>CM053623.1:272235382-272264045 GCA_028646595.1 Phalanger gymnotis
AAGTATTGTGGAAGGGTTATACATAATGATCTGCATGTGGCTCATGTTGAATTGCTTGACTTCTTAGGGAGGGTGGATGGGAAGGGAAGAGGGGAGAGAACTTGGAACTCAAGGTTTTAAAAAAATAGATGTTCAAAAGTAAAAAAGGTTTGTTTTTTTTTTTCATGCAACTAGAAAATAAGATGCACAGGCAATGGGGCATAGAGATTTATCTTGCCCTACAAGAAAGGAAAGGAAAGGGGGATGGGAGTGGAATGGGGGGACAGAAGGGAGGGCAGACTGGGGAACAGGGCAACCAGAGTGTATGCCATCTTGGAGTGGGGGGGGGGTGGAAATGGGGAGAAAATCTGTAATTCAAACGCATGTGAAAATCAATGCTGAAAACTAAACATATTAAAAATAAATTAAAATTAAAAAAAATAAAAATGAAAAAAATAATTTCTCTTTCAATCTCTTGCTGTTTGGATTTGTTAGTAATATATAGAAATGTAGATGATTTATGTGGGTTCATTTTATGTCCTATGACTTTGCTAAAATTGTTTTTTTTCAAGTTTTTTTTTTTACTTTTTTTCTCTAGGATTCTCTAAGTAAATCTCCCTATCACCTGTGAAGAGTGACAACTTAGTTTCTTCATTTCATATTCTAATTTCTTCAGTTTCTTTTTCTTCTCTTATTGCTAAAGCTACCATTTCTAGTACCATTTTAAATAACAGTGGTGATAATGAACATCTTCGTTTTACCCATGATCTTAGTGGAAATGCATCTAGCTTATCTCCATTACATATAAGGCTTACTGATGGTTTTAGGTAAATGCTACTTATTTTAGGAAAGGTTTCTTTTATTCCTACACTCTCCAGTGTTTTCAGTAGGAATGGGTGCATCTTCCAAGACTTTAAAAATATTATTGATAGTCACAACCCATTGAAACCACTTGCTGTTTTTTGTTATTGTTGTTGATTTTTTTTTATTATTTATTTTGTTTTTCAAAACCCTAGAGGGTAGATCATCTTGGCCTGTTAACTTGAACTCATTGAAGGCTGAAATGAGATCTAGTCTAATTTTATATTCCAGAAGTTGTCCAAAATCAATACAATTTAAATTGTCATGACTACCATTAAATTGACAATAGCTTCATTGGCTGCTATTCTTCTCATCTTTCATAGCCCATCAGAAATACTATAGAGCAGATGGATTAAGGTTTTAACTTCAGTAATTGACTTCCAAAGGGCATTGTCTAATCTAAAGAAGGAAGAGTTTGGAGTAAATAATCACATGATGACTAACCATAATGGTGCTGAATCCAAAAATGCTAACAATCTATTTAAATGCCTCGAGAATAGAGAGGATAAGAGGTGTATTGGAGAGGGTAGGTACTGAACCAATAGTCAGGAGACTTGGGTTCAGTTGAATACCAGGCCTATCAGGTGTTATAAATGTGACAATGTGCAAATAATGTGACTGTTGTGAGGCAGTTTACTCTTTACAAAATGGATATAATTTTATCATTGATGTCTACTTTTCTTAATCAGTGTAAAGAAATCCCTCCATAAATAGTAAAATGATACAAATTATCTGCATCATTGCCATATTCAACATCATCATTATCATTTTCTCTAATAGCATAGGTACCACCTTAGTTCAGACCCACCTGTTGTTGTTTGTCTTTCATTTTCAGAGAGGAGCAATGATATCACAGGGTGATATCTTGACTTGTATGTGAATTGGATTGAAATGAGGTAGAGTTACACAATTCATCGGCCTTATTGTCTCTTCCAGAGACATCTAAGTTAGGTAGCAAGAATAAAGTCAGAACGATTGACAATGTTTGCTGCATATGCTACGGCTTCTTGGAGCCACAGGTAAGAGTTGAATTCCAGTTGGACATGAAAGGTAGATGAGAAGCCCTGAAAAGGGGTTGGCAAGTCCTCATACCAGAGGTGCTAGTAATCTGTAAATACCTATACACCCCACTTAGACCCATCTAGATTATGACCAGATCCTTTTAATCAGTCTTCTTACCTTATGGCTCACTCTTCATTTTCACTCCTCAAAAATGAAAAATGAAATTGAATTATGAAAGAAGAAAACAATATGCCACATATCTGGTTTGTAGATTCCAAAGAAAAGAAAATCACTAAATGAATAAATTAAATATTGTTATCCTTAATAGTTTATATTTCCTTGATCAGTATTCATGAATCTAATATTTAAACTTCATTATTGCTATTACTCTTCATAGTAACCTTTTTTTTTGTTTTCCTCTCTGATGACAATTTTTTAAAAATTCCAATTCTCAGCAATTAGGCTTTACCTACATAAGCAAAGTGAGTAAGTTAAATATTTATTTAAATATCTGCTGAATACTATAGGCTGGATATAATAATTTCTTTCAATTAGGACATTTATGCAAAAATATTTATGATCTTATTAATCATATCAGTTTTCTACCATGCTTAGTCTGAAGTCAGTACTCAAATTATTGCTATATTTAATTTATGACATTTTACCTTTGTGATACATATGTGTATTAGACTAACAACTTTATTCTATACTGTGTCACTTATCTTCATCAGATGACAAAGATTCCTGGGAAAGAGATATCAGTTATAAAATTATCCTGTTACTTTGATAAATTACTGTTAGCTCCTTATGAATAATAAATAATACATTTTCCACACAATAAACCTCAAGATTTCTTTGTAGTTCCAACCATATATTTTAACTTTGATTTATTGTGGTTTCTCTTTCTATAGCCATAACAGCAGAAAGTGGCAGGAGTTAAATTGGATTAAAACTTGGTGTGGATATGAGGTTCATTAAAGCAGATCCTGAAGACCTGAATACATAAATTTTGTTTTTGTCATATCTAAGGGCATAAATTCTATTACTCTGATTAATTCTATGGTTTGGGTTATAAAATTAAAAAAAAAAAATAACAACGCTTACTCCGACCAAATATCATCATAAACTTTGTTGGAATCATATGATTTAAATTTCTGCAGTGTAAAAGCTACCTAAATGTCATGGATGGCTAATAATAATATAAGTTTCATGGTAAAGTGATAATGAATAGTTGGGACATAATTGGCCTTTGGGAATCTACTGAGCTTTCAAGCTTTTGTAAATATTTTCTATAGAAACTCTAAGATTTTGTTTTAATTCTTTTGGAAGTATATGCCTCTTTTCAATATTTGAGTTCTCAAAATGATGCAACCCTAGTTTAAAAAAATGTAGGTCAAGGGGACAGAGCCAATATGGCAGCAACTAGTAAGGGATCTCCCTCAGGCCCTTCCAGATACCTTTAAAAAATGACTCTGGGGGCAAATGCTGAAGAAAAGGTGAATGGAACTACTGACCACAGAGTCTCCTGTGAGGCACTCTTCACACACAATGGAGAAGATAATCAAGAGTAATGGTCCACAGGTCTGGCTCAAAACAGTTTTCTATGAATCAAGAAATGCTTGACTGACCACCTTCCTTGAGAGGACTTAGGGTCAGACAGCTATATGACTTGGCAGTATGTGTTCCTCATTCGCATTGACATGGTCTCTTCTTCAAAAGCAAACTCCATACTCCCTCACTCCACCACACTTTGTTTCTGCACATATGTTTGAAATGTCTTTAAATGTAAGGGCAGGTTCAAGTAGTATCTCAGAATCCAGGTCCCTAGCCCAAAAGCTGCTTACTTTCCTTCTTTCTCTAAGGTTTAAACAATTTAATGCAAACTTCCTCTTTTAGGGTGCTTGGGGAAAGTTCAAGTGGACCTTCGTGGACCAGAACCAAGTTTCAGCTAGCCCATAAAGAAGGCCAACACCCCCATAGCTTTCTGTCACTACTGCTTGCCCCATTCACAGGGTCAGCAATACCCAGGTCTCCATGTTTCCCCACCCTTAAAAATCCTTAGACACTACTGCTTTGGCAAAATGGTGCTAGACAAGGATTGGTACCATCTTCCCTATGGAGATCCTGAGAGTATTACCATAGACATTAATCATTCAGGGATGAAAAGCTAATTCTGTGTGCTTACCTGTTCTTGGAAAAGTTCATTTAAGTGCTCTCTATTTTTGTCAATGTCTTCCCCTAGCCCCCAAAAAAGAGTTTTTGTATCCAGTATGTCCAATGCCCACATCTGCTTTGTTGTCATTTTGAGGTAGCCATATTTGGTTGGGTGCCTTTGTTTCATACAGTTTTAATAAGTATATCACTGATGGAGTTGGTGAGCTATGTAATGTGTCTATGAAGTATGCATATTTTCTAGAAAGCCTTGTTTAGACTGGCAAACATTAGGAAGAACATTCAATCTCTATTTGCCAAAACAATGGCTTGTCCTTTCTCTTTCTTTCTTAGTGACTTAAAGCAATAAATCACCCTTGAGTTTAAAAAAAATGACTGAACAAATTCTAGAGTGGCAGAACCCACAAAAAACAGAGTGAAACATTTTTCTAGCCTAAGACAACTTAGAGGGTTGGCAGGAAAGGGTGATGGAAGAGTGCAGTCCAGCACAGACCACATCCACAACCAGACCCCAGTAAACCAGGAGCAAATATCAGGGCAACTGAATCAATGGCAGCAGTGATGGTCTCCAGACCTCTCAGCCCACAGATAGTGAAAGGATCAAAGAACAGCTCAGAAGCACATTTAAAAATACCCTTCACTGACACAAGAGACAAGACTCTGTTGTATTACCTATACTTACAATTTGGATCTGAGTCATGGTCTTGAGTCTTAGTCCCGGTGTGAGAAAGAGCACTAGCACAACAGAGCTTGCTCCCACAGGGGAGTAGGGACCCTGGTGACAGATCCAGGGTAGAAAAGAGTGACGGTGGTTGCCTACAAACCAGTGCATAGTACAGGAGGCTAGTGAATATATATCTCTCTAGATCACAGCACCTTGGAAGAACTAAAACTTAGAGATCCCCAGAATTACCTCTGAAAACAGCTGCACAGAAAAACCTGAAACTTGTGATAATGCCCACACCCTTTTGGAAGAAGCATACGACTTTAGCATAGAGTTAAAAGTTAAGAAAAAAGTGGAAAAAATAAATATGGGAATAAAGTGGAAATAAAAAGCAAAGAAAAAAACAGAAAAAAATATTCTGGCTACAGAAAGTTTCTATGGTGACAATGAAGATCAAAACACACACTCAGAAGAAGACAACAAAGTCAAAATCCCTGCATCCAAAGCATCTTAGAAAAGGATGAATTGGCCTCAGGACATGTATGAGCTCAAAAATTATTTTTGAAAATTAAGTAAGAGAGGTAGAGGAAAAATGGGAAGAGAAATGAGAATGATACAAGAAAACAATGAAAAAAAGAGTGAACAGCTTGATATAACAGGCACAAAAAATAATGAAGAAAATAATACCTTAAAAAAGCAGAACTGGCTAAATGGTAAAAGAGGCACAAAATCCAGTGAAGAGAAGAATTCCTTGAAAAGGAGAATTGACCAAATTGGGAAAAAAAAAAGATATAAAATATTCACTGAAGAGAAGAACTCCTTACAAAATGGAATTGGCCCAATGGCAAAGGAGGTACAAAATCTCACTGGAGAAATAATTCCTTAGAAGCTAGAATTGGGCAAGTGGAAGCTTATGACTTTATGAAACACCAAGAAAGAATCAAAAAAATCAAAAGAATAAAAAAAAGAAAAAAATGTGAAATCTCATTGGAAAATAGATTCAGAAGAGATAATTTAAGAATTTTTTGGACTACCTGAAAGTCATGATCAAAAAGAGCCTAGGTATCATCTTTGAAGAAATTATCAAGGAAAACTACCCTTATATTCTAGAACAAGAAGGCAAAATAAAATTGAAAGAATCAACTGACCACCTCCTTAAACGGATCCCAAAATGAAAACACCCAGGAATATTATAGACAAATTCTAGGCCTCCTAGATCAAGGAGAAAATACAGCAAGCAACCAGAAACAAATAATTCAAATATTGTGAAGCCACAGTCAGGGAAACACAAAATTTAGGATGTAACTGGGAAAAAATAAAATATTAAATATGATTTTTAAATGTCGATCATATTGGAGTTTAGTATAATCTTAATTGTTTTTCTGCTATGAATTCCTGAAGCCTGTATTGCTTTTTTCTATGTCAGAACCCTACTCTTAAATTTAAATAAATAATCATCAAAACTTACCTAATATTCCTGTAGGGACCAAGATAAAATATTACAGTTACCCAAGGCACAATACCTTTCCATCACACACACAGACACATACACAAACACAGACACACGCATGCACACATATTCAGTGTCAGGGAAGAAAGTTCTTGAAATACCCTATGAATGCCAGTTTCAATTCTTTGGAATCACTGTTCTATATAAAGCAAATTGGATAAAATTTTAGAGGTGGCTCCAGGAAGCTGTAGCATGAACAGTAAAACTATCTCAGCAGATAAACCAGCTTGAGGGTAACCAATAGGCCTCAAACCCATAGGTGAGTTAGGAGAATGTCTATCGCAAGTATGAAGACTTCCCCTGGTAAAAAGAGTAATAAAAACAATGTGTTCCAATAGCCACGAGGGTGGCTGAAGCAGGCAGTTTGGTGTGCTTAGAGCTTGGCCAGACATCGAAGACACCAAGATCATCCACTACATCAGCGGCTGAGGTCATCCCAGCCATTACTAATGATCCTGACTTTTGTCTTGCCCTGAACTCTGGAAGAGAGATCGAGGCTGCTAACTTTGTGCAGCTCTGCCTCATTTAATCCCAATTTACCCACATGTCAAGACATCACTCCATGATGTCATTGGTTCTCTTTTAAAAAAAGGACACATAACTACTTACAGATACACATACACACACATACACACTCACATATACACTGCCTTATGCACAAATACACATATTTACATTTATAAATGGATAGATATATTTATATATTTACATTTGTACATTTCATTTTACATGCAATGTAATTTCCACATTTAAATATTGAATCTATCCACCTTATCTTATTCTCTACTACATTCTTCAAAACGGTTAGAGTCTAATTAATTGAATTCTTCTAGAACTAGCATTTTGGGGGCACAAATATTGCCATTTGTCTTATCCAAATTTTATTATAGGAATAAGGCAGGAGATCTTTAACAACACTACTTGATGCACAAAGGGGAGCTGTTCTTGTTGTTTATTCATTTTTTTTCAGTAGTATCCAACTCTTTGTGACCCCATTTGGGATTTTCTTAGGACAGATATTGAAGTGCTTTCCCATTTCCTTCTCCAGCTCATTTTATAGATGAGTAACTGAGAAAAACAGGATTAAGTGACTTGCTAAGGGTCACATAGTTAGTAAGTGTCTGACATAGAATTTGAACTTATGAAGATGAGTCTTCTTGCTTCCGAGAAAAGTATGCTTCCCAATGTACCACCAAGTTGTCCCAGATTAGAATATGATAATTAATTAATCAAAAATAAACAAACACATGAAATGCTCACCTTCTGCCAGGGAGATATTACTGAATATTGATTGGAGAGTGAACTTTGAAGCCAGAAAGACTTGGGTTCAGGTCTCCACTCTGACACAAATTGACTATATGACCCCAGGAAAGTGATGTAAGCTCTTAGTGCTCTACAGCTCTCTGAAGCCATAAATTAGAGACAAAGTGTTGACCTGAAGTAGTGAAGAGTGTTTACCATACCAATGAAATCACAGGTGTTGTCCCTACTCCTTATTCTGTGCTAGGTACTAAATAAATGTCAGGAATTCAAAGGTAGGGGGTGGAGAAGACAGTCTTATATTCAAAGAGATTATCATCTTTTTTTATATATTTATGTTTATTTTGTATTTAAAGTATATTTTATTGGATCATTTCTTTTTATATCACTCAGTTTCTTCACTTTATCCTTCTCATTCTCCCCTCTAAGAGTCATTCCTGATAAAAGAAAATTTAAATGAACAGAAGATAAAAGAAAATAGCAAAAATATATCAATGCATAGAAAAATAATCTGAAAATATATGCAATGTTCCATGTTTGCAAACCTCCTCTCCCCATCACAGGATTGGAGATGATGGTGGTAGGTTATCTTCTCATGCCTCTTCTATGGGTCAACCTTGTTTTTCATACTTTTACAACATTCAATTTTAATATTTTTTAAGTTGTTTACACCATGTACATTGTTTTCATCATTGTGTGTAAGCTTCTGTGTGTGTGTGTATGTGTGTGTGCGTGTATTTGCTGGCTTTATTGCTTATTTCACTTTGCATCAATTCACATATGTCATCATATTCTTCATTTCATACAGCAGAGTAATACTCCATTATATTTGCATGCCAAAATTTGTTTATCTATTCCTCAGTTGAAGAGCAAATGTTTGGTTTCTAGTTCTTTGTCATCACAAAAAGGGATGCTATAAACCATTGATGAATATGAGGCCTTTCTTTTTAAGCAGTGACATTCTGAATTAGATACTAATAAAAGACACAGCATTCTGGCATTAAGGGAAACCCATAGAGGGACACAATTGCCTCCTACTAGAAATTGGGAATAACTATTTTGGAATAGAGAAACATTGAATTTTCAAATGTTGGTTTGTGGCTTGAGAAGAGAGATACTGAGAATACATTTTCTCAGGTCAAGAGGTACTGATAGATTGATTTCCTGTAACAGTACAGGACTGAAACAGACATGTTCTTGTGGAACAGGGCACTGACAGAACGGGGTATACTTGGATTAATCCTCCACTTTCCCACAACATGAGTCAAGAATGCTGTGAACAAAGAAGCTATGGAATAGACCTGAGGCAATTTGAGTTAACTTTCCACACAGGTAAATTGATTTGGCACCCTGATGTAGGTCCTTTGGCCAAGGAAAATTTCTTTTTCTTTTTAAGAGAACTATTATTTCAACTCAAAGCTTTCAAAACTGTACTGTTTGTCTTTACTTTTTTTTCTTCTGGTTTCTCTTATGTTTACTTCTATTAATTATTTGTAAATAATACTTCAAAAAATCTTCCTCCCTCCCTCCTACCTCTTTCCCTCCCTCTTCCTTCCTTCCTTCCTTCCTTCCTTCCTTCCTTCCTTCCTTCCTTCCTTCCTTCCTTCCTTCCTTCCTTCCTTCCTTCTTTCCTTCCTGCCTTCCTTCTTCCTTCCTTCCTGCCTTCCTTCCTTCCTTCCTTCCTCCCTTCCTTCCTTCCTTCTTTCTTTCCTTCCTGCCTTCCTTCTTTCCTTCCTACCTTCCTTTTTTCCTTCCTGCCTGCCTTCCTTCCTTACTTTTGTCTTCTTCTCTTCTTTCCCTTCCTTTTGAGTATTGGAACCCTCTTACTTGCCTCTCTCAGCATCCCACATCCTTCATGTGGAAAAAAATACTTATTACAAACAAGTATAGCCAGGCCTCACCCTATTCATATTTTTAACATATATACATATAGACAGACAATATATATATGTATATATACATGTATATGCATATATATGTATGTATATATACATAAACATATGTTTTTGCATCAATATATGTGTATATATGTATGTGAATAAACCTCTATCTATCTATCTATCTATCTATCTATCTATCTATCTATCTGTTTTGGGCAGAAGCATGATGAAGTAAAGCACATATGCAGTCTCTTGTTACAGGAGCTGCTTATAAATCCCACCTCTGACTCCAAGTATTTATAATACCGTGTTGGAGAGTTTTGCTTTCATAACTATTCTGCTGTTGTTTCTATTTTATATTCGAATTCAATCCATTTACATTTACAGTTAAAATTGTTAATTGCATATTTCCCTCCATATTCTCTTATATGTTTTCCTCATCTTGAACCCCTAACACTGTCATCCCAAAGAAGAATGTGATGAAAGAGAAGGAATATGATCAACACCAATTATCTAATTGAAATGTTCCGCTTCTATTGCACTCTGCCTCATTCTTTTTTTCCTTTGGTTAGAGTCTGATAAATAGCTCTTACATCTTTTCTTTACATTTAACTACCTGTTCCTTTACTTTAAATCTTCCAAATTTTATGTCTATTATAAATATGCCTTCCCTGACTCAGGCTATATATTTCCTAATACCTTCTTGTTTCCTTATTGAATGTAATACATGTCTGATTCCTGACTGTGTTGGTAAGGAAAATGGGCTCTTAACACTTAGTTTGACCAAGTGCCATTGAAGAGTTTGGCTTTTGCTTCCTTTGAGTAACTCAGTGTATTTTATTGAATCTTACTAGGTGCTAAGCCCCAGGCCCAAACCCCTATTATATGTAAAACCTGTGTGGGTGTGGAACTAAGGTGAGGCCCAAGGTGGGGCTAACCAAGGGGAGGTGCTAACTCCAGAGCCAATCATAGCAGCCTGAGTTCTGGTCATTCAGATGAAGTTTGATGACATCTGAAACCCTATAAGTAGAGAAGACAGAGCCATTTGTGCAGGGCTCTCACTCTTGTTGGCATGGAGTCTCTGGCAGCTGTAGCTAAGAAGCCCTCCAGCTCATAAATCCAGATGTTGAGACTTTGTTAAACCCTGGTAACTATGTATCAGGATTTGAATAAGACAAAATCTGTCTGTCGATGTTTGTACTTTGTTTGTATTTTGCTCTGAAGTTCAGGGTGCTGGTTTTTTCCCCTGAACTAAGTGAATAATATTTGTGTGCTGAATTAAAGCAACTTGTCAACCCCTTAATCTTGCTTTCCTTACTAAAGCAGATGAAAAGAACCTATGCTTTTTCAGTGTATTGGCAGCTTTCTGGGTGCTGGTTGTTGGTGGATCTTACACCCCCACAGAAGCTGCTAGGATTGTTGAGACACTAATCCATTGTGTATATGTAGTATTAATGTGATCAAAGATCTTCCCTGCCCATTCAATAGGCCTCAGGTGGGGCTAGGTGGGAAAGCTTGATTATATCTTTGTTTGTAAGTAGGCCTAAAGCCTCTGCTTACTAGGTACTAAGCTGATTTGGGCATGAAGCCCTCAGGGCCCTAAGGGGAGTTGCTAAAACCAGAGTCAATTGTATGTGCACTGAGTTCTAATCAATAATGAATTCAGACAACCAGAGACCTGAGTTCCAGCCAATCAGATGCCAGCTAGGATTGTATGTAAGGAGAACAGCAAAACTGAGAGTAGTTGTACTGAAAAGAAGACATTGAGGCAGCAGACATCAAGATGGAGCTGAAGGGCAAACACTGAGAGAGCCAGCACTGGCAGAGCTTTAGAAGAGAGTGCTGAGCAGAGAGTTAGAATTCATGAAATGATTGTTTACAGGAAGGCCCTAGCAGGGGGGAAGGTTATGGTATAACTTCGTTCCTTTCTATAATATTGTGTTATAATTTCCTTGTCACTACATTGAGGGGGGCTTACTGGTTTTGGAATATAACTACTGTGATATTGAATTGGAGTTCTTGGTCTTGGGATTTTATCCTCTGGAGTATAAATAAATGTTATACTTCTGCCTTCTACATAGAGAATTTTTCATATTTTGCGATTCCAAACAATTCAGGCATGTTTGTGATTATCCTCGAGGTCAGTAATCTTGCCTTACTGATGCAGTATATATATTCAACTTGGATATTTTTTTTCCTTTTTATGATTAAAGTTCATATGATGACCCCTATCCTAACCCCTTCTCCATGTTTGTATACTCTTCTTTTGAATCTTAATTATAAAGATGATAAATTCTGTTTATTCTTACTTTTCTGTCTATTCCTAATTTCTTATGTACTTTTCTTTTTCTTTCATCTTTGTGCAGTGGTGTAGTATGTCTTGCTTACTGAACTACTTGAAACTTTTCTCACAACCAATGTGGCAGCTGTTGATACTTTGGGCTTTTTCACGCACTCTAACTTGCTCTCAAACCAGCAGGTCTAATTTTAACACAAGAAAAATACAAATGTTCTCTCAGTGTCCTAGGAATAATTCTGTTGTGAAGGAATACCTTCCCACTATGCACTACTATACCTCTCAAGCCTAAGTGTGATTCCATTTACATAAAAACAGTTAGTCATTATGATGATGTTCTAGAGTTTGAGCATTACCATTTTCTTAGAAATAAGAGAAAATAATAATATCACATACTCATTGTGAGGTTCCTATTGGGGAGAAAGTCTTAAAATACAGTAATGAGTGAAAAGTCATAAAAACTTAAACTCTGCGAAAGGTGGAAACCCAAACATGGTCACCTATTTAGAATCATAACTTAGATAAAAAATTATATTTTAGATACTGAGTCATAACTTAAGATAATACTACCCATGAAAGTCAAAACAAGAATCTTATGTTTATGTGTGACAAGGATATTATTGACTATGTGTTGGGCAAAACATTGGCTTAACTGTCAAGCTAATTACTTGAGCAGAAAGCCAAAAATTATCCACTAATCAGTAGTAATGGACTCTATATTTCCTCCTCCCTTTGTTTTTTTACAATTATCACTAGGATTTTGGGGCTTCTTGAAGGAGATTCTCTGATTGGTGTGGCTGCCAGAGCAGACCAAAAGGATCCATCATACTGCCCCAAATCTAAGAAACCCAAATTGATTAAACTACTACCTATAATCAATCTGGAATTCTTTGGTCTCTTCCTATGATATAAAAAGAACACTCCAGTATTATGAGGGAGGTATAGAGTTCCCTAGGTGGGGAAAATGTAGACCATGTATTCATATAGTAAAAAGAATAATGAATACCTCACAATCTACACTTAAACATAAACCAAACTACCTCACCAATTGTAATGGTAATCAGGGCAGGATTTTTTTGCTGTTCTTCTCTTAAGTGCCTTTAATGAGTCTGGCCTTTGTGTCAATGGAGCAGGAAAAATGGGACCTTTTCTGTCTTGGAATGTTTCTCAGCACTAAGACAATCAAGAATCATTGAATTGTATATGATGTGGTGCTGGTGGTTGGAACTTTCCCATACTCTGGTGATAGTGATTTCTCACACTCTAAATGGTGAAGCTTGAGCCCTCAGGGTCCTGACTAGGGTATATGTACTGGAAGGTTAGCATTTGGCTTTGCCGGGTACACTCCCTGAAAGAGTGTGGGCGATGAGACTCTGGGCAAGCCATTGAAGCTGCCCCTCCACCTTTGAAAAAATCAAGTTGTTGGTACTTTTCTGGCAACTATGAATTGTGATTTGATCAGACAAGGTCTGTGATGTTTGTAATTTCTGTTTGTATTTGCCCAGAAGTTCAGGGGGCTGTCTTTTCCCCCTGAACTAAGTGAATGATATATGTATGTTTGATTAAACTGAGATTGTTAACCCCTTAAAGTTGCTTTCCTTAGAAAAGCAGGTCAAAGGACCCATGCTAGCAGCCTTCCTGTGTGCTGGCATTAGGTTCTACTATACTTCCTTAATTTTTTTTTCTTTGTTTTCAGAAAAAAAGAAGTATTCCCTAATAATTGACAAAAAAGCTTTCCCTGTCTTGGTGCTTCAATAGCCTTTTAGCATAACATTCTCAGTCCAGGTGCCAAGCTTTTTTAGAATAAAGAGCAGAGTTTTCCCCGGTAGATAATAAATTCGGGTTTAGCCTTTCAACTCCTCTTATTGAGTAGAGGGTTAAGTTCCTTCTTAGAGTGAACATTCTATATAATTTTCAATTTTCAGTGTCTGAAATCTAGGTCCCTAACTACCAAAGTGTTCTAGGTTTCAGGGTTCCCTAATTTTTAATCCCTCAATCTGTTCCATTGTTCTTTGAATATATGAGAGAAGACAGTCAGTCTAAGCCTACAAAACTAGGTCGTTGTCTTGCTCTTTAACTCTTGAAAGCAGAGAGAGATTGAGAGGAACACCATAGCAATAAGGGCCACAATATGGCAGAAAACAATAATTTGTTAAAGTGATAGGAAATATAAGTCTCTGTGTTACTGGGGGAAGGGAAAGAGATCTTATGTTTCTAACAGAAGGGGGAGACCCTAATAATATATTATTTTTTTGTGGAAGATGTTTTCTAGGATGCTGGAAACCCCTAACATTATGGGTCTCATATTGAATTAGGTCAGAGTAGTACTTTTAAAAGAAATTGAGAAAAAAAGTTCTTTGCCTATGGATCAGCTTATCAATTGGGTCTTGCACAACAGATGGCACTCAGTCATTTATCACTTGTATGTTGTACAATGTTGTTTGTTTAATTGTTTCCATCATGTCCGAGTCTTCATGACTTCATTTGGGCTTTTACTGGCTAAGATATTGAAGTAGTTCACCATTTCCTTCTATAGCTTATTTTACAGATGAGGAAACTGAGGCAAACAGGATTAAGTGATTTGTCCAAGGTCTCACAGCTAGTAAATTTCTGAAACCAGATTTGAACTCGGGTCTTCCTGACTCTAGATCTGACTCTCTATCCACTGTGCCACCTAGCTACCCTGTGTTATATAATACATAAGGGCAAACAAGCCACTATCCATAGTTATGTTGAGGCAGATGTCATTATATATGTGAAGTTAAGATCTTTTGTCCAACTTATGTTTTTGCAAATAAATCCCAGCAAAGATCCTTGTTGTCCACAATCCATCCCCTTGAATGAAGGATTTAACTTCTAATGGGGTTCAGTTCCCTAGAATTGAGCAGCTGGTCCTGTCCACTCCCATACTTGGACATGGTTGTCATACCCTGTTTTATCCTCTTATAACCTTGGTTTCTATTACTTGCTTCCACTTTGCTTTGTAAGCCTGCCCCCAGAGTGCCAGCAGGCTTCCAGGTATCTGGACAGAGTTACTGAACTCCCAGGAGAACCAGTGGTATTCTTCTCTACTCACTCTGCACTTCAAAATTTCCTTAACAGAATGCTGCAACTTAGGTGATCCATTCCTCCTTACCTTCCCCACTAAGGTGATGCCAAGTTCTACTGCTGCTCCCTCCTGGGTTTTTCCCTGGCAGATGCTTTCTGTTCTATATCCTCTATACTCTCCCCAATCATGCACTTCTGGCTTCTACTGCCTTTCTTGGAACTATTATTTTTGTTTAGGACATCACCAATTTTTTGGCTGTTCTACCCTTCAGTTATAGTGATGCCAGAACCTGCTATCTCCTCTGGGGTTTTCCCTACCAGTGCTGGTAGCTTCTGGAATATTTACTTGTATTTTTTTACCTGTATTTACCTGTATTTTTTTTAGTTTCTTTGGTGAAATCTCTTTCAGCATCCACAGCTTCAGGTTATCATTTGTTTGGTGTTTTGGTTGGGTGTGTGTTTGTTTGTTTGTTTTTTATTCTAGTTCTGGGCTATATAGAAGAGCATAATGAATTTTCTCTTTGAAATTTTTCTTTGTTATTTTTCCTTCTGCTGCTGATTTTAGATCTCTGCTGGTGTAAAAGTGGGTGACTTGCATTCTTCTTCAATTTTCATGGGACCGTTCACCCTGGAACCCTCTCCCTGACTTTATACTGGCTCTGTCCCGTGACAGGAAAATTCCTTTCATTCCCTCCTTACTCTTGGAATCCTCGGTTTCTTTTAGGACTGATCTCAAGTCTTACCTCCCCCTTGAGGCCTTCCTCCCATACCCCTGTGAGTGTGTGTGTGTGTGTGTGTGTGTGTGTGTGTGTGTGTGTGTGTGTGTGTAGTTGAACCCAATTAATGTAACTAAGAAGATGCTCTATGATCTCATACCTTTATTAGGTGAGAATGCCTCTGAATGAGTTATACAATCAATCAATCAACCAACGACATAAACAGAGAGGGAACAGTCAATGAAACACCTAATAATAATGATACCTAGCATTTAACTTTAAGGTTTCCAAATGCTTTATAAATATTATCTCATTTTATTCTCACAACCGCCCTGGAGGTAAGTGCTCCTATACTCATTTTGCAGATGAATAAACTGAAACAGAAGGTCAACAACATGGCCAGGGTTACACAACTAGAAAATGTCTGGAGGCCATATTTGAACTCAAGTCTTCCTGAGTCCAGGTCCAGAAATTATCATTTATGTCTGCTTAGCTGCCTTAATCTAACCAATTTAGGAAGGAGTGAAATGCTGTTAGCCATTGGATGAAAATAGACAACAAAAAATATTAGGATTTGATGAAATAATTACACACACCCTTGCGTTCTCTCTCTCTCTCTCTCTCTCTCTCTCTCTCTCTCTCTCTCTCTCTCTCTGTCTTTGTCTCTGTCTCTGTCTCTCATTCATTCTAACAGGTCTATTGCAATGAATATTTCAGAATTCAAGCTTCAAGGGTCCTTTATGATTTCAGACCCCTTAGACCTATACCAGAGACCACCGAGTAGAGAGCAGAGTGATCTCAGATACAATGTCTTTCTCCTTCCCTTTACCCTCCATTAACCATGCCATCAAAGAGAAAAGACCAGGATATATCACAAATAATGAATTCAGTTACCAACAGAGAAAAAAAAAAACACTAAGGAAAGACAGCTTCAGAGACAGATAACTTTGCAGAGTGGAGAAAAGAAGAGCTTCAGGATGCTACATGGTCTCAAAACTCAGAACCAGCAGAAAGCACCACATAGCTCAAAAGAATTCAGGTGGTCTCTGAGAATGGTGAGAAGAATTTCTTTCTAAACCAGCTCTTTTTTGTTAGCTCTTTTCCCACAGGGACTTTCTAAATTTAAGTGCACTTTCCTATGGAAGCTTTATGTATTTGATAGGACAGTATGATTTCACTTTTACATTTTTTGTCAGGGACAGGGTACGTTTTTTCACAATACTAACGTTTTGTTTCAACCATTCTTACATACTACAAGACTAAATGATCCTCATTGAAAGCTAATTAACTCTAGCTAACTAATTCATTTTAGCTGGGTAATCAGTGGAGGAGCACAATGATGCTTGATAGGTGACATTATTAGCAAACTCCACTAACCTATTATGCCTAGGATTATGCCTAAAACCCATAGAGAAGAAACAATTGGCAACCCTCTGGAAATATGTGTGCTGAAGTGACTAGGAAGTAGAAAAGTAGCCTGAGAGGGGATACCACACGTACTCACAAACATATACACACACAGAGACATGTGTATTACTGTGTATGTGCATGCATTGTCACCCTCATGAGTTTGTAAACTCCTTGAGAAAAAGGAGTCTTTGTCTTTGTATCCCTTTTGTATATTCTTTGTAGCGCCATATGACATTCTATCTGCTTTAAATTGTATCTGCATTAAACTAAGGTGTAAGTACTCAGTTGGAATCTAGTGATTTTTTTTTAAATGAGTTGACGTCATGAATTGGCTCTGATTAATTTTTCAGTCTAGTATCCTGTCAACCATAATTGCTTCTCTTTCTATCAAGCCTTGATCCTATATATATATATATACATATATATATATATATATACATATTTGTGTGTGTGTGTATGGGTATATATATGTGTGTGTGTGTGTGTGTGGGTATATATATATTTGTATGTATGTATGTATGTATGTATGTATGTATGTATGTATATATAC
This sequence comes from Phalanger gymnotis, assembly GCA_028646595.1. Taxonomy (NCBI): domain Eukaryota; kingdom Metazoa; phylum Chordata; class Mammalia; order Diprotodontia; family Phalangeridae; genus Phalanger; species Phalanger gymnotis. The sequence continues at coordinate 272,252,731 of CM053623.1, forward strand.
ACATATGGAAAAGAGCACTTTTTGTTATTAGTTGAATCCAAGACTAATATGGAAGGTATATCTTTAAGTGAATTGAATTCTTGTATTCTATTCTGACTTTCACCGAATCCTACTGCCACTCCTGTTTTGCATTAACATGATAATTGAAAGTTGACTGCATTTACAAATTTCAGCCAAAATTTAAATATAAATATTTGGAAGAGATTGTCCCCATTCCTCTCTTTGATTCTCAAGAACTAAAATGTATTGAGGTAGAATTTCTTCCAAACAAACCATCTAAGAGATGACTGGAGAAAGTCTTAATTGTCCAGTTCCCTTAAAATGATTCCAGGAAGCAGTGCCAGACAAAAAGTCTAATTTTACTCTATGTGTGAAAGAAGACAAGATTAATGTAGTAGTTTTCTAGCACATGGGCAATGAAAATGAAATATGTGGCCAAACTAAAGACACTGTTTATTTCTCCTTTCACAAAAGAAATAACAGAATCAAAATTAGGAATGGTTTACCATCAAGGACTTCTTTAACATTCTGAATAAGCTTATGTTAACTTTAAAAATACAATCATAATTTCATTATTTTTTCCATTTTCTATGATGTAGCTGGGAAAGCTTCTGTTTGAAGATTGATTTTTAGGCACTAAATAGGCATAACTGATTATCCATGTAATTTCACATTCCATTATCATAAGTAGCACTGAATTCTTAAAATAGCAGGGAGAAACTGCTCCTTTCTCTAGTCCAGAATGGTAGAAGAAGGACATGGATTGTCTCTCCTCCTTTTAAGTCTACAAGCTTTTGCCTACAAGTTGAGAAATCAGATGGATAGTAATCACAACAGTAACACAACAGTATACCTTATTACGTGGTAATTTATTCCATTAATATAGCTAAGGGAAGTATTGTTCTACTTGAATATTTACGATGCCAAAAATTTATTGTATATGATTGGAAACAGGAAAGTAATTTTCTGGAATTCTTCTTGTTTCTTTGTTCTTTTTTGGTTTATTTTTGTTGATAGCTGTTGCTTCCTACTTTTACTAATCTATTCGAGGATTGATACTTTTGGAATAGTAGTCATCACATGGAGTTGGGCATACATTGTAGGCATATGGGAGTAGATGAGCCCTCTGGACACTTTCAGTAGAATATGTGCTCTGTTACTTTGCTAAAGGATACAAGTTGCACCGGGAGATGATGCAACAAGCTCTTATTGGTCCACGTGACCAGATTTGAGAGGACTATCACTCAGGAATGCAGATTCTTATGGAGTAAATTCCCCTCTCAATAGGATAGAAAACATATAGAATGACTTTAATGCTTCTCTTTTATCTGTGCTGTTTTTGGATTCTTTTGGCTCTCCCTTAGACTTTAATCCAAATGGAGCTGAATTTGTCTCCATTTTCTGCTCCTCACCAGTGGCAGGAGCAACTGCAACTCACAGCTGAAGGACATGGAAAATTAATACAGGAACTTGTCCTGGTAATCTTGAGATACAAGATCATAGATGTAGAATTTAAAGGGACCTTAAAGATATCTAGTTCATCTCCCTCTTACTCTATAGATGAAGAACTGAAGTATACTGATGGCAAGCGACTTGCCTAAGATTCTATAGGTTATCGAGGGTAGAACCAGAACCAGAATTCAGGTCAGAAGCAAGTCATCTGATATCAATTCAGTACTCTTTCCAATATGCTATTCTGTCCTCTTTTCTTAGATGTCTTCTTCTATATTTGTGTTTCTTCCCTAAGCAGTAGTTCTACATCCAGAGAGCAGTGTTCCATATATATATCCCCAATTTTGATGAGTTAGTACTGACCATGCAGTGGGAACAGAATCCTGCAACTAAACCACTTATGGGAGATTATCAATGCCTTTAACTTTTGGGAATGTACAAAAGTATTCTGGCTAATAGTTTTATGCAATAAGTATTTTTAATGGTTATGAGAACTTGTGAATATTTTGTGCTTAAAACATAATATAAACATAAAATGTATATATGTATGTATGTATAGCCAGTATACACATACATACACATGAGCTATATACATAAAAGAAAAGATGCAAAGATCTGGGCTAGTTGATAGTATAAGTATGTATGTACGTACACATATTTATGTGTGTGTATATACACACATATATAATGTATATAAAATATCCTCTATCTACCTATCTGTATATCTATCTTTCTATCCATCTATATCTTTGAGTATTATACATGTAAGTGTATATAACATGCACAAATCAGTTCAAACAGCTGCTGGCCAACTAGATGTCATGATCTGGGTAATATGACTTTCACCAACATGTCAATCAAGTGTGAATAACTGGACCCCACTGAGGAATTAGAAGAATTGAAACAAGAAATTATTAAGTGCTTACTATGTGACAGGAACTATGCTAAGTGCTTTACAGATTCATCTCATTTAATCCTCATGATAATCATAATAGGTAGATGCTATAATTATCCTAGTTTTACAGTTAAGGAAACTGAGGCAGACAGAGTTTAAGTGTCTTGCCTTGGATCACAGAGCTAGCAAGTATGTCGTGGCTCTTCATGTATTGACCCTGATTTAATGTGTAAACATAAACATCTAAAGAACTTTACCATTGATGGGTTATTTTTGTCCTATGAAGTCCATATAAGATATACTCTCTGATATTAGTGAACACATTAGGTAAGCACAGATCTCCCTGTTTTATTCCTCACTTGATGCTGACAATTAGTCATCATATGTCTGGATTAAACTATGCTTAGTGATACTGAAATTTTTCCTAATGGTTTTATGGTCCATTCTATTGTATTCTATTGTATGCTATTTATAAGAAAGATAATAGCTAGAATTTATATAGCCCTTTAAAATTTAAATAGCATTATATATTATCTTATTTAATCCTCATAACTAGTCTATGACTTATATTCTGTTTTTATTCCCAATACAAAGACAAAGAAACAGTGATTGAGAAAAGTTCATTGAATGGCTGAATGGCTCTGGTCACACAGTTATGAAAAGTGCTTGAGGAAAGATTTGAGATCAGTGTTCTGGAATCCAAGTCTAATAGTCTCCACAGTTCCACCTAGTTGCCTATTAATAGGCAGTGTACTGCTTTGTTTAGCATTTTTGGATCTCTATTAATTCAGTTGATCTAAAATTTTTGGTGTTTATCTTTTTCTGCTTTAAAGTTAATACAGTTGCCTTATTTACTTTATCCAGTTTGAAGATAATACAATTGTCATATTTACTTTATAAAAGGGGCGTGCTATAATTACATCATCCTTTATATTTATAAATAATCTTCAGATATTTGTGTCCTTTCTGAATCGTGAACTTCGTTGTTTTTTCCTACAAAAATGTAACTTTCCTCGATTCGGCCCAGTGTTGTACCTGACGAGTTTTTTTTTTCTATCCTGATTCTGTTATCTGGTATTTTAGTTACCTCTTCCTGTGTCTATAATCAGTAAATCTGTTTTTAATCATGTATATGTTTTCATCTCAGCCTTTGATAAAAGTATCAAACAGCCATAGGCCAAGCATACACACCTCAGATACTACAAATGATAATTGTCTTGGGGACATTGAACCCTTAAAACCTTAGCTTAGATTCTTGCCATTCAAATAGTTCTGAATGTGTCCAATTCTACTTTCACCTAGCTCAGATTCTCTTCACGGAGGATAACATAAGACGTATGTATGTGTGTATACATCAATCAATAGATACAGATTTGGATAGATGCTCATATATTTTTTGCTAAAATTTAGGAAAATATATCCATGGTTTTTCCCTGATATGCCAGTTTGAAATCCTGTAGTATAATGATGAAGAGGAGGAGAGGACATCAAAATGACTAACCTTGTTTCTCAATGAAGCCTTTTGATAATTTCTTCCACTTTTAAATATTCATAAGCCATTTTTTTAATTACTCATTCTAGAGTTTAATTAGATAATCAAGTAATACCAACTGGCCTACTAGTCTACATATATTCTCATTCTCTGTCTCTCTTAATATATACATATGTATGTATATATATATATATGTATACATATATATGTGTATATATATACATATATATTTGTAATGCAGTTCTTATTAGTTATATGTCTCCTTTATGACAAAACACTTTCCATATCTTTAATGAACCTCTTCCTGTTTATCAGAACTCAAATTTGTTCCGGACTTACTTCCCACTTTTATTTGGAACTGTTTGTTGACGATAGAATTGTGTCTGCAGTAGAACTATGCTCTGCCTCTCTTTCCCTTCCTCCTATTTTTGAAATGGGTTATTAGGTCTGTCACTTAGACAATGGGATAAATAATAGCAGTTGAGTTTATTGTATGTGAAGGTCATTTTTTTCCACTCCTTCCAGTAATGTCTGTTCAAAGGCTGACCAACATCTGGTGGATAACAACTATAAATTCTCTGTGGGAAAATAATTGAACCATTAGACTGAGGAACACAAATATGAAATACATTGTCATTAATTCCCTTCTCCCACTTCCAAAGTTCACAATCTGCTGGGAGAGATTTGTTAGAATGATGTATGTGTTTAATTTCACCCAAATAAGCAATACAAGAAGTTTCAAAATGTTAAGCTTCCTTTGCCCATTATAACCTTACAAATTAGTTGCAAGGTGCCATGTGACTTCACATTTTAGAGATGAGGGGAGACATTTTTCCTCTTTAATTGACTGTTTTTCCAGGAACACCTTAATTCAGGTGCAGTTGCATCTGTCTTCATTATGGCTTTGGAAGAGCAGCCTACCTTAATTCCCTAGCTTTTAGACAATTTCATCAGCTCTCTGGATTAGATGATGTCTTCAGTCCCTTCCATCTCTAAATCCTCTGATCCTCTCATCTTATAATGTGTACTTCCAGACAGGCAGCAATTGGAGATCAATGTGGGAAATAACAAGGTTCTATTATGACGGTAAAACTTTTCCTCTGGAGTCCTGTTGTTATGTGTGCTGCATGACAAGAAATTTATAAACATCACTGTTATACTTTTATAATTGGATAAGCTGGGTAAATTCTGTACATTAACTTACAAACTGAATAGTTTCAGCTGCTACCATTTTTCCCCCAATGCAGTGTCCTCACATACTCCTTTACATTTGGCTAACTTACATAATACTCTTAAGGCTGCGTAATATTCTCAAAATTTAACTATTTCCTTCAAGGAATCTAGATGAATGAAATCTAGTTTAAATATGGCTTATTCCAAAATTCCTGTATCTAAATCAATCTTTTTAATTTTTTTAAAATTGATTTTATTTTTAATTTATGGAGCCAAACAAGTATTTCTATAATGTAGTGTTTTTTTTTAAGAAATAGATGATTGCACATGAAACTGCAAATTAATTTTGTACTGCTCTTCCTTTTAAGTATATAATAAAGTTATCATGTAAATTTCATTTTTTTCTTTTTTCTTCTCTCCCCTCCTTCTGCCCTAAAGATGACTATCATTAGACACAAGTGTGTGTGTGTGTGTGTGTACGCGTGTGTGTAAAATCATGCTATACATATTTCTATTTATCAATTCTTTCTCTTCTTCCTTCAGAATCTCCCTTCATACATTCTTTGTAGTTAATTTGGGTATTTATAATAGTCAAACTGACTTTATTCACTCAAAATTGTTCTTAGAAGAATATTACTATTACTGCATGCAATGATCACCTACGCATTTTGCCCCACGTTATTTCATGCAATTCTATCCATGTTTTTTCTAAGATTATTGAGCTCATCATTTCTTATAGCATAGTAGTTTTCCAACACAATCATATACCGTGACTTGTTCAGCCATTTCTCAGTTGGTGAAGATCTCCACAATTTCTAATTCTTTGACACCACATAGAGAACTTCCATGAATATTTCAGAACATATAGGCTACTTTCCTTTTTCCCTAACAATCTTTGGAAATAGACCTAGGAGTGGTACTATTGGGTCTTAGGATATAGGAAGTTTATCAATTCTTCAGGAATAATTCCAGATTTCTCTCCAAAATGATTGGATCAGTTCAAAATTCCACCAATAGTGAATAAGTATCCTGATTTTTCCACATCACCTCCAACACTTGCCACTTTCCCTTTCAAACATTATGGCTAATGTGATAAAGGCAAAATGTTATCTTAAAGCTGTTTTAATTTTCATTTCTCTAATTTCTCTAAAACAATATTTTAGGGGGAAAAATATTTTGTGTAAAAATTACATTAGTTTCCCACTCCTACCATTATAGTTTTAATATGGTTATCTAAGCATAGAATGCATAATTAATTTAACTTTACTTAATTAAGAGTTTTTATACTTCAACATACCCTCCTTCCTCTCTGTCTACATAAGGTATTATAACCTTACCTGTAGGTGCTCTGCCCAAAGGAATATAAATTTTGATCACTGAATCCTCACAAGATATCTAGGGATTTATAGGCTAGATTTTTTTCTTAAGGATCATACCTTAAACCCAAATCACTCTGGCTCTCATTGATTGGCCAATAGTAGGTCCCAGCCCAAGCCCCACCTGGTCATTGTTTGGGCCCTGATGGCTCAGAAGGAATGTAAATAGCAATTGTTTCTGTTTTGGCCAGAAACCCTGAAAGTCTTCCTCTACCAAATTATTTTTTTTTAACTAGGTAAAAAGAGGCCGTTCTTTGTCGCATTTCTTACCTACCAAAGACATTAGCTTAAAAAGGCCAAAGTATCCCATTGCATCCAGGGCTGTCTCCAGTTGTCCTGCTCTGTATCTTTCCACTGGAATCAGATTGCTCTGAGGAGCAAGTGAGACTGGTGACTTTGCATGGCCCTCCTTTAATTAAAACCAAATCACTTTGTAAGTCATGGCAACACTTTCCTGATACTATGGTCCTCTTTGAGTAAGAAGGACAAATAACAACAACAATAACTTGGTAATTTCTATATGGATCAAATGGAGTGTGCATGGATATCACAGAAGAGATACTACATACTCCACTAAACATTTTCTTCCTCTTTCAGGCCAAAAAGTTTTCTTTTTCTTAAATATACTTAATCTCCTTTTGCCCTTTTTACTTCCTATTCTCTGTCATATGTATCTATCTGGTTCCATGTTATATGCTCTTAGTAGAATGGAAGCTCCCTAAGGAAGGATTTTTTTTTACTTCTCTTCTCTTGGGTCCATCACTATACCTTGTACCTATAACTCTTGCTTAATAATGCCTTTTCAATTTCAGTGAATGGTTATAAACAAGATTACAAAAGTACAAAGTACTTAAGACCATAACCTGATTGAAGGACTTTAGAATCTTATTGAAATGCAAAAAAATCTTGAAAATTAAGAATGTACATTTATTAAAACAGGCTCTTTTTTTAAAAAATATTTCATCAACAGGTATCTGAGAGCAATAGAGTTGCAGATGGTTAAAATTGTCCAATAATTCAGGACACTTTATAATTAGTGCAAATTAGTGAAGATTCTCCCTAATTGCAGCACAGTGTAACTAGTCTCATATTTTAGGGGAGAGTTTAATATTGCTTCAGTTATATTATTATTTTACTATATTAGTATATTAATATTTTATTAAATATTAATAATAACCATGAGTTTACAATGTCAGTAATGCCATTCAAGCCAAAAAAAATTGCTATCGAAGTAGCACATGAAAGTGAATCACATAGGGATTCAATAATCAACACATGATCCTAAATTCCATTCTGTCTCTTTTAAATATGACATTTATGATACTGTGTTCTCAAGATACAGCAAGTTCTAAAACACTATAATCTATATACACATAAACACAGAACATTTTGAAATTCCAGAGTAAAGATAGTAGGCAAAGTAATAGAATAATGCAGTTGAGACAAACAATAGCGGGAGAGAATGAGAAGTTAAGTTAATATTCTGTTTCTGATGTAAATAAAGAAATCTCTAGAAAATGTATTTCAATCAAAGAATCAATAGCTTCTCAGCACTGGAAGATATTTTAGATCTGCTTTTGTCCAATATTTGTCTGAACATGAATCTCCATTAGATTAGCTGTTCTCCAAGTATCATCAGGGGACCCTCGGAGATCACCCCGACCCTGTCAGAGGGTCACTGAGGTCTAAATGATTTTTATAATAATATGCTTTAGTTTCTTATATGGTAAATAATAATAAGAATAACCAAGATAAATACTTTTGAGGTAGAGGGTGATTCTCAATAATTGTTAAGAGGGGGAAGGAGAGGGAATAAGCATTTATATAATGTTTACTATGGGCCAAGTACCATGCTCAGTGCTTTTTACAAATATTTTCACATTTGATCTTTACAATTTATCCTGTAAGGTAGGTGCTGTTATAACCTCCATTTTACTGGTGAGGAACCCAGGACAAGTGGAGGTTAAGTAACTTCCTCAGAGATTGTAAAAGGTGTAGGCCAAATTAGAACTCAGGTCTTCCTGTTTTCAGGAACAGTTCCAGTTATTTCCCAAGAGGGTAAATGGATTTAGGGACAAAAAATTAGAATTACTAATCTAAAGTACTATACACTAAGGTTCATCCTAGATTTAGCTTAAAGACAATTAATAGAGTACATCATACATTTTAAGGCAATCTCCTCTATAACTACATAGGAAGGAGGTTTCAGGAGTAATCCACCAATGCTCTATCATCCAGTGCTATTTATCCCCACTCCTAGAAAAAATATAAAGATTGTGTAGTGATCAATGTGGGGAGAGAGTTGAGGAAGGCTAAAGAGGAAACACTTTCCTGCATTTCAGACCCCATAGGTCTGATTATGTGGAGACAAAGTATATGAGTACATTGGCAGTGGGGGACAGGGACATTTGTCTGTGCAGTTGCTTCAGGCGGCTACCTCCTGTTACATACTACACTAACAGCCCCTATCTAGTATAGCCAAGAAGGCTAGTCACAGGGATCTTGTGTTAGAAATAAGCTTGGGAAGATGTGTATTTGTTGCATCTTTCCACTATTTAATTGGTTGATTTTTCTTATCTTTGAATGAAACCTTGGCTGCATTGCATCCATCCCAAGGTTGATATTTTGAAGAATTAAAATTTATAACATTCTTATTCAATGGCAATGTTACTTTAAGAATTTAATTAATATTAAAGATATTTCTGGATTTCAGTTTTGCTATCTTTCAAATGGTTAACAAAATATGTTTTAGTGGAGCAAACATTGAGATGTTATAAAATTTATTGGGGAGGTGGAGTGAAGATGGCAGAATAAAAGCAGGGATTTGCTTGAGCCCCCCCCCCCCAAATTCCTCCAAACACCTGTAAAATGACTCTAAACAAATTCTAGAGTTACAGAACCCACAAAATGACAGAATGAAATAAGTCTCCAGCCCAAGAAGGCCTGGATGATGGCTGGGAAGGGTCTATCATGCTGTGCTGGGAGCAGAGCAGAGCGTGGCCCAGCTTGGACCCTGCTAGTATAGATCAGGCCAAAGCAGACCAGATGGAGCAGGTCTCAGGGCACTGAATCTCTGAGCTGTGACCATTTACAGACTTCTCAATCCACAAACACCAAAGACAACTTAGCAGGTCAGTGGGAAAACTCTGTTGGACTTAGTTGAGAGAAGAGTACAGTCTGGTCCCAGCCCTGGGCAGAGGAAGTAGTTGCAACAGTGGCTGCAGTGGCAGCAGCAGGGACTGCTTCTAGAGCTCCAAGCCCACAGACTGTGGAAGGAATCAAGCCACTGATCAGAGCAGAAGTTCAGGGATCTCTCTGTTGGTGCTGAGGCAGGATTCTATTGCTTTGCCTTGCTAGGATCTGGGTCGCAGTACTGGTTGGCCATTCTGGGGTGAGGAGGAAGCTGGCAGGGCAGAGCTTGTGATGGAGGGAGCTTGTGGAGAGGAAGTCCTCCTAGAAGTTCCAATGCAGAAAAGAGTGCTTAAGGTCACTCATAGACCAGAGCACAGGTCAGTAGAGGAGTGAACACCTCTCCGTGGATCATACAACCTCAGAAGAACTGAAAATTTACAGGTGCCTACAAGTAGCTCAGAAAATAGCAGTGAAATCCCCTGAAGCTTGGGACAGAGCACTCTCAACTCCACAAGCAGAGTTATACCTTGAAAAAGAACACAAAAGTCAAATAATAGGCTGGGAAAATGAGCAGACAGCCTTAAAAAAACAACTTAGATTGTGGAATCTTACTTTTGCGGCAGAAAAAGATCAAAACATACAGTCAGAAGAAGTCAACAAAGTCAAAGATCTTACCTCAAAAGCCTCCAAGAAAAATATGAATTGGTCAGGAGTCATGGAAAAGCTCAAAAAGGATTTTGAAAATCCAGTAAGAGAAATAGAGGAAAAATTGGAAAAAGAAATGAGAGGTATGGAAGAAAATCATGAAAAACAAGTCAACAGCTTGCTAAAGGATACCCCAAAATACTGAAGAAGATAACACCTTTAAAAATAGACTAACCCAAATACAAAAGAGGTCTGGAAAGCCAACAAGGAGAAGAATGATTTTTTTTCTTTTTTTTCTTTTATTATTTTTTGAAATGTTTAGTTTTCAGCATTGATTTTCACAAGAGTTTGAATTACAAATTTCTCCCCATTTCCACCCCCCCCCACACACACTCCAAGATGGCGTACACTCTGGTTGCCCTGTTCCCCAGTCAGCCCTCCCTTCTGTCACCCCAATCCCCTCCCCTCCTCCTTTCCCTTCCTTTCTTGTAGGGCAAGATGAATCTCTAAGCCCCATTGCCTGTGCATCTTATTTTCTAGTTGCATGAAAAAAAAAAAACAATTTTTTTTTTTACTTTTGAACATCTATTTTTTAAAAACTCGACTTCCAAATTCTCTCCCCTCTTCCCTTCTCATCCACCCCCCCCAAGAAGTCAAGCAATTCAACGTAGGCCACATGCATATCATTATGTATAACCTTTCTACAATACTCATGTTGTGAAAGACTAACTATATTTCTCTTCTTCCTAACCAATCCCCCTTTATTGAATTTTCTCCCTTAACCCTGTCCCTTTTTGAAAGTGTTTGTTTTTGATTACCTTCATCCCCATCTGCCCTCCCTTCCGTCATCCCCCCCTTTTTTTATCTTCTTCCTCCTTCTTTCCTGTGGGGTAAGATACACAACTGAGTATGTGTGGTATTCCCTCTTCAGGTCACATCTGATGAGGGCAAGATTCACTCATTCCCCCTCACCTGCCTTCTCTTCTCTTCCTACAGAACTGCTTTTTCTTGCCACTTTTATGTGAGATAATGTACCCCATTCTATCTCTTCCTATCTCCCTCTCTCAATATATTAGTCTCTCATCCCTTATTCATCTTCAGCTCATCCTATGCCCACTCTCTCTCTTTCTCTCTCTCTCTCTCTCTCTCT
>CM053623.1:272264545-272295591 GCA_028646595.1 Phalanger gymnotis
TTTTTCAGTATTTTTTGGGGTCTCCTTTAGCAACTCATGGACTTGTTTTTCATGATTTTCTTGCATCCTTCTCATTTCTCTTCCCAATTTTTCCTCTACTTCTCTAACTTGCTTTTCTAAATCCTTTTTGAATTTTTCCATGGCCTGAGACCAGTTCATGTTTTTCTTGGAGGTTTTTGTTGTAGGCTCTATGACTTTGTTAACTTCTTCTGAATGTATATTTTGGTCTTCTTTGTCACCAAAGAAGGATTCCAGAGTCTGAGACTGAATCTTGGTGTGTTTTTGCTGCCTGGTCATTTTCCAAGCCAACTTACTTAACCCTTGAGTTTTTCAGTGGGGTATGACTGCTTGTAGACTAAAGAGTTTTATGTTCCAAGCCTGCCCCAGCTCTGCCACACCAGCACTCCTCCTTCCCCAAGAACCCCGTACCTGGACTGGGCTTAAATCTTCAGCAGGCTCTTCACTTGAGCTCTGATCAGCCACTTAATTCCTCCCACCGGGTGCGCCTGGGGCCAGAAGCTACTGTAGCTGTAGTTCTAAAGCTGCCCCACCTCCGCTGCCCCAGGGGTGGTGGCCGAACTGCAAACTCAGTCGCCGCAGCTTTTCCCACTAACCTTCTCTGTTGTCTTTGCTGTTTGTGGGTTGAGAGGTCTGGAAACTGCTACAGCTCACTGATTCAGGGTGCTAAGGCATACTCCGCCCGGCTGCCAATCTCGTTGGTCTGCACCACCCATGCTGGGCTCCACTCCCCTCAGCTCCCAGCTCCGTGCAGGATAGACCTTACCCAGAGACCATCCAGGCTGTCCTGGGCTGGAGCACTGCTTCCCTCTGCCACTTTGTGGGTTCTGCAGTTCTAGAACTGGTTCAGAGCCATTTTCTATAGGTTTTTGGTGGGACTTGGTGGGGAGCTAACGCCAGTCCCTGCTTTCCAGTCTCCATCTTGGCTCCACCCCCCCAGAAATATGATTTAAAAACACAATTAGCCAAATGGAAAAGGAGGTCCAAAAGCTCACTGCTAATGACTTTATGAGAAATCAAGAAATTATAAAATAGAACCAATAGAGTGAAAAAATAAAAGACAATGTGAAATACCTCATTGGAAAACAAAACAAAACAAAACACTGACCTGGAAAATAGATCCATGAGAAAGAATTTAAAAATCATTGGACTATTTGAAAACTACAATCACAAAAAGAGCCTAGACATGATCTTTCAAGAAATTATCAAGGAAAAATGCCCTGATATTCTAGAACCAGAGGGTAAAATAGGAATGGAAAGAATCCACTGATCACCTCTTAAAAAATATTCCAAAAGGAAAACTCCTAGGGATATTGTAGCCAAATTCCAGAGTTCCTAGGCCAAGGAGAAAATATTGCAAGCAGCTTGAAAGAAACAGTTCCAGTATCATGAAAATACAATCAGGATAACACAAGTTCAAGCAGCTTCTACATTAAAGGACTGAACGGCTTGGTGTATGGTATTCTAAGGTCAAAGGAGCCAGGATTAAAACCAAGAATCACCTACCCAGTAAAACTGAATATAATACTTCAGGGGAAAAATGTATTTTAAATGAAATAGAGAACTTTCAAGGATTTTTGATGAAAAGACCAGAGCTGAATTAGGAAATTTGACTTTCAAATACAGGAATAAAGAGGAGTATTAAAAGGTAAACAGGAAATATAAATCATAAGGGAGTTATTAAAATTGAACTGTTTAAATTCCTATATGGAAAGATGATATTTGTAACTCAGGAGACCTTTCTCAGTATTATGGTAGTTGAAGGGAATATATATGTATATGTATATATGTATATGTATATATGTATATGTATATATATGTATATATATGTGTATATATATGTGTATATATATATGTGTGTGTGTATATATATATATATATATGTATATAGACAGAAGAACCAGAGTGGTTTGTTTATGAAGGGATGATATCTAAAAAAAATAAAATTAAAGGGTGAGAGGGGAATATATTGGGAGAAGGGGAAAGGGAAAGATAGAATGGAATAAATTATCTCATATGAAAGAGGCAAGAGAAAGCTGTTATAATGAATGGGAAGATGGGGGAGGTGAAAGGGTATGAGTGAACCTTATTCTCATTAGAATTTAGCTTAAGGAGGGAATAACATATACATTCAATTATGTATCTTACCCTACAGTAAAGTAGGGGGGAAGGGGATAAGAGGGGTGGGGATGATAGAAGGGAGGAGAGATTGGGGGAGGGAGTAGTCAGAAGCAAACACTTTTGAAAATCAACTGAGTCAAAGGAGAAAATAGAATTTATGGGGGGGGGTGGGATAAGATAGAGGGAAATAGAGTTAATCTTTTACAAAATGAGTATTATGGCAGTATTTTGCATCATGATACATGTATTACCTGTATTTAATTGCTTGTTTTCTTTCAAGGAGAGTGATTGAGGAGAGAAGAAGACAGAGAATTTGGAACTCAGACTTCTAAAAAGAAATGTCAAAAATTGCTTTTACATGCAAATGGGAAATAAGATATACAGGCAATAGGGTATAGAAATCTATCTTGCCTTATAAGAAAGGGGAAAGGGGGTAAGGGATGGGGAGTGGAATGATAGGAGGGAGGGGAAAACTGGTAAAGGGGCAATCAGAATACAAGCCATCTTTGGGTGGGGGAAGAGCATAAAGATGCCAAGACAATTTGTCATATCTCCATATTAGAATATAATTTCCATGTCATATTTACCAAAAACATTTCTGCTTTCTGTTCTTTTACTTTTCAAATTATTTTGTTCTACAGATGTATTTATTATAAGGTAGTTGAATCAATCAGTTTTCCTACTCAAAATTCCTTCTATTTTAAACCATAATTTATTTCAGCTTAATAATGTGGGTAACATTATTCATTTTCCCCCTATATTAGTATATGTTTAAGGAAATTATACAGTTGTAAAGATTTTAGTCTTGTAGTGTCCTATTTAGGTAAATTTACTTTCTGACACAAGAATTTAACTAGTTTTCTAAAATATATTTGTTTAATCATGAAACTTTTCTTTCTATTTTAATTTGTTTTAGGTTTTTCAAGTACAGTGCTTGATATTTAGTAGGCATTAATAAAGGCATGTTGATTTATTGATTGTTAATAAGCTATATTATTTAGACAGCTGATTTATCTATTCTCCTCCACAAATCCTTTTCTCCCTATTTTACTTAGTACAAGAGATATCATTAGTGAGTTATGCCTTATAATACATTTTAAAGCTTTTAATTTTTAATAGCATTCTCCTTGTTATACTTGAGTCTTTTTAATAGAAATTTTTTTATGATTTCATCTACTTCAACACTGAGATCCCTTGGTGTTTTGATTTTTAATGCATTAATTATATAAATTAATTTTAAACTATCTTCATTTTTGACTCTTGTTGATCCTATCTATGCATGTTTCTAGAATTATTTGTCATAATTTTATTTCAGTCATCATTTTATAGTCATCCTTAAACAATGTACATTTCTAAAGTCATTTTCCAATATATAAAATAATTTTTTGTTGTAAATAGATGTACATATTTACCCTTTTGGTTATGTTTTCTAATTCTTAATTTTAGGCTAAATAACTTGATGCTAGTGGGTTAATCATATATCCTGTGCCCTTTCCAATCTCCTAATTAACTCAACCTATTTTTTTTAGTTGAAATAGTTGAAGTTTGCATGGGTATACATATATACATACACAGTGAACATATGCATATGTGGGTATCCAAGTCCCTCCTACTGAGGAGGTTGAGATTGTTATATTACTTGAAGTCAGGAGTTATGACCTGTAATAGGGCTCAAGTTGAATAGCTCTTGTCCATACAAAGTTTGGCACAGATATCTTGAACCCCTAAGAATAGGGAATACCAGCCTGTGTAAGAAGTAATGAACCAGCCCAGGTCAGAGATGAAGAAGCTTAAGGCTTTTATGTCAATGAGCAGTGGTATCATGCATTGGGACTGTGTGTCTTGTGTTAGCAAGGTGATAACCACAAGGTAGATGATAATTGTCGTTATGCTTATGTGGTTCTGTATGGCTAAATATTAGAGACTCCATTTAGAAGGCAGAAGAAGTAAACCATTTATTGTGACAACAGAGAACCATATTCCAAAACCAATAAGCCCAATCCATCACAACAGAAAAGAATTCAATATACAATATCAGCAGAGAACCATTCCATCCCATAACCTTCCCACCCCGTGCTGGGGCCTTGCCACCAACAATCACTCACAGCACACGTCTACTCTTTCCCTCAGTTCTAACTGCTCTCTGAGCATTTCCACTGGCACATCTTCCCATTCCTCTCAGCAAGCTAGTCCCATCACATGTGACTTAGGCTTCCTGTGACATGAGCATGTCACATGGCCTATTAATAGGCGGGAAAGACCTTCAGATCTAAATTGTCATTACACTACTACATTTTCAGTATTGGTGATATAGGGAGACCCAGTGTCCAACAACAACTCGTAAGGCAACCATCCTGTGATATATATACGTGGCATTGACTTCAGTGTTTATGCAGGAAGTTAGAGAGGAATATTCTTCTTTAGAAGTCTACAATCTATGATGGGTAACATAAATACATAGACACATGCAAAGAACAATAAATTTGCATGGGTAAAAGAGAAATGCCTATAATTTTTCATTAAGTCAATCAGCATGATCCTTCTGTTGTGATATGTCTGAGGTGGTTGACAGTTTTGGATCTCTGCTAATTATGGCAATGCATAAAGCTCCATCAATGGTGAATAAAAGCTCCTTTCAGTTCTCAAATTCATCTGGCCATACTGTATATAATCTAAAGTGTACTTTTCATGTAAGTAGACTATTTCATAGCTCTTAAGCTTGATTTGAAGGGGATAGTACCTCTAACCAAGCTGAAATGGGCTTTTAAGAGTCAGTTGTTAAATTTTCAGTGTGAGCATTTACACCTTGAAAATTGGCAGTATGTAATGAGGGTTTCTTTATTATTTGTTGATTTTCTTGACCTAAGAAAATTATGTACAAAGTGTTAATAAATGAAGACTAAACTTGAAAAACTGTAATGAATAATTGTTTTCTGTGCAGAAAGCCAGCTGCTAAACATTTATCATACAATTATTCCTCCTATCCCATTTTATTTCTCTATGGACCTATTGCTAATTTCTGAAATTCCACTGTTTGAGATTCATAGGATCATAAGTGGAAGAGATGTTAGAAGATATCTAATCCAACTCCTTTTAATGCATGATAAAACTATGACAGAAATATTAAATGAATTTTTCAGTATCACAGAGCATTTGGGTTGAGATTAAAATCAGGAATTCTTGACTCTTAAGTCGACTACCCTATCTATCCATTATAGCATATAGTCATTACTCTAAGCCACTGTTTTTCTGAGTGCCTCTTTTCCTGATATAACAAGCTTCCAAAAGAGTAATACAGAAGTTTTAGTCATTCCTAGTTAAATATGAATCAGATGATCAGGTATACTTCTTTCTGTGGGAGCTGACAGATATCAAGGCACTTACGTAATGGAAAATTTGATGGTGTGCAAAAGAGTAAAAAAATCATTTTAAAGTATGCTCTAGTAATTTCCAAGAAAGCAGACATGGACACAAAAGTAAAAAGGGCCTTGTATAGCCTATCTACTTATACTTACCAGAACTTATTTTTCAATAGCTAGGAAAAGCTAATATTTCAATATCTATTAAATGCCAGGACTCTCTACCAATGGAACTTTTTGGAAATTAGGACAAAGATAATTGATGCAATGAATACCACTGAAGAAAAGCAATTTTGCTTAAGTGCAAAGGAGAGATATAAATGATTAAACATTTTTTGTTTTTGTTTTTTATCTATATTTTAAAAATATTTTATATCTTTTAAATTACATGTAATAATTTTCAACCTACATTCTTTATAATTGAGTTCTAAATTCTCTCCCTTACCCAACCCCTCACTGAGGATGCAAAAAGTTTGTGATATAAGTTATATATGAGTAGTCATGCAAAACATGTTTCAATATTGGACATATTGTGAAAGAAAGCAGAGACAAAAAAAGAAAAATAATAGTTTCAAAATATGATGTTTTGATCTGCATTCAGACTTCGCTAGATCTTTCTCTGCAGTTGGATAGCATTTTTCATCATGAGTCCTTTGGAATTATCTAAGATCATTGTATTGCTGATATCTAAGTCAGTCAAGGGTGATCATCATATAATATGGATGTTACTATGTACTCTTTTCTCCTGATTCTTCTCACTTCATTTTGCAACAATTCATATTTTTTGTTTGGCTTGTTTTACTAGAAGTTTTTGTCAGATGGTAAGTCTTTTTCCCAAAGGCTTGGATGTTTGGGTTTATCGAACACTAGATTATTATTGTCATTTACTACTGTGTATTGTGTGCCTAATCTGTTCCACTGATCCACCATAGTTTCTTAGCCCATAACAGATTGTTTGACAACTGCCACTTTGTAATACAGTTTGAGATCTGGTATGTCTAAGCCACTTTTCTTAGTTTTTTTTTTTCATTGATTACCTTGATATTCTTGACCTTTTGTTCTTCCAGGTGAATTTTGTTATCATTTTTATGAAATAATTTTGGTAGTTTGAGCAGTATGGCACTGGATAAGTAAATTGATTTAAGAAGGATTGTCATTTTTGTTTTATTGGCTTAGCTTGTCCATGAGCAATTATTATTTCTCCAACTGTTTAGATCTGACTTTATTTGTGTGAAAGCATTTTATAATTTTGTTCATGTAGTTTCTGTGTTTGTCTTGGCAGATAGATTTTCAAATATTTAATGTTGTCTACAGATATTTTAAATGAAATTTCTTTTTTTCTCCCCCCGCCCTTCCCACATTCAGTAGGTCTCAAGTAGGGCTAGGCAGAAAAGCTCGATTATATCTTTGTAAGTAGGCCTAAAGCCTCTACTTACCAGGTACTAAGCTGATTTGGGCATGAAGCCCTCAGATACCTAAGGGGAGTTGCTAAGACCAGAGACAATGGTATGTGCACAGAGTTCTAGTCAGTCATGAATTCAGCCAATCAGACACCAGCTAGGACTATATATAAAGAGAGCCGAGAGTATGAGAGAAGCAGAATTGAAGAGGAACAGAACTGAAAGCAGTACAAATGATAGCAACAGAAGCATAAAGAAGACATTGAGGCAGCAGACATCAAGAGGGCACTGAAGAGCCCACATTGAGAAACCCAGCATAAGCACAACTGCAGAAGAGAATGCTGAGCAGAGAGTTAGGATTCATGAGTGACTGTTTACAGGAAGGCCCTAACAGGGGAGAAGGTTACAGGATGACTTGGTTCCTTGATATAATACTCTGTTATAATTTCCTTGTTGCTATATTGAGGTGGGCTTACTGGTTTTGGAATATTATTACTCCTATATTGAATTGGGGTTATTGGTGTTGAGATATGATCCTCTGGAGTCTAAATAAATGTTATACTTTCTCTGCCTTCTACCTAGAGAATTTTTCATACTTTGCTATTCCAAACAATTCAGACATGTTCATGGTCGTCCTTGAGGTCATGAATCTTGCCCTACTGATAAATTCCTGCTGCTGAATTTTGTAGGCAATACATCAAAATTCTGATGAATTATTTAGGTTTATTTTATGTCCTGCAACTTTGTTAAAGCTGTTAATTATTTCGATTAGTTTTCTACTTGCTTCTCTAGGTTCCTCTTAGTATACTATCATATCATTTACAAAGAGTGAGGGTTTTGTTTCTTCATTGCCCATTCTACTTCTTTAATTTTTTTTTCTTCTCATTACTATAGCTTGCATTTCCAGTACAATATTCTATAACAGTGGTGATAATGAGCACCCTTACTTTAATTCTAGTCTGATATTATTTGGAAGGCTTCTAGATTGTCCCTATTATAGATAATGTTTGCTGATGTTGTTAGATAGGTACTATTTGTCATTTTAAGTAAATCTCCATTTATTTCTATGTTTTCAGTGTTTTTAATGAGAACATGTTTTATATTTTGTCAAGAGCTTTTTCTACATCTATTGAGATAATCATATGATTTCTGTTATTTTTGTTGTTGATGTAGTCAATTGTGCTGATTTCCCCCCTTCATTGAATCAGCCCTTCATTCCTGGTATAAACCCCACCTGGTCATAGTGTATACTTTTGGGTGGGGTTTATGCTGGTTTGGCTTGAACTGGAATGTAGTCTGCTCTCACCCTGTTGAGAAAAACTTTTCCTGCCACCTTTTGTGTTGTCTTCAGCTGGAAAAGTGTTTCACCCAGGTCTTTTTTTGGTTGTACCACTCCAGAATTCATGCATTATTTTTAACATTGGAGGTTAATTTGGGAGACCTCAGGTGAGTCCTTGAATTTACTCTATTATCTTGGTCCCACTCTCTGTGATAGAGAAAAGTTAATGAAGAATATCAAGCACATAAACTATCAGACAAATTTCTAGCTCAATAAGGTACATAGAAACACAATAAAATGACTTCTACAAAATTGAGGATAAAGACCACTAAAATGTGATAGAAATGTATTACCACTAATAGGTGCTTGAACCTAGGATCAGTTAGAACTGCAGAAGAACCCCTGCCAATAATGCCATTGGAATCATGGGCTGGGGCAGGGGGAGGAGTTAATGAGTGCTCCTTTGATGCCAAGGAAAAAAATAAGAGAAAGAGGAGAACACTCAGAAGACTTTAAAATTCATTCCCACTTCTTCCATTATAGTTTCTTCACATGTGAAAGTCTTAATTCCTACTCAACAGCTCCTAGTTCCCCCTGAGGACCGAGCACACCACCATCCTTTTTTTTTCCATTTCAAGCTTTTCAAAATAGGGGCATAATGATAGAGTCATCTCTAAAGTGAGAAGACTGGTGGCAAGGGTGGATATAGCAAATCCCAAAATTTAGTATCAAAGCCAGGAAAAAAAAAAAAAAGTTTGAATTGTCTTATATGTAACTGCCTAAAGAAGGATATGGATCTTTTGATTGTATCCCTAGGAGCAATATGAATAAAAGAAAGGTTCGTTGAAGCCTCCATGCACATTGTGCCAGTGAAGAAAGGGGTTTTTATACAGAACGCTTTTATAAGGTCTCTTCCAGGCCTTGTCCAGATACAAATATGAATTTTTCCCTTCAAAAATTTTTGTTTGTTCATTTTTGTTCCCTATGACTCTTTGGTCCCAAAATGTCTTTATGTAATATATACATGTCTTTGTATAATCTCCTTTCTCTTCTTTCCCTCCTCTTCCCCTCCATGTTAGGCCCTGACTATACGAAGCATAAAGAATAATATACTTTGCAAATGAATAGACATAGGAGGGCTGCACAGGAGAGGTGCCACAGGTTGTGTCTGTGTGTGTGTGTGTGTGTGTGTGTGTGTGGGTGTGTGTGTGTGTGGGTGTGTGGGTGTGTGGGTGTGTGGGTGTGTGGGTGTGTGTATGTGTGTGCGCGTGTGTGCTTTAAGGATAGCGATGAAGAAAGAAAAGGAATAATGACAATGGAATTCTTTATACCTGCTTTATACTTCAATCATTCCCTTAGCAATGAGTAAGGTTATGGGGCAAAGTCTTTAAGATACCAACTGATGATTAGCATGGCAGGGAAAAACCAAAAGTGAGGAAAAGCGGCCCTCAATGAAATAGTATCCAAATCCAGATACGTGATGACTTTAATGTTTAGCCATGACTTCATGACTGTATTTGGGAACCTTTGTTCACTCTCTTAGAATGGTTCTCGATTTAATTATCTATATAACCACATAAAGGTTGCTTAAAATAGATTTGTTGCTTCAATGATTATTAGTAAAGACAATACATATAGAAAGTTCTGGCTTTATGATTCACTACATTTTACCCCTGTTCACACAAAGTTCATTGATATAAAGTAGGAGGAGCTATCTCATTGATTGCTGTAAAAGAGGTTAAATTTGATTAGATGAATCTGTTTTAATTACATCTTTAGTCTAATATCATTAACTGCTACCATAAAAGATTGTCCTGGGAGAGGGGATTAGCAGCTTTCTGAGAATTAAGAGATGCATGAGGAGCAGTCGGACTCCTTACTCCTCACTGTGCCTTCTAGACCTTTGTTCATAGTCATTACTAAACAACTACTATTCCTGTAAGGTGCATTCTTTCCTCAGGAATTCAGCTTCTGGCACACACACACACACACACACACACACACACACACACTCACTCTCTCTCTCTCTACCTCTCTTGCATGCGTGTGCATGCCTGCATGCAGGGTTGTGTCTGCATGTGTATATATACACATATGTATGTATATGTGTATATATAGTATATGTGTGTGTATGTATGTGTGCATGAGTGTGTGTATATTTTGTTCCCTTTGACTCTTTAGTTCTCTTTGCTCCCAAAATGTCTTTGTATAATCTACTTTCTCTTCTTTCCTTCCTCTTCCCCTCCAGATTAGGCCCTGAGTATACAAAGCATAAAGGATAGTACACTTCACAGATGAATACACACAGGAGGGACACCAGAATAGACACGCACATACCTATATGTACATATGTGTACATATACACATGTGTATATATGTATTTATGTGTGCATACATAAATATATATATATATATATATATACTTATACATAAGTATACTGTTCTCTCAGTTCATTTACTTCTGCATTTTCACACCATTTCAACCTTGTCCAAGTGTATTGCTGTTTTTGAACTTACCATCATAAGAGTTTTGCCATTATGAACCAGATTTCTGAAATTAACATAGGTGATGCAGTGGATAGAGAACTAGGTCTTGAGTTATGAAAAAAAAAAGAGTTCCAATCTGGCATGGGACATTTGCTAGCTGTGTGACCCCAGGCAAATCACTTAACCTCTTTCTGCTTCAGTTTCTTCAACTATAAAATGGGGAGATTAATAGGACCTACTTCCTGGTATCAAAGAGGTATTTGTAAAAAGTGCTCAAGAGAGAATGCACTTAAAAATGATTATTCTCATCCCTTCCCTTATACCAAACTCTTATTCTATCTTTCCTTCTGCCCAGCTTTTTCTTAACTGTAGTCCTTCCCTTCATTATAACAATGAGCATTCTGCTCCTACTATCTCTCTCCTTCATTAAGCTTGTTTTGCCACCACTTTCCTCCCTTTACCCTTTACTCACTGCCCTCAAGTAATCAACACCATGTTTCTTGTGATGTGACTTACATCTTGCTAAACCTGGGTTTTCTGCTCGCCCTACCCCTCCCCATGTACATGCACACGGGCACACACACACACACACACACACACACACACACACACACACACACACACACACACAATTATCTGCCTCCCTTTTCCATTCCTATGTGTATGTTACTGAAAAAAAATAGCAAGAGGAAGTCATACATACCTGATGACTTGCCCCACTCCCAAATTCATTTTTTAATGCAAACAGGGTTACACTACTACTTAGAAATCTTAAAATGCTTCTTTTATTGATTCTCTGTCACTGTCCGCTCAGTTACTAACCCTACTGTTTTTTTGTCAAGCCTCTTACACCCTTTCCTTTTTTTCTTATCAACAAAGGACCTAACTTATAATTTACTAAGAAAGCAGAGGTCATCTGTCAAGAGCCTTCTTTTCTCCTGTATCCCATACTTCAACATTTATCCTCATACTCTATTTTCTTCTCTTTTGCTCAAATATCCAATCAAAATATGGTTTAAACATTTACCAAGACCATTCACTGGGTCATCTCCCATGCTATTGATCCAATCTTCTGTGTTGTCTTGCCCATTCAGGCATGGCTCATTAATCTTTAATTATTTCTTACCGACTGTACTTCCTTCTTGTTACCCACAAGCATGTCTTGATTTTCCATTTCTTTTTTTTTTCACTTTTACGTCCTCAAAGTACTGTCCTATATCTTTTCATTTTCATAGTCAAATTCCTTGAAGGGGAGGAGAAACTTTCTGTATCAATTGTTTCAATTTCCTTTTATTCCACTTCCTTCTCAGTCCTTTGCAATCTGGATTCCACTCTTAAATTCTTATCTTCAGTAAGACTATTCTCTCCAAAGATACTAAAGATCTCTTAATAATTAATTTTTATGGTCTTTTCTTAGTTCTCACACTTACTAACAAAGCTATAATTTTTGACATTGTAGGGACCCCCCACCCCACTCTGGATCCTGGATTCTTTCTATTCAATGAATGTTTTATGTCCCTTCTATTTTATTTCTCCATTGTATGTAATCATTCTTATGCTTTCTCATTTTGTTTTAAATGTATATATCTTACTTAGTAACTATGAATGATGACCTCCAGTTCTCTGTGCTACATCATTTTTCCCCTCTCTACACTCACTTTATTATAATATCATCTATGATTGGTTAATTTATTATCTCTATTCATAAATAAACTTCCTTACAATAAATTTGACCTTATCACTTCCTCACTCAATAACTTTCAATTTCTCTATTGTCAATAGGCTTTAATGATAATAAAAACAGTTACAATTAAAAATTTCTATAACATTGTATAGTTTGTAAAGTATTTCACATTAATTATTTCCCTTTTTTCATGACAATGACATGAGTAAACTAGCTCCTAAAATTATACCCCTTCTGCCCAGATGAGCTATGTGAAGCTGAGAGAAGTTCTATGATTTGTCCAATGTTACACAGGTACTATGGATCTGAGGCAATACTCTGACTTAAATTTTACTGGCTCCAACTCCAACACTCTATGCAAAAAGCCAAGCTGCCTTCTAATACAAACATCATAACATCTTCCTTATCTAGGTATTTAAGGTCCTTTCAAAATCTTTCTCCCACCTTTTCCCCACCTTGACACACTCTATGCTCCATATAAACTGGTCTATTTCCCCAAATGTTGCATTACATCCTCCATCTTCATGACTGTGCATGCATGCCCATGTCTAAAATACACTCTCATCTCCAAATTTTAGAGTACATGGTTTCCTTTAAAGCTTTGTTTATTTGATAGCTTTTATAAGCTTTTCCTATTCCTTTAGTCATCAACACTTTATCTTTATTCAAATAATCATGCATATACTTATCTGATGAAATTTTACATACTGTACATGACAAATGTTACATATATACTCTGCTGCCCTTATAGTGTCAACTCCTTAAGGAGGATAGAACAGTTTGTTCTTTGTTTTGTTTAGCTTCATTTGGTTTTGGTTTTGTTTGTGTCTCCCAGTGCCTAGAATAGTGTATCGCACATAATGTCTTAATAAATGGATATTAAATTAGGCTTGATCTGAATTACAATTCAAAACTTTCTAGTTTTGAGTAATGAATACTTCTTATTTTTAAATTTAATTTAATTTGTGTTTGTTGCATTTTGTTTCAAACCATTTCCCTTCCTCCATCCCCAAACGACACTTACGAAGGCCACCTTTTTACGCTCACTTGCACACACACAGACACACACACATGTATATATACATACACATGCATATACACATATGTGTGTATATGTAATCATATAATACCTCCTATTTTTGAATGGCAGTAGAGGGCAAAAACAAACATTTTTTTAACTTAAATATTATAGAACACTTTTTCCTCTTAAATGTCAATAGTTGCTCTACAATTTCTACTATGTGGTATTTGTTATGTATTTCTCCTCTGACTTTAATATCTAACTTTATAATTTCTCATCTGACTTTTAGTATTTGCTCTATATCTGTATCTGTAACTTGTCTCCTTTTGCCTATAAAAAGATCTCACAACACAATTTTAACATCTCATTTGAAGACTGCTAAAACAAAGTCTGTTTGTCATGGAAATAAATACAACAGTCAGAATTTGGCCAACATTATGATTTTTTCAAGTTTAGTAAAATATATAGATTAAATGCAAAAGAACAGAAATATCCCTTGTTTGCTAACATGGGTAGAGGCTACAGAGACTTATAATTTCCCTAAAAGTAATAAGTATGGGTTTGCTTTAAATTGTCAATATTATAAGTGAAGTGGGTCCTTTTGAAAATATTGAAAACAAGGTTAAGAAAACAAAATCATGAAATACTTTGTTCCTTCAAGCATTTGCTGAACCCCTGTCAGTACCCCCTCTCCCTCCCTCACAGTTGGCACTATATACAATTAAATTGTACTTAAATTGCATGTATTTTGTATATAATTTGTTTGTATATAATTGCCTGTATACATATTGCTTAAAACAATATTTTGTAAGAAACTTGAGGACATGTGCTTTTTCATATATGACTCTTTATTATTTTAAAGCTTATTTCTGCTTTTTATTTATTCCTATAATAATGGGCATAAATTTCACATGGATTTTCATTTTGAGGCTAAAGAAAGCATGTGTATTTTTTCATTATTTTTATTGTTTTAGCTACTATGCACATATTTATACAAGTTAATTTCCAATTACATGGAAAGATAGTTTTCAACATTCACTTTTATAAGATTGTTAGTTCTGATTTTTTTCTCCCTTCTTCTCAATTTTTTCCCTCCATTCTTTCTCTACTCCCCAAGATGGCAATCAACCTGATATAGGCTATATATATACAATCATAGTAAAATATTTCCACATTAGTTGTGTTGTGGATGAAAAATCAGAACAAAAGGGGAAAAAAAACACAAAAAATTTAAAAAATAAGTGTGCTTCACTCTGCGTTCAGACTTCATAGTTCTTTCTCTGGATGTGGATAGCATTTTCCATAATGAGTCTTTTGGAATTGCCTAGGATCATTGTATTGCTGAGGAGCTAAGTCTATCAAAGTTGATCATTTCACAATGTTGTTCTTACTGTGTACAATATTCTCCTGGTTCTGCTCAATTCATTTGGCATTAGTTCATGTAAGTCTTTACAGGTTTTTTTTTTTTAATTGCCTGCTCACCATTTCTCATAGCACAATACTATTTCATTATAGTCATATACCACAACTTGATCAGCAATTCCCAAACTGATAGGCATTCCCCTAATTTCCAATTTTTGGTCACCACACACACACACACACACACACACACAAACACACAAACACACACAGAAACTGCTATGAATAACTTTTTAGCGTGCGTCCTCCATTTTTTTATGATCACTTTGAGATAAAGATCTAGTATTGGTATTGTTGGATCAATGGCTGTGCATAATTTTATACACTCTTTTGTTAATCAGGGCAATTTATTTTTTTAATATTCATCATTTTTACTTAGCTTTGCAACTTATTGGTATATAGTCAGGGAAAAAAAAAGCTCTTAATTATTGCTTTAATTTCATCGTCATTGGTACTGCATTTAGCCTTTTCACTTTTGATACTGAAATTTGTTTTTCTTCTTTCTTTTTAAAAACCAAATTTTTCTATTATATTTTTTTTTCCATTAAAACCAACTCTTAGGTTTATTTATTATTAGTTCAATAGTTTTCTTACTTTCAGTTTTATTAATCACACCTTCGATTTTCAAAATTTTCCATTTTGGCATTTCATTGGG
This sequence comes from Phalanger gymnotis, assembly GCA_028646595.1. NCBI lineage: Eukaryota > Metazoa > Chordata > Mammalia > Diprotodontia > Phalangeridae > Phalanger > Phalanger gymnotis. The sequence goes on from CM053623.1 coordinate 272,279,989, forward strand.
GATTTTTAATTTGTCCTTTTTCTAGCTTTTTAGTTGTATGCCCAATTAGTTAATCTCTTCTTTCTCTATTTTATTCATGTATGCATTTAGAGATATAAAATTTCCCCTAATACTGATTTGACTGTATCACATAAATTTTGGAATGTTTCTCATATTTACACCAATTATAATTCTTCATGATTTCCCTTTCAAGTCTTTTAAAAATTCTACTCATTCCTCAAGGTCAGAGTCAAAGAGTACCTCTTCCACACATCTTTCCTTGATTACCCAAGAAGGAAATGCTCCATCCCTTCTCTGAATTGTCATGAATTTGGAGTCAGAGGACTGGAAGTCAAGTCCCAGCTCTGCAAGCTCTATGCTATCTTAGGTTACTTTTTACTTTACTCTTTTGGGCCTCTATTTCCTCATCTGAAAAATGAAGACCCTAAAGTCCCTTTCATATCTAGTTATATGATCCTATAGGTATCGACAACTTGTATCATATGTTTATACGGATGATCTCCTCTACTAGGCAATAAGCTTCTTGAGGGAAGAGCATACTCATTGCTTATCTTTGTATATCCACAACACTTGACAGATCGTCTTTAACGGCAAGCAAAGTGGGACTTTTCACTGTTATTTTCTTTTAGAGTGATTCTCAGCACTAAGGCAAACAAGTGCCTTTGAGTCTTGCCTTTGATTGAATCAACAGTCTTTGATGACCTGTTTAAGTCACAAGAAAGCCTAAGTCATGTGAGATTGAGTCACATGGTTATGATGCCCTCTGACCCTGAAGAAGTGTATATTTACTCTGAGGTTTGCATTTTGCTTTGGGGGCTCATTCATTGGAAGAGTGGTCATGTGATTTGGCCAGACAAGACTCTGGATAGCCATTAAAGAGCCCCCTGGCTTTGAAAACCCAGATGTTGGTGCTTTTCTCTTTGGTAACTATGTATATATTGCTATGGACAGATGGTTAGAAGCCCTGTCTGCTGATTTGTGCTATTTGTTCTGTTTATATACTTTCTACTTATAATTTCCATTTCTGTTTTCTCTGAAGTTCAGGATACTGACTTTTTCCCCTGAACTAAGTGAATGATGTATATATGTATGTTTAATTAAAGTGAAATTGTAAACCCCTTAAAGATAAAAGAACCTGTGCTAGCAGCCCTCTTGTGTGATGCTGTTGTTGGTCTTACACCTCCACAGCAGCTGCAAGTAGCATTTATGTTACAGTGCCCCCAAAAAATAGCAAGAACTCAACAGATATTTGTTGAATATATAGAACTAATAATTGATGAGAAAGGAAAAGAATAGATCATTTAATGCACACTGCCAACTCGCAGATTTATATTGTCATCCTAGCAAATAAGAGGTAAAATGTAATTCTACTTAGCCATATCTTTAATATTGTAATAGTAATTAAGATGGGACTTTTTGCTGTTGACCTTTAATGATTCTGGCCTTTGTTTGAATGGGGCAGATAAACTGGGATGTTTTTGTATTTCTCAGCACTGAGACAATTGGGATTCAATGATTTGTATCTGATGTGATATTGGGGGTGGGGAACTTCACGCCCAGCCTGGGAGAGGTCACAGCCTTGGGGCCTGAACAGGATGTATAAGGGCAGAGGTTAGCATTCTCTCTCTTGGAGCTCTGAGCCACAGTAGGAGTGTCTTGTGACTCTGGGCGAGCCATTAAAGGAGCTCCCTGGCTGAATACTCAGATGTTGATAACTACGAATTGTATTTCATCTGTAATTGAGGGTGCTGGCTTTTTCCCCTGAACTAAGTAAATGATATTTGTATGCTGGATTTAAGTAAGATTCTTAACCCCTTAACATTGCTTTCCTTAGTAAAGCAGATGAAAAGGACCTGGGTTTGCAGCATTCTGTGAGCTGGATGTTGTTGGCTTTACACCCTCACAGCAGCTGCTAGCTGGTTTGTTGAAACAAATATACAAATAGGCAATTATAATTTTGATATTACGTAATTACTCTGATATAGTGAGCTTGTTGAGAAAACTCCTTCTACAAGTGCAGATCAACACATTCTCTGCAATTTAATGTCTAGGAGAATTAGGGCACTCAAAGGTAAAGACACTTCCTCAAAATCACAAAGCCCAGGTTTTCCTAGAGTCAACAGATCACTGTATACCACATGTTTCTTTCTCTCTTGGAACTTTAATATGTTATCTAAAAATGTCATGTAATGTGAATGGTGTAACTTTCAAGCAGGAATTGAAGCTATCCATTCAAAATTAGAATAAATGCATAAAATATTTCACAAAGTTCTTCTAATCAATATTATTTAAGTTAACGTATTAAATTATTTAGCTCTTCTATTATTTAATCTTTTTACTTTTTGTTCACATGGTGCCTTCTGTAATACATCTCTCAACTCCTTTGCCTTGAGTAGCTTTTTTTTTAATGTGTACTGCATTGTTTTATTCTTGCTGAATTTTCTTAGATTATTTTTGTTTTGCTTTGATTACAATACTCATGTTTCTAACACCAATCCTTACTTGTATCTTTCTACATGCTAAGTAATGAGTATGATATTTCTTCTGTCTAAAAATCTTTTTGGATGCTTCTGTTGGAAATCTGGTACTAACTCTCAGTCTGTGGTGAGATTTTTTTTTAATTATGAACTTGATGTATCACATTTGTTAATCTACCCATGATTTCCAAAGATATACATGCCATTGATTTGATTATTTTTAGTTAGATAGTTAAGTATTTCTCATGAGACCTATATGCTTCAGTACAAGATATTCCTATATAGAAAATTTTAGTAGCTCTTGTTACTGTTCAGTAATTTCAGTCATGTCTGACTCTCCATGACCTCATTTGATGTTTTCTTGATAAGGACATTGCAATGTTTGCCAATTTTCTTCTCCAGCTCATTTTGCAGATGAGGAACTGAGGCAAACAAGGTAAAGAGACTTGCCCAGAGTAGGAAGTGTCTGAGGCTAGATTTGAACTCACGAAGATGAGTCTTCCTACAGTCCAAGCCCAGTGCCACATTACACACAAAATACCTGTAAATACTTAGGCTTCTATACTAAATGCTACTTTGTTCCAAGTGACCTGAAATTTCAATTTGGAAAATACCTTGAATGACCATGTGGTAAAAAACACAACTTGTTTGTTCATACAATCTAAATTACTGATAGATGATGGATGTATGAAAATGTTTTATCTTCTAAGTTGAAAACTCAGTTTGACTGAATCATATTGAAATACTGGCAGATATTTGCATAGATAGTCATTCTCAAAATGAGAATCTTGCAGTTTTGTCTATTTGTTTCCCAGAAGGAATTTTCTGAATTAAATACTATTCATAATGCACAGATTTTCACTGAATATATCTGCTTTCAACACATATTCCATTTTCTTAAACAGTATTTCTGAAATTTAAAATACCTTTATTCTGCATTCTAAATCATTTATATAATTGGTGATTGAGCAGCTCAACTCAATCACCTGTCTTATGCTAACCTCAAAAAATCTGGTAATAGTCATTTTAATGGCATCATTCAACTACTGCAACAGACATTCTAAGATAATTTACACATAACATAATTAAATATAAATGTGAGCTATTTTCAAAATACATACTCACTTTTGGCTTCAATTTAGATGGTAATAGGGAGCAACATTAGGCAAGAATATATGAAATGAATGGGATTTGAGGCTAAGATAACTTCTCAAATCATGGCAAGTTTCCTGTTCCCCTATACCTACTCTAGCAAAAATCTAAAATCTCTTTAAAATCAAATAATGATTAATAAATCCAATGAAAAATTACTACTTTAACTTTAACACTTCACAAAAAGTCATTCCGCAGCCCACAGAAAATAGAAAGGGTGGGGGGGAGGTGTACCTGTAAACTGGTACTAGTCTATAGCCTTTGAGAGAGACCAAAAAAGAATTAGAATATTCAGAGGTCCTTGTCTAGAGGTATCAAAAAGAGATGGCTTCCCCAGGAAAATTCCAGAGTCTTTGTAAACCCACAGAAACATCATGCAAAAGGTCGGGGAAGCATCAGTGAGCAGTGTGAGCTAGTTTCTAACCACAATATTCCAAGGATCTGAGGTCCTTAATATCTAGTCCTGAGATATTGTAAAGGGAGTAGGTTCTGACTAAATGAGTATTTGACTGATTCAAGTTCCAGTGTTCTGAAATTCAAATTTTCATGTAAAACTTGAACAACTGGGAACAAGTAAGTTCAGAAACATAAGAGACAAAGGGCAAGAATAAGCTTAGCTGAACACACCACCTAGGAATACAGAATGGTATAGATCCTACCATTGTTTTGTTCATCCTTCATTCTCCAAGAGGGCCAATGACATCATGAGAGTAATGCCTTGACTTCCATTTGAATTGGATATGAGTGAGGCACAGCTTCACAAAGTTGTCAGCCTCACTGTCTCCCCAGAGTCATAATATTTAGTGGCAAGACAAAGGTAAAGTAGACTGGCAATGGCTCAGGATTCAGTGGGGTACATTGGACTTTCTAAATTAAGGTCTTTGCCAGGTCTCATTGTGTCTGAGGCCATGCTCATTCAATGAGTAAAGCCTAGGTGAGAGTTGACAGAAAAAAATGGCTCGATTCACCATCACAAAGATATCCATCTGGGAGGGGGAAGACCATCAGAGTTTCAGGTCAGACCAGAAAACAACTACTATTTATTCCCACTCTAGACTATGAAAAGCTAAACAATAAGCCACAGAAGCTTGGGTTGGGACAATTATTGGCCATTCATTAAAAACCAGATGATGTTTGTTGTTTCTGCTAATTATATGTTCAAGCATGCTTATGGTTTTCCTGATATTGACCTAGTCTTACATTCCTGATCCCACTTGGTCAAGGTCTATAATCTTTGTGATATATTGCTGTAATCCTCTTGCTAGTATTTTAATAAAAACCAGTTCATCATATTAATTGGCAAAATTTGTCTACAATTTTCTTCCTCTGTTTCTTCTCTCTCTGATTTAGATATCCCATCCATATTTGTGTCATAGAAGCCATTCTGTAAGACTTCTTGATTTATTTTATTTTAGAATAGTTTACATAGTATTGGGATTAATCGTTCCTTAAGTGTTTGGGAGAATTCATTTGTAAATCCTCCTGGGTGTTTTTACTTAAGGAGTTCATTGATGGCTTGTTTGACTTATTTTTCTAAGATAAGATTATTTACAAATTCTATTTCCTCTTGTGTTAATCTAGGCAGTTTTTATATTTCTTGTAAATGGTCATCCATTTCACTTTGATTAACAGGTCGTTTTTCTGGATGTAATTAGACAAAATAACTTCTAGCAATTGCTCCAATTTCATCTTCATGTGTAGGGTGACACAGTATAATAAAAAATGACAATTTCATCTAAGTTAATTTATTTATTCAATGCCATACTAATAAAACTGGCAAAAAAAGTCATTTTATAGAACTGGAAAAAATGGTAACAAAATTCATCTGGAAGAACATAAGGTCAAGAAGGTAAAAGGACTCAATGAAAAAAAAAATTCAATGAAAGCAGCCTAGAAATTCCAGATTTCAAATTATATTACAAAGGGGTAGTCATTAAAACATTTTGATATTGTTTAAGAAATATAGTGGTGCACCAGTGGAATAGCTTATTTACACAATATACGGTAGCAAATGAACAAAGAAATCTAATATTTGATAAAAATTGCTTGGAAAACTAGAAAGCAGTTTGGTAGAAACTAGGCATAAACCAACATCTTACACCAAATGCTAAGATAAGGTTAAAATGGACAAATGAGTTATACACAGAACTTGATATCATAAATAAGTTAGCAAAGCAAGGAAAAATTTACCTGTCAGATTTATGAATATAGGAATTATTTATTACCAAACAAGAGATAGATCATATTATGTTATGTGAAATGGATAATTTTGTTTATAGTGAATTAAGAAGGCTTCATTTCTGAAATATATAGAGAATTGAGTCAAATTTATAAGAATGAGTCATTACCCAATTGATAAATGATCAAATGATATGAACATGCAGTTTTCAGAAGAAGAAATCACAACTGTCTATAAGTAAATTTAAAAAGTGCTCTAAACAACTATTGCAAATTAAAATAGCTCTGAGGTACCATCTGATTCCTATCAAATTGGCTAATATGATGGAAAAAGAAAATGACAAATGTTAGTATGTAGAAAAATTAGGATATTGACATACTGTTGATAGAGATGTGAACTGATACAATCATTGTGGAGATTTTAGCCCTCTGTTTCTAGAATATCAAGGCACTTTTGCTGGATAATTTCTTTGAATATGACATCTAGGATATTTTTTGATTAAGACTTTTAGCTGGCCCAATAATTCTAAAATTATTTCTCCCCAATCTGTTTTCTAGGTCATTTCTTTTCCAATAAAATATTTCATATTTTATTCTCCTTTTTAATTCTTCTGATTTTTCTTCATTTTTTCCCTTGTGGTCTCATGATTTCATTAGCTTCAATTTGCTCCATTTCAGTTTTTAAGGAATTATTTTTTTCAGTGATTTTCTTCTCTTTTTTCATTTGAACAATTCTGCTTTTTCAAGGATTATTTTTTTTTTTAATTTTAAGTGTATTTTTGTACTTCCTTTTTTCTGTTAAGCCAATTTTGGTTTAAAGGTATTATTTTCTTCAGCATTATTATGCCTCTTTTACTAAGCTGTTGACTCTCTTTGCATTATTTTCTTGCACACTCTCATTTTCCCCCAATTTTTTCTCTACTTTCCTTATTTTAATTCAAAAATAAATTAAAAAAATAATAAAGCACTTCCAATAATTCTTGATGGAGTTATGTCAAGTTAATACTTTCTTTGCATCTTTGCTTGTAGCTGTTTTGACAGAGTTGTCTTCTGAGTTTTTGTCTTGATTTTCCCTGTCACAATAGTGGATTTTGGTGATCAGGTTCTGTTGTTGTTGCTGCTGCTGCTGCTGTTTTTTGCTCGTTTTCCACATGATTTCTTGACTTTTAACTTTTTTAAAAAACATTAAGGGCTCTTCTCCCAAGGTCAAGAAGACTATGTCCCATGCTTTAGGTTTGTTTGTGCTGCTATTTTTCAAGATACTTCTGGGGTTTGTAAGAGTTACAGTCACTGCTCTCCTGGCCTGTGCTCTGATCTTTACCCAGGAAGGATTGTTCCCCTTAATTCATTAGTGCTAGAGCTCCTCTGTCCCCTGCAACTATGACTAGGTCCCCTACTCCCTTGTGCTAGTGGTCTTTTCTGTCTTGAAATTGAAACCAGGGCCCCTGATCCCTTGTGAATGACTGTAAATATTCTTTCTTTCCTGGACCTGTGACCAGGGCCCTTTCTCCCCTGAAGCAGCAATGCCTTTGCTCTTCTTTATCCTAGAACTGCTACCTGGAACTCTGTGTGGGCAAAGCAACAAGGTCCTACACTCACTGTCAGCAAAGGTTCCCTGTATTCTCTTTCTCACCAATTGTTGGACCCCTTTACTGTCTTTGGTCTGAGAGTTCCCAAACCTGCTTCTGCTGTTGCAGCATTGTATTGCTAAGAAGAGCTTAGTCATTCACAACTGATCATCGTAAAACATTGTTGTTACTGTGTTCAATGTTTTTCTGGTTCTGCTCATTTCATTTTGCATCAATTCATGGAAGTATTTCTAGATTTTTCCTGGAAGTATCCTGCTTGTCATTTCTCATACTATTATATATTCCATCAAAATCATATTACACAGTCATTCTCCAATTGATGGAAATTCATTCAATTTTCAAATCTTTCTCACAAAGAAAAGAGCTGCTATAAGTATTTTTTCTTTATAAGGGTCCCTTTCCTCATTTTAAAAAAATCTCTTTGGGTTACAAACCTAGTAGTGGTATTGTTTGATCAAAATGTATGTACAGTTTTATAGCCCTTTGGGCATAGTTCCAAATTGCTCTCCAGAATGGTTGGGTTTGTTTACAACTCCAAAAAAAAATGCACATTAGTTTCCTACATTCCTTCCAATATTAGTTAATTTTCTTTTTTGTCCTGTTAGCTAATCTAATAGATGTGCAGTGGTATTATGGCAATCAGACTTTTCCCTCTTCTTCCCTTTTGGGATGCTAAGACAATCAAGTCTCCACTTTGTTTGAATGGGTGGGAAACTTTTTGTTATCTTTGTTTTGGAGTATTTCTCAGCACTGAGGCAATCAAGAGTCATTGAATTGTATATGAGTTGGTACTGGCTCTGGGAGCTTTCCCACACTGATTTCTCACACTCTAAATTTTTAGCCTCAAGTGCCCCAGGGCCTTGAGGCAGGTATATAAGATCAGAGGTTGGCATTTGACTTTTGAGGACTATACTCACTGAAGGAATGTGGGTGACAAGACTCTGGGCAAGCCATTGAACCTGCCACCCCACCCCCTCAGTTTTGTAACCCAGACAAATAGATGTTGGTGCTTCTCTGGTAACTGTGAATTGTGATTTGAATCAGACAACATCTGTCTATTGATACTTGTAATTTCTGTTTGTATTTGCCTTGAAGTTCAGGGTGCTTGCATTTTCCCCTGAACTAAGTGAATGAAATATGTATATTTGATTAAACTGAGATGGTTTACCCCCTAAAGTTGCTTTCCTTAGAAAAGCAGATCAAAGAACCTGTGTTAGCAAGCTTCTGTGTGCTGGTTGTTGTTGGTCTTACACAGCCACAGTAGCTGCTAGCAACATTGTTGCTACTAATGATGACACAGTCTCTGGGAACCACTTTGAACCTGGAATACAGTCTCTGGGAGCCCCCTTGAATTCTCCTTGAATCTTCCAACTAGATCTGGCCTTCCATTAAGGCCATAAGCCTTACATTATCATTAGGCCCAAATCTCTACCTAGCCTTGCCCTTTATTGTCCAGCTACTTGCTTGATACTATCAATATCCATGCCTTCAGCTACTTCCCACCCTTAATCCCATTCTCTTGGTTCCTGGAGTCTGACCTCATCTAGTCCTCCTTAGTCTCCTCTTCAAGACCCTCCCTAAAGCCCTCCTTTAGTCACCCCATACCACCCCTCAATCCCTCTTGCAATCTTTGTGTATATAATCTCCATCTTGCCTCCATGAAGATGCTCAGATTCAATCTAGCTCAGTAGATTGAAGGTGGCCAGCTTGTGAAAACAGGCATCACAAAGGGTGGGATTTCTTAAGACAACCCATTATGGTGAATCCCTAATAAACTTTGTCTTTTCCCTTGGCTGAGAAGGCTTGAGTCGAATTCTTTCAGCAGGACCTGGCGTGTAGGTAGTTTGGGGCCTCGAGCACCCCTAGAAATCTGTGGTCCCCTACCATCATCATTTTCCTTTAACCTTTTCACTACAAGTAGTAGCTTAGATTTGTTTTATTTTGCATTTTTCTAATCAATAGTGATCCAGAATTTTTTTCATATGAGTATAGGTAGTTTTGATTTTTTCTTAAAACCGCCTGTTCATATCTTTTAATCATTTGTCAATTGGGAATAACTTGTATTCTTATAAATTTAACTCAGTTCTCTATTTGAGAAGTAAAGTCATTATGAAAGGAAGCTGCTTAATTAGCCCCTACCCCCCAGTTTTCTCTTTCCCTTTTAAATTTGACTGCTTGGTGTTGTTTGTGGAAAAAAAAAAACTTATGAAGAACTTATGATGAGCTTTCAGAGAAAATACAAACAGAAATTACAAACAGGAATTATGAGCAGAGAAGAACAGAAAGCAACAGACAGGCTGACCTGTCTGACCAAATCACAATACATAGTTTCCAGAGAAAGAAGCACCAACATCTGGGATTTCAAAGCCAGGGTGCTCCTTATTGGCTACCCAGATTCTTGTCTGGTCAAATCATACTCATCTGGTCAAATCACACAACACTGTTCCAGTGAGTGAGCCACAAGCAAAATGCTGACCCCAGAGTATATATACACTTCTTCAGGGTCTGAGGGCATCACTACCATATGACTCAAACTCATGTGACTCAGACTTTCTTGTGACTTAAGCAAGTCATTAAAGACTCCCGATTCAATCAAAGACTCTTGATTGAAACAAAGGCAAGACTCAATCAAAGGCATTTAGTGCTGAGAAGCACTCAAACAAAAAACAGCAAAAAATCCCACCCTGATTGGCATTACAGCCTGTTGCCTGGTGTTTGAAGGAATATAGTCTTCTCTCTAGAACTATGACCAGGCTCCATTTACCTTTGTGGACACAATGTTTAGTGACCTAGTGCTCCTCTTAACTTGGGGAACTGTAACCCAGAACTGCATATAGGTAATGTGATCAAGTCCTGCAACAAGTGCCAGGCAAGGAATTCTGTTTTCTCCTTCTGACTAGTTATCCTACCCCATTATCATCTCAGTGTTGAGAGCTCCTTAAGCTGCTCCTGCCACTGATGAACTAAAACTGACCTTTTCTGCTGGTTCCTAAGTTGTCCAGTACTAGTACGTTGTTTAACCCCAACCTTTGGTTGGTTCTACCACTCCGGAATTTAATTTGAAATATAGTTTTAAAAATGTTTGGAAGGGAATTTGGGAAATCTCAGGAAGTTCTTCCCTTTACTCTACCATTTTGCCTCCCATGAGAAATACACGCTAATGATAACGTTCCATGATTAATCAATCATTGGAATCTATTTTGACAAAAGAGATATTTTTTTATCTATTTTGGACCAAGATCTCTTTGAATTTAATATATATAATTTCTGTACATTAAAGTCATATTTTTGTCTCTCCAATTAGACTGTGAACTCCTTCAGGACAGGAATTTTGATTTTTATTTACTTTCTTTGCACCTCCCATAACTTAACACAATGTTTGTCATGTAGTAGATGCCTTATAGTTTTTGTGAATGTGCATTTCACTCTGTACTGGAAGTCATGGTATAAGAAAACTTAAGGGGTTGAAAATTTGCCTGGAATAGCCTATAGTGGGCAGCAACTACATTACATGTGCTTATTATTTTTCTATACTTCTATGTCTATTTTATACTAAAGATTCAGTCAGTTGCCCAAAGAATGAATCACTAGATTGTGCATAGGCAGGATAGAGGAAAGATGAAGCTTTTAAAGAAAAAACGAAACAGAATGAAACAAAACAGGATTTAAATACTTAACTGTTTCAAGTAGCATTATCTGGACACATAATAATGAAGGAGAAATAACAGAAATAAAATTCATTTTTAGTGAAGCAATAAACAGCAAGGAACCACACACTTGGCTCACTCTTCAATCATTAAGTTAGCAATAGAACAACCTCCTGGCTTGTATCAGCAATGACCCCTATAGGGCAAGAGAACACATTAGAGCTAATGTCTGTGTCTAAGGGAAAAAAAATGCTGTTGTCTTTCAAAAACTGTATTCTAATTCCCAAATCACACAAATACAGCTTAAGAGTGAAAGAATGAATATCAAATTTTCAGAAAATGGATTAATTCAATATTTTGTTTCTGGAGCAAGTACATTCATTTCCTTTTTAAAATAATACTTTTGTATCTTTACTTTTACATTGTATGTATATGTGTGCATATACATACCTAAACGTACATATCTATGATTTACTTGTTATATATTCCCAATTTTACATAAAAATTAACATTTATGTTTTAAAATCTTGAGTTCTAAATTCTCTCCCTCCCTCCTGTAACTTCCTCCTTTATAAATCAAGCAATTTGATAGTGACTATACATGTGAAATCATCCAAAACATATTTTCATGTTATTCATATTGCAAAATAATACATCAAAAATAAAACAATATTTTTTAAAGTGTGCTTCAATCAGCATTCAGAATTTGTTAGTTCTCTTTCTGGAGGATGTGCTAGCTAATTTGCTGGTTATTGGGGACACAAATTAAAAGAATGAAACAATTACTCTTAAGGAGCTCATACTCTACTAGAGGAGACAAGTGTATATGTGTGTACATAAACACACAATATACATATGTGTATTACATGTATGTATTATATGATGTATATGCGTATAACTACATATATACATATATACACGTGCATATGCATAAACATATACCTACATCTATGTCTATATCTACATCTATCTATATATTTATCTAAAATCAATGGGAGAGGACACCAAGAGATGAAGGAAGAGAATGGAATACTACATTCTAAGAGGTGAAACACAAAAACCAAAAATAAATTTATATAAAATAAATATAAGGAAAATAAATGTAAAATAGTTAAATTCAAGGTAGTTAGCAGGGAAAGCACTAACACTTGGGAATGTCAGGAAGGTTTCCTATAGAATGTTGTGCTTGTCCTGTATCTTAAAGAATGAGAGGGATTCTCTGATGTGATGAGGAGAGGTCATTCCAAGTATGGGAGATGACCAGTATATAAAAAAAAAAAAAAAAAGCTGGATAATCGAGTGAAAGATGTGAGGAGCAGAGAGAAAATCAGCTTCACTGGATTCTGGGAGTAATCCAGTGTTGGGGTCTGGCAAAGCATAAGTGGCTCCCATTGTCAAGAAAAAAGCTGAATTGGAAAGTAAATTGAGCACAGAGCTGAACTGGCCAGTTTTAGTTTTGAAATTAGATGTTAATCTTTCACATGGTTATTTGCTAAAATAATCCAATGTACTCTTTAGGTCATGATATAGCTACATTTAGCATATCCTACAAGATTAATAGGGCTTAAGTAGGAATAAAAAGAATGTTCTGCACTGACAGTTTTCAATTCTATGGAAGAAGACGACTCAAAACTTTTCAGGTTAAGCTCATCACCTTTAATTTCATCACCATGCAGCTAACTGAAGCCTTGATTGCTATCACCTTCCTTACTCCCCTCTTTGCTCTGATTAAAAGGCTGGAGGGGAAATAATGAACTCCACCCAAAGCTTTCATTTATGTAGGAAAGAAACTAACCTTTTTATCACACTCCCCACTGCTTCTGCTGTTCTGTCTAGTTTTAACTAAATGGAATAAGATGCCCCTGCACCAGGTACCCACTTTTATCCCCACTTCCTTTCTGTCTCAATGTGACCATTGAGAAATCAGAAAATGCATTCCAGAAGACAGCAGTTGAGAGATTTTTGTTGTTTTATTGTAGATTTTTCTTTGTTCAAACTTTGGGGTTCTGCATTCAGATGTACCTGGTCACAGAATGCCTAACAGAAATGTCTTTTGAATGTCCTTGTACAGATTCATGACAAGAGATTTTCTCCCTTGAGCTCTTAAAATGCCAGAGTTAAAGGCCCCTTGAGTAATGAATAAAAAAAGAAAATTCCCAAATTTTTAATAAGATTCCAATGTGCAGTTGGATATCTCCAGGGAGAAAACACTTCTTGACAGGTTTGATTTCATATAGACCCACATGCCACCATTTCCCTCCTTCCTTTAGCCATTCAATCTGCTTTAAAAAGATGAAATACTCATGAACATTTCCATGAAAAGAGAGGGGGAGGGGACAATGACAGCTATATTTGTAGCATATTTGCATAAGCATATATATATGTATATGTGTATATATATAGTCTTTACTTCCTTGTGTGGGGAAAGAAATCTCAAACAAATCTTTTCATGCTCTTACTTGAAAAAGCATAGGTGCCCTTAATTGTAGTCAGATTTAAAAAAAAAAGTGATTCCAAGAGTTCTTTTGCCATCATCCTCCCCTGTTGTATGTTGCAATCTTATTTTTATCCCCTCAGTGCGGAAGAAATGAGAAATGTAAAGGGCCACTGAACACTGAATTTTTACACTGGCTTAGGAAAAAATTACTCAGTAGAAAGGATTTGCAGTGATAATGCTGTGGGAAGTATGCTCACTTCCATCTTATTGTTGCAGAGGTGTTGGTAGTTGTGGCTTCCACCCTTCTGAATTCAAATAGGTCATATATCTATAAAAACAAAACATAACCAAACAAAACCTCTCTGAGATATTCAGCACCGTGGTCTGAGGGAGTTGGAAGTAAAAGTTCTGACAGATTTTCTAAAAATAATAATCATACTCTTAAGAAGGAAGCTAGGTAGCTCAGTAGAGTTCTAGTTCTGGAGTCGGAAAGAGCCAAGTTCAAATTTGACCTCAGAAACTTATTTTGTGTGACCCTGGGACAGTCACTTAACCCTGTTTGTCTCAGTTTCCTCATCTGTAAAATGAGCTAGAGAAGGAAATGGAAAACCACTCCAGTATCATTGCCAAGCATATTCCAAAACGAGGTCACAAAGAATGAGATATGACTGAAAATGACTCAAACAACAACCACCACGTTGATTTTTTTTTTTAATATCGGCAATATGCATCAAAAACAGACATTTAAACACATATATGCATATGTAGCAGGCAGTTAGGAGGCATAGGGTATAGAGAAATGGAACTGCAATGTGGAAGACTTAATATCACAGTATGGTCTCAGATATTTAGCAGCTGTGTGACTCTAGGTAAATTACCTTACTTCTGGCTGCCTCCTTTTTCTCATCCTTCAAAGGAGATAAGAATAGGACCTACTTCTAAAGCTTGTTGTGAAGATCAAATGAGATAATGATTGTAAAATGATTTGTAAACTAATCATTATATAAATACTAGCTGTAATTATATTAGCAAGCATAGACATAATGCCAACCTTAATTTAAAGTACTGAATTGGAACTTAGGAAATAAGTTAAATATAATAAACACCAAATCCTGCTATTTTTTATTTGTAACTTTATGTTTTGTTTCATGATAATCACGTACTCAAATACTCACAGATCTTTGATCTCATCTCTTTGGGCATACTTTCTGACAATGTGGGTTGCAACTGACCCATGCCTGCACATCTGTGGGACTCTTTTCTATGTCCTTTAATAAGTTCACTACATGGGTCCACTCAATGTACTGGAGTCCATTCTCAGCTTTTCTTGGCCTCACATTCTGTTCATCCATCTGTCTTCCTTATTCTTCTTCATGACACCAGATTACAACTACCCCCAACTCTATCCTCTGGCCCTCTGTGTATATATACCAGAAATCTGATAGTCTACAATTTATGGGAAATAAAGCTCATGAATTTTAGTCCTAGTATGGGCATGTAGGCATCATGGTAGGTTTTTTTTTTCCTTTTTTTTTTTTAAACTAGAGTTGTAATTTCAACATAGTAGAGAAGTTCCTTTATCACTACAACTCCACATGTGTGTTGAAGCTTTAGTCTTAGAGAATTGCTTGGAGACACAGAGGTTAATGACTTGCCCAGAGTCACACAGTAAATATGAGACAGAAGTGGGAATGGAATGCAGGTTTTCCTGGTCTTGAGATTAATCTCCTACTCACTAAGCCACAATATCACTTAAAAAAAGTAACTCCATTTTAGCAATGTTATAAGACTGTGGTATCTAGCACAGAATCACAGCATTTCAGAGATGAAAGTGGCCTCAAAGATATTAATTCCATGCTAAACGTATTTGAGCAGATAGACTTCAGAAAGAAATTCAAGATATGTTGGAGAAGTTCTATTATTACATATTTCATCATTTAAAAAATGTTTGAGTGCTTACAGAGAAAATGCATATTTGATGAAGATTTTAGCAAATTTACTTCTTTTTATTAAACTGAAGAGTTTGCTTCATCCTGGCTTCTTTTTTTTCCCATTTTTTTTTTATTTTTAGATTGCAACATACAGTTCTATATAATTTTGGGTTCCAGATTTTCTTCCCTCCC
>CM053623.1:272296091-272317178 GCA_028646595.1 Phalanger gymnotis
CTATGACTTTGTTAACTTCTTCTGAATGTATATTTTGGTCTTCTTTGTCACCAAAGAAGGATTCCAGAGTCTGAGACTGAATCTGGGTGTGTTTTCAATGCCTGGCCATGTTCCCCTCCAACTTAATTAACCTTTGAATTTTTCAACGGGGTATGGCTGCTTGAAGACTAAAGAGTTCTATGTTCCACACTTGGGCGGATGCGCTGCCTCACCAGCACTCCTCCTTCCCCAAGAACCCCCTACCTAGATTTGGCTTAAATCTTCAGCAGCTCTGATCAGCCACTTAATTCCTCCCATGCAGCTTTTCCCACTAACCTTCTCTGATGTCTTTGCTCTTTGTGGGTTGAGAGGTCTGGTGGATGCCACAGCTCAGTAGTTTGGGATGCCAGGGCACTCTCTGCTTGTCTCCTGATCTGGTAGGTCCGCGTCTGGTCTGTTCGCGCTGGGCTCTGCTGGGCTCAGCTCTGCTCCCCTCAGCTGGGGGCTGGGAGCTCTGTGTGGGACAGACCTTACCCAGAGACCATCTAGGCTGTCCTGGGCTGGAGCCCTGCTTCCCTCTGCCACTTTGTGGGTTCTGCAGCTCTAGAATTGGTTCAGAGCCATTTTTTTATAGATTTTTGGAGGGACTTGGTGGGGAGCTCACGCCAGTCCCTGGTTCCCAGCCGCCATCTTGGCTCCGCCCATCCAGGTAAATGTTTTTATTCCAGCTTATGTTAAAACTTGAAACCAGTTTTCTATCTCTTTAATTGCTTACCTCTTTTACCCTGTTGCTATGTGTTCTATTTATTATTACTATCCAACTCATTTGTTAGATAACCCTATATTTGGGGGGAACACATTATAAGTTGGATAGGCAGGGAAAGAGGAAATAGGAGAACAGGGTACATGAAAAGGGAAGAGGAAGCAGATTTAGCGTGAGTGCTAGGAATTAATGGTCATAAGGGAAAGATTGAAAAACAATGGAACTAGGAAAGGCTTTAGCACAATAAAGAAAATCTATAGAATACATCAGAGTAATGAGCTAAGAAGATGAGACATTGATATTGGATGGAGATTCAGAAGTGTCAAGTTAAGAAAGTGACGAATTAGTGAAGCAGGATTCTCAACCTTAGTAGAAATACACAGCAATCAGATTTTGATGTTGAAGAAAGTTGAATTTTATTTGATGGCCCCAATGAGTAAAAATAAAGTAACAAAAATAGACTAACATCTGGCAATATGCAAAGTAAATATTGTCACTGTATTTTCACTTTATGAGAGTTGGTGCTTCATAGTTTATAGATTATTGGTATTAGTGCCACAAAAAGCTAGGGTTAAGTCTTTTTGGTTGTGTGAACCCAGGCAATTGTATAGCCTCTCCATGACCCATATAATTCTCTATGATAGTAAATTTAAGAAAGTCTAATAACTTTGAGAAAGGAAGTCTTTTATTAATATAGCCCTAAACTAATCACAGGGGTGACAGAGAGAAAATAAGCATTTATGAAATGTCTACTGTTTGGCAGGCATGGTACTAATTTGTTTACCAATGTTATCACATTTGATCCTCACAACCACTTCTGGAGTTGAGTGTTGTTATTGTCTATATTTTACAATACAGGGAACTGGCATTAAGTAACTTGCCCAGGGTCACACAGCTAGTGTTGGAAGTCAATTTGACCTCAGGCCATTTTATGTCCAGGCCCAGCACTCCATCCAGTAACTGGTTTCAAGACAAAATTACATATGGATTTGAAAAAAAATTAGGGGGTCCAAATATAGCCCCCAAATTTTTGAAAAAATAAAACTATTATTTATTTTTAACATTGGTTTTTTACATTTTGAGTTTCAAACTCTCTCCATCCTTCTCACTACTCTGACATACACTGAGAAGGCAAGCAAATATTATCAGTTATAAATATGAAAACAAGCAAAACACATCTCTATATTAGCCATATCACAAAAAACAAAAAAGGAAAAACATAATTGTGACAAAGTTATACTTCGGTTTGTAGTCAGTGTTCATAGGCTTTGTGTATTGAGGTGGATAGCATTTTTTCATCATGGGTCCTTTGCAATTGTCTTGGATCATTGTATTGGTAAGAATAGCCAAGTCTTTCATAATTGACCATTATTGCAACATTGCTGTTACTGAGGACAGTTATCTGATTTTTTCCAACTTCAAACCAGTTTACATGTTTTCTTTACCACTTTACATGCTTTCTCTGACACTTTTTGTCATTTTTATAGCACAATAATGCTCCATCAAAATCATGTAACATAACAACTATTCCCCAACTGATAAGCATTCCCTAAATTTCCAATTATTTGCCACCACAGAAAAGAGGTACTATATGTATTTTTGAACATATAGGGCTTTTTCTTTTTTCTTTGACCTCCATATGAGTAGAGACCAACTAATGATATTGCTAGATCAAAGGGTATTCACTGTTTTAAAATGCTTTGGGCATAATACCAAGTTGCTCTCCAGAATGGTTAGGCCAGTTCACAACTTCACCAAAAGTTTATTGGAATGCCTATTTCTGTTCATCTCCTCTAGTTTTTGTGGTTTCTGATAGGTGTGAGATGATAGATCAGAGTTGGTTTAATTTGTCATTCTTAAATCAATAGTGAATTTGAGAATACTAACTTTTTTAAATATTATTTTATTTTCTCCCAGTTATATGCCAAGAAATTTTTAGCATTAATTTTTAACACTTTGAATTTCAAATTTTTCTTCCTCCTCTCTTCTTAAAATGGTAGGCAGTTTCATATAGTTTTTACATGTGTCAACACATAAAATATTTCTATATTAGTCACAGTTGTGAGAGAAGAAACAGATCAAAAGAAAAAAATGACAAAGAATAAACAAATCTTCACCATGCCTGTCATATGGTAGACATTATACAAGTGCTTATTTCCTCTCTGTTGCCCCTAGGATTGGTTTAGGGCTATACTGATAAGGAAAGTTTCCCAAACATTTCTCGAAGAAAGTTAGCAGACTTTCTGCAATTTACTATCATAGAGAATTATCTGGGTCACAGATAGGCTATACAACTTGTGTAGGTTCACATAACTTTGATCTTAATTCAGAGTCCATCAGTTCTTTATCTGGATATGGAGAGCATTTCATTCATGAATCCTTTGTACTTGTCTTATGTTGCTGAGAACAGCTGAGTCTCCATAGTTGATCATCTCACAATGTTGCTGATACTGCGTACAATGCTTTCCTGGTTCTCATAATTTCACTTTGCATCCATTTGTACAAGTCTTTTCAGGTTTTTCAGAAATCTGCATGTTCATCATTTCTTATTGCACAGTAGTATGATTCCATTACATTCATTTGCCACAGCTCGTTTATCCATTCCCCAATTGATGGGCATCCCCTCAATGTCCAATATTTTGTCACCATGAAAAGGGCTACTATAAATATTTTTCCACATGTAGGTATTTTTTACTTTTGTAATGATCTCTTTGTGATACAGACTTAATAGTGGCATTGCTGAATCAATGGGTATGTACAATTAGGTTGCCCTTTGGACATAGTTACAAATTGCTCTCCAGACTGGTAGGATCAGTTTACAACTCCACCAACAGTGCATTAGTGCCCCGATTTTCCCACATCTTCTCCAGCATTTGTCATTTTCCTTTTTTTTTTGACATATTAGACAATCTGATTGCTGTGAGGTGGTACCTCACAATTGCTTTAATGTGCTTTTCTCTAATAAAAACTGATTTAGAGCATTTCTTCATATGCCTATAGTTAGCTTGGATTACTTCTTCTGAAAACTGCCTGTTTCTATCCTTTGACCATCTATCAATTGGGGAATGGCTTTTATTCTAATAAATTTAACTCGGTTCTCTATGTATTTGAGAAGTAAGATCTTTATCAAAGAGGCACATGCTATAAAGATTGTTTCCCATCTTTATGATTTCTTTCTAATCCTGGTTGCATTGGTTTTGTTTGTACAAAAGCTTTTTAACCTAATATAATCAAAATTGACTACTTCACATTTTATAATGCTCTCTACGTCTTTTGGTCATGAATTCTTCTCTTCCCCATATATCTGACAGGTAGACTATTTTTTGCTCTTCTAATTTACCTACAGTGTCACCCTTTTTGTCTAAATCATGCCAAAGATCTGTTATACGTAACTTTTCTAATATTCTCCTTACCTCCTTAGTTTCTTGTTTATTTTTTGGTTGGATTTATCAGGTTCTGAGAGGGGACAGTTGAGGTCCTCCACTAGTATTGTTTTGCTGTCTATTTCTTCCTGTCTATTTCTTCACTTTACTTCTCTTTTGGATGACATTTAAATGTTATACCACTTTGTGCATATGTGTTAGTTATGATATTGCCTCATTGTCCATGCTACATTTTAGCTAGATATAGTTTCCTTCCTTATCTTTTTTAATTAGGTTATTTTTGGTTTTACTTTGTTATATTTTCTTATAACTATTGATTTTTTTCGATTTCTTCTTCTGGAATCTGCCTGTTCTTATACATGCATTTAAAATTTTAACTCAGTTCCCTATGTATTTGAAAAATGAGCCCTTTATCAGAGAAACTTCTAAAAATTTTGATCTTTATTCATTGCCTATGGTACCTTTTAGAAAAATGTAGGTTCTCTGATTGTCTCTCTAATTAGGTCTACTTTTGCTTTTTTCTGAGATTTTCACTGCTACTTTTTTTTTTTACTTTATCTGAACTATAATGGATTCTGTTTCAGCCCTTCAGTTTTATTTTGTATGTGAGTTTCTGTTTCAAGTGTATCTCTTGGAAACAACCTATTGTTGGATTCTGGTTTCTAATCCATTCTGCTATCTGCTTCCAATTTATGGATGACCTCATCCCTTTCACATTCACATTGTGGTTGCTCACTGTGTATTTCCCTCCATCCTATTTTCTTCTTCTTCTTCCTCTTCTTCTTCTTCTTCTTCTTCTTCTTCTTCTTCTTCTTCTTCTTCTTCTCCTCCTCCTCCTCCTCCTCTTCCTCCTCCTCCTCCTCCTCTTCCTCCTTTCTCTGTCTCTCTCTGTCTCTCTGTCTCTCTGTCTCTCTGTCTCCTCCTCCTCCTCCTCCTCCTCCTTTCTCTGTCTCTCTCTCTGTCTCTCTGTCTCTCTGTCTCCTCCTCATCCTCCTCCTCCTCCTTTCTCTGTCTCTGTCTCTGTCTCTCTCTCTCTGTCTCTCTCTCCCTCTCTCTCTCTCTCTCTTTCTCTCTCTTTCTCTCCCTCCCACTCCCTCTCTTCTCTTTATCCTCCAAAGTCTGCTACATCTGACTGGTACCTCCCTTAATTCAGCCTCCATTTTATCACCTCCCCCATATCTCTTATCCACTTCCCCTCCTATTTCTCTACATACTCGCATGCGTATGTGTTTGTATTATTCCTTCTTTGAACCAATTCAACTGACAGTAGTATTCAAGCATTGCCCACAAAACCCCTATTTCCCCTCCTCCATAAAAGTTCTGCCTTATACACTTCTTTTATATGAAAAAAATCCCCCATTCTACTTATCCTTTTCTTCTTTTCTCAATTCATTCTTCTTTCTCATTCCTATTTTTTTAGAGATCATCCCAACATAATCATTTAATATTCATGCCCACTGTCTTTGTATACTATTTTACATACCCTAAAAATGATAAATTTCTTAGTAGTTACATGTATCATATTCACATTATAGGAATATCAGCATTTTTAATGTATGGACTTCTTTATGATTACTTTCTCATATGTACCTGTTTATGTTTCTATTGATTCTTGTTAAAATGTAATTTTTTAGATTCGGTTATAGTCTTTTCCTCTGAAATGTTTAAACATCTTCTATTTCATTAAAGTTAATTTTCCCATTGCAGGATTATACTGTTTTACTAAGCATGTTATTTTTGGCCTTTTGCCTTCTGGAATATTGTATTACAAGCCATCCAATCCTTTAAAATTGAAAGCTATTAAATCTGTGTGAGCCTTCTTGTGGCTCCACAATATTTGAATTGTTTCTCTCTGGATGCTTGAAATATTTTCTCCTTGACCTGGGATCTATGGAATTTTCCTATTATGTTCCTGGGAGTTTTAATTTTGGGATCTCTGTCAGAAGGCAATTGGTAGATTCTTCCAATTTTTATTTTACCCTCTTGTTCTAAGATATCAGGGAAATTTCCCTTGGTTTTTTTTTTTTTCAAAATATGATGTTTAGGCTCTTTTTTTCAGATCTTGGCTTTCACATAGTCCACAATATATTTTTTCAAAATTATCTCTCCTCAACCTGTTTTCTAGGTCAGTTGTT
Organism: Phalanger gymnotis; assembly: GCA_028646595.1. NCBI lineage: Eukaryota > Metazoa > Chordata > Mammalia > Diprotodontia > Phalangeridae > Phalanger > Phalanger gymnotis. Next base: position 272,302,352 of record CM053623.1, read on the forward strand.
TTTCTAGTAATGCATTTTACATTTTTCTTCTATGGTTTCCATTCTTTTGACTTTATTTTATTGTTTCTTGATGTCTCATGGAGTCATTACCTAACAATTGTCCAATTCTGTTTTTTTGAGTAATTATTTTGCTCAATGAGCTTTTGTACCTCTTTCCCCATTATGACAAATTCTGCTTTATAAAGTTTTCTTATTTATTTCAGTGAATTGTTGTTACTCTTTAAACATTAAGCCAATTTTTTTAAGATGTTATTTTCTTAAGCATTGTTTTGCCTCTGTTGCTAAGCTGTTCTCTTTTCATAATTTTCACTCTCATCTATTTTCCTAATTTTTCTTCTACCGCTCTCATCTTTTTATTTAATACTTCCAAAAATTCTTGTTGGGCTTGGCCTTAATCAGTATTTTGTGAAGGTGTGCTTGTAGCTGTTTTCATGTTATTGTGTTTGCTTTTTAGTTTGTTTCTTTAACTTCACTGCCATGATAATAGGGATTTTTTTATGTTCAAGTCCTTTTTTGTTGTTTGTTCATTATTTCTAGCCTATTTCTTGACTTTCATCTTTATATTAAATTTAGCTCTGCCCACCTGGAAATAGGGGAAACTGGCCTAAGTTGCAGTCTTTTTAGTGGTGCTGTTTTCAGAGCAAGTGCAAGAGTTCTGAAAGTTTTCGGTGTTTCCATGTGTTGTGATCTGGGGGTAGGTGGTCACCAATCTCCTGGTCTGTACTCTATTTGCTTTGCTCTTCTGTAGCCACAAATGCTAGTGTTCCTTTTGGCCCTGAAACTGTGGCCATGTCCCCTTGATCCTTTTGACCAAGGAGAAGAACTCTTCTCTTCCATGGAACTGTAACCCAGAACGGCTTATGGGCAATACAGTTTCCAATTAATTACTGCCAGCTATACTCAATAACCACAGAGGGTCCTTTCTAAAATCTATCTTCTCTGATTCGCCTTACAATATCTGGGATGAGACCTCATAAAGTTGCTCCTGCGGAGGTTGTTGCAGCAGCCTCCAAGTCACACTGTTGTTAATTTCTGTATTTCCAGCTGGCACCCACCCTGGAGTCATAGACTTCTCCCAGGAACTGACCTCCTAAGATTTCTTAGACTGGAACTATATCTCTTACCCCTTGTCTCTGCTACTCTAAAATGTGATAATGTGTCATTTTAAAGTAGTTTAGAAGGGAATGTTGAGAGAATTCAGCTGGCTTGCTGCCTGTACTCCAACATGTTGGCTCTACCCTATGAACACTAAGTGTTTACATCAACTTATGTGTCTATATGAATGGTCTTGTCTTCTTGGCATTCTTGCAGACATGATTGTCAGACTTCTACTATCACTGCAGGAATGAAGAATTAATATATAGAAGTGAAGCTTGGGTAGATTTGCTGGTAGATGGACAGAATGGCTGACAGATCTTCACCCAAAGCCCTTAAACAGAACAATATTGTCAGCATTAAGTAATGAAAATCTGACCCATAGACCCCATGGTAAGAATAAAACAAATGAAGCACTGAATAAGAAAGTAAGACAACCAATCAATGGCAAGTCATGGAAAAATTCAGCAACATTATTTCATAGGATGTCTGCCTATGACTGCTTCTAGAATTCTGAAAGAGAATGTTTCGTAATAAAGGAGAATAGCAAGTATATATATAAATCTTATGGAATAAAACTGTCAGTGTGTTCTCAAGAGAGAATAGCCATGAGGAGTGAGAATTTAATCATCCCAGAAACTTATCTTGAAATAGCAGCAAACACAGAGGTGCTTGATTCTCATATTGGGAAATTGTTTCTGGAGGCCTCAATCCTGACATTGATTTTTTTTTTCCCTAGTAAGACTACCATTAAATACCAGAGGCTATTTTTGTTTAAAAAATAAGTATAGCCAGCTCTTTGTGTATAGGTTGAGAATAGCAACTTTCAACATGATTCTAGATGAGTAGTATCAGGAAGAAAAAAGAATGGCCTTTGTCATCACTACTGTACTCAATGGAAGAAGAAGAGGCTGAATTAAAGAAGTAAAACGATGTCAGATACCTTCTTTCATTTGGTCATAGATCACTAATTGTCACAGTCTATGGGTCACAGGCACTTTGAATGATTAACAACTTAGAGGGAACTAGGTCACATAGTGACCACAGAATATAGCAGGTTTGGAACTAATTAGACAGATATATAAAATATTTCTTTATTATTTAAATAATGGTTTTATAATAGAAGAAATTAAGTAACCTTAATACTAAAGTCTTAAAATGGTAATAGAAAACATAAGCCTGGAAAATACACAAGTATGTGTGTATGAATGTATGTGTATACATGTGTATATATGTACACATGTATGCATATGTGTATCTGTTTACGTATAGGTATATATGTATGCATATATGTGTGTACATATGTGCATACGTTTGTGTGTGTGTCTACCAGGAGCACACCTTAGTGTCTAAAATCAATTCATTTTTGGCAGGAAACATATTTAGTTTTTGTGGAATTGTCCTTGATTCTGAGTAAGATTCATTTTTTTAGGTGATGAATTGCCTGCAAAATATTTAGGCAGCCAGTAAATCACAGTAATTTCCCTTCAAATGTTTAGAGTCACCGGGTTGCAAGTCTTCTATGTTCTGAAAGACTGTGATTAATTGAGATAAAAGGTAGTTTCTGGACACATGGTAAAATACATAGAAGCCCTGCTCTTTCAAAAAGTTCCTCTCCAGATAAATTCTTTAACTGGGACTTTTATACACCTGCCATTGTGGAACCATTTCATAATTGATCCAAATTTTCATGATAAGTTTTACTGCATATTTTCTATACAAATTCATTGGTCATGGCATCATGTAGGACTACAGAATCAGATATCTAGAATTAGAAAGAGAATGGGAGATAACAAATATTCATTAATATACCATTATGTGCTAATCACATCACAAACATTGTCTCCTTTGTAAGAGATTTCAGGAAAATTAAAAAAAAAACTGACCTGGAAAATAGATTCAGGAGAAAGAATTTGAAAATTATTGGACTGTCTGAAAGCCATGATCAACAAAAGATCTTAGACATTGTCTTTCAAAAAAATTATCAAGGAAAATTGCTCTGATATTCTAGTACCAGTAGGCAATATAGAAATTGAAAGATTCCACCAAACACTGTCTCAAAAGAGAGCCCCAAATGAAAACTTCCAGGAATGTTATAGGCAAATTCCAGTGTTCCCATGTCAAGGAGAAAATATTGCAAGGATCCAGAAGGAAGCCATTCAAGTATCACGGAGCCACAATGAGGATAGCACAAGATTTAGCAGTTTCTTCATTAAAGAACCACAGGTATTGGGCTATGATATTTCAGATATTTCAGATAGGGTAATAACTAAGAATTAGCTACCCAGAAAAACTGAGTCCATTGCTTCAGGGAAATAGTAGACATTCAATGAAATAGAAGACTTTCAATCATTCTTGATGAAAAGACCACAGATGAATAGAAAATTTGACTTGCAAAAACAAAAAAGAGAAGCATAGAAAAGTAAACAGGAAAGAGATTTGTAAGGGCCTTACTGAGGTTAACCTGCTTACATTCGTATGTGGGAAGGTAATAATTGTCACTCATAAAATCTTTCATGTTATTAGGGCAGTTTGGAGCATATAAAGAAAAAGCGTACAGGTGTGAGTTGTATATGAAGTGATGAAATCTAAAAAAAGTAAAATTAAAAGGTGAAAGAGAAATTTACTGAGGGAAAGAGAAAAGGACAGGTAGAATTGGGTAAACAATCTCACATAAAAGAGGCAGGATTAAAAGCCTTTACAGTGGAGGGGAAGATGGGGGACATTAGGGGAAGTGAGTGAACCATACTTTCTTCAGAATTGAGTGAAAGAGGGAAAAACATAAACGTTCAGTTCTGTTTGGAAGTCTTTCTTATCCTACAGGAAAGTAGGAGGGAAAAGGGACAAGAAAAGATGCAGTGATGGAAGGAAAGATTGGGGGAGAGGGTAGCCAGAAGCAAAACACTTTTGAGGAGTGACAGGGTAAAAAGAGAGAGAATCGAATAACCAAGGTGGGATATGGGAATAAGATGGAGGGGAATACAATTGGCAATAGTAACTGAGAAAAAAAAATGAAGCAAGTTCCTCTGATAAAGGCCTCATTTATAAAAAATACACAGAGTTGAGTCAAATTTATATATTTAAAAGAAAAAAGATCTATTCCCCAATTGGTAAATGATCAAAAGATCTGAACAGTTTTCAGGTGATGCAATCAAAACTATCTCTAGCCATAAGAAAAAAAAATGTCCTAACTCCCTATTGATTGGAGAAATTCAAATTAACAGAATTCAGAAATACTACCTTGTAGTATTAATGTAATCAAAGATCTTCCACACCCATTCAATAGGCCTCAAGTGGGGTTAGGTGGGAAAGCTTTGTAAGCAGGACTAAAGCCTCTGATTACTAGATACTAAGCTGATTTGTGCATAAAGCCCTCAGGGCCCTAAGGGGAATTGCTAAGACCAGAGCCAAAGGTATGTGCACAGAGTTCTAGTCAATCATGAATCAACCAATCAAAAATCCTGAGTTCTAGCCAATGAGGTGCTAGCTAGGACTGTACATAAGGACATCCCAGAGTGTAAGAGAATTGAAGAAGGATGAAACTAAACAGAAGCAGAACTGAAGAGAAGCAGAATTGCAAAGCAGACATCAAGAGGGTACTGAAGAGCAGAAACTGAAAGAGCCAGACTTGACTGAGCTTCAGAAGAGAGTCCGGAGCAGACAGTTAGGATTCATGAATGATTGTTTACAGGAAGACCCTAGCAGGGGAGAAGGCTACACAATGACTTGGTTCCTCGCTATAATACTCTGTTATAATTTCCTTGTTGCTATGTTGAGGTGGGCTTACTGGTTTTGGAATATAATTATTGCTATATTGAATTAGAATTACTGATCCTGGGATTGGATTCTCTGGTGTTTAAATAAATGTTATATTTCCTCTGCCTTCTACCTGGAGAGTTTTTCATACTTTGCAATTCCAAACCATTCAGGCACATTATGGTCATTCTTGAGGTCATGAATCTTGACTTACTGATATATACCTCATACCTATTAGATTGGTTTATAGGACAGAAAAAGAAAAGGACACATGGTGGAGGGTATGTTGGGAAAAATGAGACATTGATGAACTGTTGGTAGAGTTGTGAACTAGCGCTACCATTCTGTAGAACAATTTACAACTATGGCCAAAGTGCTTTAAAAGCATTCATACTCTTTCACCTAGCCATACCACTTCTAGATCTATGTCTGAAAAGAGATTTTTTTTAAAAAGTAAAAGCACCTATATGTACAAAAATATTTGTGTCAGCACTGTTCTGGAGGCGAAAAATAGGAAATTGAGGGAATGCCCATCAGTTGGGGAATAGCTGAAGAAATTGTGTGACATGCAATTATAACATAATTGCGCTAAAAGAAACAATGAGCAAGATATCCCAAGAAAATCTCAGAAAGATTTACATGATCTGATGCAAAATGACCTTTACTGTGTACAAAATATTGTAAGATGATCAGCTATGAATGACTTAGCTGTTCTCAGCAATGCAATGATCCAAAACATCCCTGAAGGATTTATGATGAAAAAAGATGTCTACTCCCAGAGAAAGAATTGACAATATGTGAATACAGATTGAAGTTTTCTCTTTTTACTTTATTTTTTCTAGAGTTTTTTTTTTCCTTTTGGTCTATGTTTTCTTTCACCCCATGACTATTATGGAAATGTTTTCCATGACTATACATGTACAACCAAAAAAATGTTATTTGACTATTTTCACACCCATTTACAGCTGAACTTGAAATTTAAAAAACTAATTTAATTTTTTTTCTCTACTAACCTTAAACTTTACTTCTATGAGAATACGGGCATTGAATTTAAAAATTATGAGGTCAAATTATTCCTTTCATTGATTTCCCCTCCCCTATTTTTCTTCTTTTCACTGCAATCTAGGAAAAAATAATTTATTCAAAATCCACTGCATGCTATGTACTGATTGGGGAAATACAGAAAAAAAAATAATCAAAACTAAACACTCCTTATTTTCAACATTACATTCCATTATGAATAACAACATTTCCATATACAAGTAAATAGGATACATTTATTTTAAAAATAGGAAAAAAAACCAGGCTGTTTTAAAACTTTATTTACTTAAAAAACTAAATAATCATTATCAACAACAAAAATAAGCTAAGAAATTCCTAGAAAAATAACTGAAAGCTGTCAATCAGTCAGTCAATAGGCAATTTTCAAGTGTTTACTATGTGTTAGGCACTGAGCTAGATGTGGGTATAAAAGAAGGCAAGAGGCAATGCCTGTCTTCAAGTAGATCACAGGTGGTATGGGGGTGGGGGTTAGATTTAATACTGATAGACTTGCAGGAGATTGGTACAAGCTCCCTAGGATTACATTCAGATAAACATACAGTGAAACAAACTTAATTTTCTGATATATGAACTGTTCCTTTTTAATAGGCTAACCTTTATTTTCCTCCTCTGAAGCGTTACTTTCAAGACATGCCAATGTATGAAAGTAACCTTGAGTTCCAGATGTCTATCAGTGCAGAATAAAGCCTTGTAGATCCTACCATGCTAGAAAACTTTTGAATAATAATGAACTATATGCTTATTGTCTGCATATGAATTAAGCTAAATTAAGAGACCCAGAATCATGGTTATTTACTCTATCTATAGCAATATAACATAAATCGTATATATCAAATATTTATTTACGTGTGTGTATGTGTGTGTGTGTATGTGTGTATTTCAGCCATAGTAACTATTAAGGAGCTTCCACTAAATTATTGAGTTGCTATGAGTGGAGGAAGTAGAGAGAAGACTCACACCAACAAAATCAGACCCTTCAAGCACTGAAGTATGAAATTACTTTAGTTACTACAGTACAGTATCATACAATTGAAAGTTCATAGATGTCTGTGTGTATTAAATATTAAGAGATTAAAGGCATGCTAAATATATAAAATTAACACATGTCTAATTCACCCTCATGCTAAAAAAATGAAACTATGTTAATCATTTGAACTTGGGTCTAGACATTTCTTTTCACTCCTTGGAAAAAATTGCTAAGATTTATTTTCTCTGCACATACTCTATGGAGCTTACTTTCTCCTTGACTTGGTAGATAAGAGATGTAGGGGGGGATGGAGTTGGAGGGGAAGAATACATTAGAATCTGTAGTTGATGTCAGAACAAAATACATAAGTAAAATTTTTTTTATAATAACTTAAGGAAAATAGTGATAAAACTAAGGCAATTAAAATCACCTAATAAACACACATTTATCCTGATTTTCCATAAGTTAAAGAATTTGTCAAATTCAAGATAATTTGACTTCTTATTTGATCCAAGTGAGATCTTAGGAGAGGGAAAATTCTCGATTACCAATCTCATCATATTGTCAATTAGCCACACCAGTTATATATGTCTCAGAAAAGGACAAGTTCCATTTTAAGGACAGGAAATGACTTCTCTGAACTTTGGGGAGCAGCCAATTTAGCATAAATATAATCTTGATTTAAAATCCCAAAGCAGATACCTAAAGGTTATCTTTGGGGAATAAGAAATAAGGGGACTTAAAATTTGTTTACTCTGTAGCTTCTTACATCTTTACGAGACAACTAGTCCATGGGTTGGAAAAGAAAAACAAATCAATCAATGCAAAAGGTGAAACAAAACGAGTGTTGGAATGCATCTTACCCAGTCTCCTTATTCTCGGAGAGCTTTTCGACCAAAGGGGGAAAATAAAGAGAAACAAAACCTTCTGTGTTCCAAACCCCAATGTTACCATATATAATCTCATTTTTGAGTTTTCCTCCTTGCAGCATTTGTAGTCTATAGTCTTTGATAGATTTCACGATATCAATAAAGCTCACAATGAACCTTTATGAAAGTCTCTGATTGGACATTCAATTTGTTATACATTTACACGAAACTAATTCTATAGCTATTGAAGTAAACTATACAACCATTTAGTCCAATAAGAAAGTTAAAAAAAATGTTGAAATGAGTCTATTGATTTTTTTTTGTTTTGTTTAGGTCTCCATATAAAGTAAACTGTAGAATACAAGTAATTGGGCAGTTTATACAATCTGAAAAAAAATCACCAGTCCATGTCAGGTAAATTTATGTACATATCCACAAAGATTATACATTGTATACATATGTACATGCCTACATATATGATATACATGTGTGTATGTGTCTGTGCATATGCACAAAATGTACACACATACACATGCATATGTGTACGTGTGTATTGTATAACTATCACATATATGTATGTGTATACATATATATATACATATGCATATATATATTTCTAATGCTTCAAAAATGTATTGAGTACCAACTATGTTTAAGGCACTATGAACTATAGGAGATGTAAGCAAAAATAATATGTGTTTCTGGAAATCAATGACTTTATAATCTTAAGCAAACCCCTCAAGCACTTGTGATTTAATTAGTGCGAGGACTCCTGGTAACCTATGTTCTTAAAGGATTATCTGAGAGGTTAAGCAGCACACACATGATTTACATTTCTAATAAGGGGCAGAGCCAAGATTTGAACCCAATTCTCCTCCAAGTCCAGCAAACTTTCAACTACGTCTTGCTGACCATTTAGGTAAAGACATCTCTCTGTCTATCTCTCTTTCTCTCTGCTTTACTGTCTCTGTGTGTGTGTCTGTCTGTCTCTCACACACATTACTAACACTATATAGTCATTAGGATACTAATAGAAATATGCCATTTGATTTTTCCCCTATAAACACTGTCAAAATATCTGAACTATATGGTTCTAAACATAGCTGATGGCAATTTTCTTATCCAGCTGAGCGAAGACAAATAATTGCTCCCTCTAGATTGCAATATGTACTGAAGTCTCTTCCTATTTCCTGAGGCACAGTCATTTTTACCTACTGATATTTGATTTTGGAGCTTGTGGTATTATCTTTTGATATAGGTTTGTATTTTCTGCTTTCACACCTCCAAGACAATCTCTAAAGGAGGATTTATTGCTTAATTGGACTAGTAGGTCACAATAGCGGAGGGGAAACCCTGGCATTATGAAAGCTTATTCTAGGAGAACTTTTCCAAAGCTCCATTGAGTACAGTTTGGCCATTTAAGTGGTAGGCATTTTAGGTTAGAAAGAACACCAAAGCCCAGAAAGGTGGAGGAAAAAGCCATAGTTGAAATTTTGTGAAATAGTTTTGTTTTTAAAGCATCTGATGGCTCCCATTATTTTAGAAAAAAAAAACAATCATTTACTGTCCCAAATTCCTGTTGACATGAGTTGGGCACAATCTGTGTGACTAATCTAACAACTCCTTATTCTAATGCTCCTAAAGTACAATCTTGAGTGGAGCTTACATAAATTACAAAGAGTCATGAATTTTCCTTGACATTTATTTCAAAAAGATGCCCAATACGTTGAGATTTAAAAAAAAAAGAAAATAATCATGATGCTTGATGCTTTATTCATCGGTGATTAAAAAAAAATCTCCAATACATTTTTGATGTCCCTCTTTTCCATTTTGCTCTTTTTTGTGTGTATCTTTGCAATCACAGGATGTCCACATCTGGAAAACACAGATGTTTGCTGTTCTAAGATGATGATGATATATTAAAGATTATTAAATATAAATTAAATTTATTATTTATAAATAAATAAATTATATAAATATATATTTATTTACAAAAATATAAATAAATATAAATATATAAATATATAAATAAATTCATTATTTATAAATAAATTATATAAATATATAAATTAAGTATATAAAGATATATTAAAGATCTAAGAAGAAAGATGATATATTAAAGATTAGTGATGAATGTTTTTTGCTTCTTTACTGTATTCATCTCACCCTGGATCAACAAAGAAGAGAATAAACTAATTTTTGAGATCTAGAAGTTGTCACAAATATTCCTTTGGGCCATAATGTGTAAGGAACATACAGCCATTGGGGGGGGGGAGATTAATATTGAAATTGCTCAGCTTTCAGATGAAATGATAAACTTCCCAAGAATATATGAAGAAATCTATGAAGCAAAAGTTTCCCTTTGCAAAAAAAAATGAGAATAAAGTAGCACTTATGCATCAAATGTTGACCATTTTGAGGAAGAGAATGCTGTTATCTGTTTAGTTCAATGGTGAATGACAAAGTAGATTCTGAAAGAAATACATACATAGATTATACATTTTAGAGGATGAATGGGAAGAAGTGTTTTATAATGGATAGAGAGCCAGAATGACCTGAGTTCAAGTTCTGTCTCTTCTATATTGAATATTTGACCCTTAACAAGTGACTTTGTCATTCAGTTATCTGGGAAGTTCTCCAAGATTATAAATTGTAGAGAAGGTAAAAGCATGAAAGAAAAAACTTGCACAGTTCTCTACATAAATTGTGAAGAAGTTAAAGACATGAATTGGTGGAGGGAAATTCCTCAAGCTGGGAAAACCCCATACAGATGAATTCAATGGTCCAGTCACTAATCCTAAATAATAAGACTAACTGTTCAGTAGCCTGTGCCTGACAATACCTGAAGAATAGTGCAAAATAATCGGGAGTAGGATGAGAGTATATTTTTATCTAAAAACATTACTTTAAACTTGCATAATAACCATAATCATTAATAACTATGCCTGAAATGTGTTTCAACAAATAAAAAATACAGTACTTCTTGTGCTGGTCACTTTGGATTCCCTAAATCAACTTCAGTTCAATTCGCTGTATATGCATTGATTAAGCATACATCTATCACATATATCCAAAAATAAATAAGACAATCTCTCTTACTTCAAAACACTTTAAATCTAGTGCATACACAGAAATATTTACCCTTCACATTGGAGCATGATAAATATTAAGGAAGTATAATATGCTATGCAAGGTTAAAAGAAGCTGAGATGTACCCTGGTGGAATCTGAACTATTAGCTGGATTGTTCAAGACAGGGGGAAAACAGAATTGAGGCACCTATGATCTCGACATAAGATAAAATATGTTTATACTGTCAAAAAAGGCAAATATGTGAAATGACTATGTTCAACAAAAGGATAGTGGTGAGGAAAAATAGATATTAGCTTTGAGAAGAAAAAATGCAATTCAGAAATACTATATCTACTGTATATATTTGAAAAAACTAAGAGATAAATAATGTACTATTACAGAAAAATTAGAGAGGAATGGGTAGAATTATTTTTTTAAATATTAATATCAACTTTCAAACAAAGAAAACTGCACATTTTGGAATTTATGTTTTTTAGTGATCATGTAAAAATCAAAGAAATATATACTTTTATAATGAACTTAGAAAGAAAGAAAGAAAGAAAGAAAGAAAGAAAGAAAGAAAGAAAGAAAGAAAGAAAGAAAGAAAGAAAGAAAGAAAGAAAGAAAAGAAGGAAGGAAGGAAGGAAGAAAGGAAGAAAAGAAGAAAGGAGGAAAGATATAAAGAACTCTGTGGTTCTTTAGATTGTAAGATCCTTGAAAGCTGGCATGATTTTTTTTCTTTGAATTCTCACTACTTAGCACAATGCTTGATATCTAACAGGTGCTTAATAAATATCTGCTGACTTGACTTGGTTTGTCCCACAGGAAATACACACACACACACACACACACACACTTAAAAAATTTTTCAACAGCTTCAGCTTATTGTGGTTTTAAAACCTTTCTGATTTCATTCTTACAAATTTGTATACTCCTATTTATTCATACTTGTTTGGAAGCCCTTCCTTTAATCTTTAATACATATGCTTTTAAAATCTAAGCTCAATGGAAAGCTCTCTATTCAGTCATATTGACACTTTTAAATACTTGCTCTATTTCTTTCTTACCATGGTCATTCATAATCATGTTGTCAGAATTTCATCTCTGAGAGATTTCTATCCCTCTTGTGTAGCCTTTTTTAGAGTCACAAAATATAGTGTCATTCCTTGCATTTATCTGAGCTTTCTGGTAGGTGCTTTGCATCTGTCTAAGGTATAAAAATGATTGTGCCCAGTATTTCATTCCTCATCTCTCATACAATAGATATTTTATCCTATGATTTACATCATTTTTTTTCCTTTACCAACTGGGTTTTCCTTTTGGATAAGCATTATGAATAGCATAATGATATTCCTCATAACTCCCTCTAAAAGAAGAAATTTTCAGGAAGTCAAATCAAGACTACATTACAGATTCTTCTTTCATCCATGCTCTACTTCTTAATCTGTCATGCCTGACATTTTTGTTATTAAGTAAAAGTCTTTTTTTTTAAATTTTCAAATAAATTCCATTTTCCCCAGATGGATGTGCAGTTATTGATGGCAATTGAGCAATTAAAATTTGAATTAAGATAAAGAAGTGTCTATTCCATTGAATTATCTTTACATCAGCTGCTCTTGACAATGACTTTTTCCTGATTGATCACTCAGTGTTTACTGAGCTACTAGATTTTTTCTGAGGCAATCAGGATTAAATAAATTGTGCAGAGTCATACAGCTAGTAAGAATCTGAAGCTAGATTTGAATTCAGGTCCTCCTGACTCTAGGGCCAGTGTTCTATCCACTCTGCCACTTAGCTAATTCGAGTAGATTTTTTCAAAGTAAAATCATTATCCAAACAATGTTAATTATTTCAGAATTAATAGCTCACACTGTACTTCCAATCAATTCAATTTAATTCAGCAAGCACTTAATAATCATGTGCTATGTGATTAGTACTGGGGAACCAAAAATCAAAATGGTGACTATTCTCAAGGAACTAATTTTCTGGAGTGGAAAAACATGTATGCAGATAAATAAATACAGAAGGTATATTCAGAGTCCTTTCAACAGAGTGGAGAAAGGGGGACAAGATGAGGTTCTAGCAATTTAGGAGAACTTAAAAAGCCTCAGGTAGAATATGAATCTTGGGTTGACCCTTGAATAGACCTAGGGACTCAAAGGTGCAGATGAGGAGTTCCAAAGTTTATTTCAAACATAGATTATCTGAGTAAGATTTCTAAGGGGATAATGTATTATATAGTAAGAAAGGATTAGGATTGGAGTAAAAAGTCAATGGAAGATTCTATAGAATAGGGAATTTTTCTTTTAGAGATATTTAGATTGACTCTTTCAATGACTGATTAAATGTCCTTAAAATTATGATGAACAATTGATTCCAGAATTGTTAGTATGATGCACTTATGTTAAGATGAAAATAACTGGGCTCATGGTATGACCATGGTTTGATAAAATGATGCAATAGTTGTAAAGTGTTTGACACTTAGTAGACATTATTATCATTATCATCATCATAATTGTTGTTGTTTTCATCATTACTATTCTCTGTGGATAAGATGATAGCCTGAAGAAACACACCTTGAAAAGGAGGCCTGAATTATACTAAATTGACCTTCCTGTTATAAGTCAATACAGTGTATAAATTATTGATCCTAAATAAATGAGGAAAAGTCCCATTTTCAAATATAAGAGATGGGAGAAAACCCATCATCTACAGCTATTTTCTTTTATTTTAATTTTAATTTATTTTTAATATGTTTAGTTTTCAGCATTGATTTTCACAGGCGTTTGAATTACAAATTTTCTCCTCATTTCCACCCCCCACTCCAAGATGGCGTACACTCTGGTTGCCCTGATCCCCAGTCTGCTCTCCCCTCCCTCACCCCACTCCCCTCCCATCCCCCTTTCCCTTTCTTTCTTGTGGGGCAAGATAAATCTCTAAGCCCCATTGCCTGTGCATCTTATTTTCTAGTTGCATTAAAAAAAATTACTTTTGAACATCTGTTTTTTTAAAACTTTGAGTTCTAAATTCTCTCCCCTCTTCCCTTCCCATCCACCCTCCCTAAGGAGTCAAGCAATTCCACATGGGCCATATGCATATCATTATGTATAACCCTTCCACAATAATCATTTTGTGAAAGACTAACTATATTTTGCTTCTTCCTAACCTATCCCACTTTATTGAATTTCTCCCTTGATCCTGTTCCTTTTCGAAAGTGTTTGTTTTTGATTACCTTCATCCCCATCTGCCCTTCCTTCCATCATCCCCCCTTTTTTATCTTCTTCCTCCTTCTTTCCTGTGGGATAAGATACCCAACTGATTATGTATGGTATTCCCCCTTCAGGTCAAATCTGATGAAGGCCAGATTCACTAATTCTCCCTCACCTGCCTTCTCTTCCTACAGAACTGCTTTTTCTTGCCACTTTTGTGCAAGATAATGTACTCCATTCTATCTCTTCCTATCTCCCTCTCTCAATATATTCCTCTCTCATCCGTTATTAATCTTCAGCTCATCCTATGCCCACTCTCTCTCTCTCTCTGTATATAAATATCTGTATCTATATATATATCTATATATATATCTATATATATATGTGTGTGTATGTATACATATATACACATATAAAAACATATATACATACACATACATAAACATATACATATATACACATACACATACACACATGCATATTCCCTTCAGCTACCCAAATATTGAGGTCTCATGAATCATGCACATAGTCTTTCCATGTAGGAATGTAAACAAAACAGTTCAACTTTAGTAAGTCCCTTGCAATTTCTTTTTCTTGTTTTTTTTTTTCTTGATTATCTTTTCATGCTTCTCTTGATTCTTGTGTTTGAAAGTCAAATTTTCTATTCAGCTCTGGTCTTTTCACTGAGAAACCTTGAAAGTCCTCTATTTTATTGAAAATCCATATTTTGCCTTGGAGCATGATACTCAGTTTTGCTGGGTAGGTGATTCTTGGTTTTAATCCTAGCTCCATGGACCT
>CM053623.1:272317678-272353245 GCA_028646595.1 Phalanger gymnotis
GATTTCACACCTGACAGGGCCCTGGGCCTGGGGCTTAGCACTTAACAGCTGAAAGTACTTCCACTCAAAAGAAACAAAAGCCATGCTAATGAGACAATTTTGCTTAACAACACACTCCACCCCTTGTTCTAGGATACACCTGTCCTGTGAACCATGATGCTATGTCCATTAATTACATAAGAATGGAACAGAAACATTAAAGATTTACATTTCCGGATTTAACAAATGCTAACTTTTCACCAATGTTAGTAATATATTCACCAAGCCATTAAAAGGTAAAAATAGATGTAACACCATCTTCAATCAAAATATCGTAGCTTTCAGAATGGGCTTGACTTTCTCACGCTGCTCAATAAACAGTAGATTTCTTTCTGTGAAAGTGATATTTCAGTCAATATTTCTTCATCTTTTCCCATGTTGTCCTAGAATCTCCTAGAGAGGAGATTTGGACTACAGTCATCTCTTCCATTATTTGAATTCAAAATATGTGGAGATTTCTTTGGGTGAGTACTTCTAGGTAGTGGAACGAAGTGGGTAAGAAAAACAATCTAAACGAGGGTTTACATATTGTGCTTGAAACTTGTTGCAGTATGCTCCTGTAGAATGGCATGTCTGAACAGAGTAGATTGAACTCAGCAACTTTACCGGTGTTTCTCCAACACTGAATAGCTCAGAGGCATACCATCAGGAAGTGTCTTTCTTTCTTTCTATTACCTAAAACCCAACTCAATTAAAATATACTTCTCAGAAAAGTAAGCCCTCTTCACCAGCAGTGACTTACCCAAATGATGTGGCATTTGTTTCCTCCTATAATTCACCCAAATCATTTAACAAGCTCAAGGGAGTTGGAACAGATTTTTTATCATCCAAAGCTTTTAAATTTACTTGAAAATGTGTCAATCCATTGTCTTTTCCCCTTGTTCCTTTATATTAGCTTCTTAGCTATAGCTAGCCTAAGAAGAAATGAATAAAAATGAAGGGTTGCTTGTTTTAAAGAAAAATATTATCATCGTATAAAAGGAAGGAAAGGATTATGTATGCCTGTATCTGTATCTGTGTCTGTATCTACAAGTCTGTGTCTGTGTGTATGTTTCAAATTTTGATCTATCCTCATGTCTGCTTGCTGAAGTGGAATGGAATGGCAGTGTGGTTCAATGGAAGGGGTGTTGCATTTGGAATTTGCAATGCCTGAAATCAATTACCACTTCAGTTATTACTTGCTAAAAGTTAGACAAGTGATTGAAACTCTTTGTTCCTCCATTTCTTTTTTCCTTCATTTTTCTTTTGTTTTTGTGGCAATGTAGGTTAAATGACTTGCCCAGGGTTACACATCTCATTAAATATCTGAAGCTGAATTTGAACTCAGGTGCTCCTGACTGTAGGGCCAGTGTTTTATCCACTGTACCACCTATTTGCCTCTCAAGTTTCTTTATTTCTATAACAAAAGGTTTGTAATACATGACTTGTGAATTACTTTCATGCTTTAAATCTATATTCCTTTGTAAATGATGGAAAATTTTAAAAAATCTAAATTATCCATTTTGAGATTCATAGTATGTGCTAATAGGAATTGAGTAGCTACTTAGGGCCATGGAGGAAAGGAACCCTACTGACATTTCCTTATTCTGTATTCCCTGAAGTACAAAGTATAGTTCAGATCAGATATTTGGATTATGACAAGTTTAGTAATCATAAAATATTTAATGTAATGTTTTTGATTACAATATTATTTTCATACTTTATCTTGTTCAAGGCTTTTAAAACCAGAAAGGAAGGTACTGAACATATCATTACTACTTAATTGACAAACACTTACTTTAAGCAATTACTATATGCCAGACACTGGTCTAAATGTTGGGGATACAAAAAAGAGCAAAACCATGGCTCCCACCTTCATGAAGCTCTCTCATTGGGGAGACAATATGCAAATAATTATATGCAAAGAAAGCATAAACGGTGTAAATGGAAGATAATGGCAGATGCTTGCTTGGGGGTGGGGGTGGGGGTGGGATTGGAATTGAGGAAACCAAGACTCCTACTAAAGTTGAGATGAAACTAGCTAGGTTCAGAAAACTAAAGTAAGGGCTAGTATGGGATTATATCAATCAGTTCGTGAATCAAACAGTTAGCTAAAAAGTCCTGGGGATACAAACCAAGGTAGAGAAGAGCACCTGCTGTCGAAGAGCTCATAGTTTGGTGGGGGAGACAACATGGAAATAATTGTGTACCAACAACTACATATAATTACCAGAGGGAAGGACTTAGAATTTAGAGAGATCAGGAAGGGCTTTCTGTAGAAGGTGAGATGTTAACTGGAATTTGAAGGAAGCCAGGGAAAGCAGGAGGCCAACATGAGGGAAGAAAAATTGCTAGGCATGGGACACAGCCAGCAAGATTGCTTGTAGACAAAGATAAAATGTTTTGTGTGAGAAACAGCAAAGAGGTCAGTATCACTGGATCCCTAAGTATAAGGTGGGGCAGAGTAGGGGAAGGTTGAGCAAAGTAAAGAAGGAAAGGAAGTGGAAGAAGGGGTCAAGATCATTAAGGACTTTTTAATGTAAAGCATAGAATTTTATATTCAATGCTAGAGGTGAGATCATGTTTTCATTTAAGTTAATTAATTTAACCAACATTTATAAATTTACATTATGTACAGAAGACTATATAAGGAACTAAAAGAGATTCAAAATAGTCCAAGTCCTATTGTGGCTAAGTAATTTGATTTATGTTGATCATGATTTCAGTAATTTATACTGTGGCCTCCCTGTTCTAGCCTACTTCAGATTTAATCTATGAATTCAAATAATGTCTTTTCTTTTCCCCTTCTTTCATATCCATTCTTGTCCCTTACGAAGTTGGAAATTGACAAGGCAAAGATATACGTTCCAGGAAATTTTGTTTCCTTGTCAGAGATCGTGGCATGGGAATTACCAAGAGATCAATTCATATGCCCCAGAGGTTTAATAAGCCTTTACCACTGTATGCAAAAATGATACAAGATGTCTCCTGATGTTCTCTCTCCTGAAAAAGACAATTTTACAAGAAAGTTCATACCTTGTCATATGCCTTTTGTTAATGATGGCAAGAATAGGAATATTAATTAGTCTTCAAAAATCCTTATAAGAGTTACAGAATAGATGTATATATATATATATAACATATATATTTGTATATATATACGTATATATATGTATGTGTGTGTGTATGTGTGTATCTATATGTGTATGCACACAAACACACACAAGCAATGTTTTTACTCAATAAGCTTGTATTTCTAGATCTCAGGAAGTACCACCTGTGTCTTTCACAGACCAATTGGATATATGAGACATCTGCATTAAAGATTTCATGGAATACAATTCTTTCAAAGCAATTAAAATAGTACAAGAGATGTTCTTTAATTATATTTTTTCTTAGTCTAAATCCAAAGAGGAGTGAGATGGTTAAAGGTCATATTAAAATTCATTTGAAAAAAATCAATCATATCTGAGGTTCTATGTTAGTCTTTATCTTCTTGCAGCCAATGGCCTGAATTCTGATGTTTCTTCTTTAGATGCTCAGTCAGAATCCTATTTGCTTTATTAACCTTTCCAAAAAGAAGTATAATTTACCTATGCCAGCTCATTTAAAAAAAGAAAATGAATAGAAATGAAGAGTTCATTGGTTTGTGTAGAAAACTACTGTCAAATAGGGTCAAGATGTGATTGCTGTTATAAGTCCTTGTTTTCTAAGCTGTAGTTTGTGAGTTATATATATGGTGGGGAGGGGGGAGGAAGGAGACTTACACAAGTCCTTGCTCTAGCTCCAAAGAACATGATATTCTAGATCCATGCAGGAAAAATACCTTTCTTCTTCATTCCTGCCAGATTCCCCAGAGGTGTTTATGATGAGTATGTTTGACACCATTAACCAATGTTTAAGACATGTGTAGGTATTTTAGTGGTCTTTCCACCTTGTAATGAGAAGGATATGCAGGGTCATTCCATTTGATATATTAAATAGCTTTGTTTGGACCAGGGAAAGACAAAAAGAATATATTCTCCTCTCCGATTCATCTTAATACGTGAACTAAGTGTTAATCTATTGTAGTTTGCATCAATCTTCTCTCAGATAGAATAATACATATTTTGCATTATAAATTACAAAACAATATCTTTCATTACAGCAGCTTTTTCTAAAGGTCAGAGACAAGAAAGCATAGTAAATGCAGCAACCCTGCTTCCAACATTACCCTCCAAACAATAAAGCAAAGAAACAAGGGAAAGATCAGGGAAAGGTGTTTTTCCAGCCTAAGACAATTTGGGAGGTCTGCAAGATGGGTCAGTGAAACAAGGAGTCTAGAATATGATATTGGGGGGGGGGAAGAGGGAGAGGACAGTGGACAAGGGAGAGTGGGAGAGAATTAGAACTCAAAGTAGAATGTGCAAAATTTCTGATCATTTATAAGATCAAAAAACCCAAACAATTAAATTATCATTCATATCAAACATGAAATATAAAGAATGGTCCTGTATATGAGTTACAGGAAGCTAATAAACTTAGATTTCTAAAGTTACACCTAAGATGAAAAAAGAATAAATCAAAATGGCAAATATAAAACCCTGTACATGAAACAATCATATGAATATTATTAATTATTATTAATGAAAAGCCTATGACTCAGCCTCATTGACGACAATCATACAAAACAGATATAACCAATCAGCCCCAAACTTTGACTATTCAGTTTTCTCACTCCTCTATATACAATCAGTTACCAAATCCTGTTGTTTCTACTTTAGCAATACCTCTAGTTTCCATTGCCTTTTCTCCTCTGACAAAGCCACACTACCTTGCTTCAGATCCTCCTAAACTCATGGGTAATTTTTGAAAAGTTACCAGCAGTTTCCCTACCTCCAGTTCCTCTACTCCAGTCCATCCTCCATGCAGCTATCAAATTAATCTTCTTAAACATAGATGTTAACCATGTTTCACTTTCCCATTCTATGAACTCCTGTAGCTCCCCATTACTTCCAGGATCAAATGTAAAATCAACCTTCACTTTGCTTTTAGAGCTTTTTATAACCTGGCTTATTCCTACCTTTCTAGTTTTCTTATTCTTTACTTTACTGCATATACTCCATGATCAGTGATACTGGACTCCTTGATGTTCCTCACACAAAACACACAATCTCCTGAATCTGGACACTTTCAATGGCTATCTCATGGCTGAAATTCTTTTCATCCTCACCTCTGCCATCTGGGCTTCCTTCAACACTCAGTTAACATTTCATCTTTTACAATAACTTTTCCCCAGTATTCTCTCTGAAATTATCCTCAATTTATCATATATACAATAAATAATTATGTATATATTATAGATTATATTATATATAATTATGTGTGTATATGTATGCGTACGTACATATATGTATATATGTATGTATATATATATATGTATATGTATACTTTATATAGTTGTATGTATTTTCTCTCCCCTATCAGACTGTGAACCACTTGAAAACTGGTATTCTCCACCTCAATCTTTGTATCTGCACTGTTTAGCACAGCAATAGGCACATAGTGGACATTTGAATAAATGTTTATTGCTGATTACACTCAATTAGCTTACATTCTATTGGGAAACACAATGTTTAACCTAGAAAAGTAAAAGGTATTTTCAGATAATGAGGCCAAATATTATCTAGTTGGAAGAACAACCAATATTTCAAAAAGGAGTTTACACCTAAATAATACTTGTAGAAAAATGATGACACTGAAAGATGGGTTTAAGGAGAATTAGCAATCTACACATTTGAGTGAATGCAGGCAAGATTTGGTATATTGACTTAGGGATGAGATAACTGTCTAATTTGAATGGAATAAAGAAATTTAAAAGTAATAATGTAAAATAGCAATACCAAAGTAGATAGAAGCCAGTTTTATGGACAGCTCTAAATGAGACAGTTATCAATATCTAATGCTATAAGCTGAGATATCTTGATGTGATTCACACTTTTGTCTCAGAAGGCAATGAGGATTTGGAGATTTTGCTGAAACTCATGGATGCAGTCATAGCCACAGTCACAGTCTGGTGATTTAAAAATGACCACCATTGTGAGACAAATCACATCATTCTGACAAATATCCACAGCATGCTTCCAAACTTTTTTAAAAGTTAAATCTAAAAGTATTTCTTTTAAATAGAGGCTAAAAAGTGAGACTTGCAATATCATGAGAAATCTTCCCTTCATATATTTTTCATGAAAACAATTCCTTCTCCAAAAATTTTGAAGTTACCTTGGCTAATATCCTGGACAAATTCGTAACATTTATACTGAGATGAGTGAATTGGAATAAAAATGTATGTGGATAGTGATAACTTTACAGAATTTTTAGAGTCACATGGAGATGTAATTTAGGCAGGTGGTTTGGTTTCTTTTTTTTTTTTTGCAATTGTTCTAAAAGATATAGAATTCTTTTGAATTTTATTTTTAGGAGAATAAAAAATCTCCCTCATTTCCAAATCCTGGCTGTAACCATAGACATCTCCATGGATCATTCAACCTAAAGAGAGAACTTATATCTTGAATTTATTTCTAGAATTCTAATATGAAGTTAAATCCATAGGCCATCTCAATAAGTGATACATTGATATGACGATTAATAAGTACTTCCCAAATTATGATAGCCCCTGGAAATATTTATTATTTCTTTTAAAAAGTTCTCCTTAGCATTTGAACCCATGTAAACTATTTTGCCTCATTAATAACTAGAGAGACGATGTCTCTGAGCTCCTATCCTAACAGCTATTCCATAGATCTTAAGATAGTAGAGTTAAAGCTAGGAAGGATCTTAGAAAATATTTTTTCATAAAAATGAAGAAACTGAGGCACAAGGAGATAAAAAGTCTTGCTAGAGGTTAAGCAATTAGTAAGCTGTAGCATTCATCCCCAAAAGTAGTCTTTCCACTGTATACACTGGAACTGTATAAGGTACAAAGCTTACTAAAAGAAGCGCTATATGTCATGCCATTATGCATAGTTGTTTGTGATATTTTATTTCTTCTCTGAGGTAATTTTACTTAATATCTCATTAAGCTCATTGAATTTTACTTCTTTTGTTCAGGTTAAGTTTTAAGTTTTTCAAAATATTATCATAGAATTAGCTTTTAGTTTTGCTTAGTATTTGTATAGATTTGCTATTTCTTAGATTAGTTGTTTCTCCTTCAATTATCAAAATTTAATTTTCTCATCAATTTTGTATTTATTGATATTTTTCTAATATTTAATTATGTATTCAATTCAACAGTTCTTTATTTTTCCATTTTATTCATGCATGTTCCTACAGATATCATTGTTCTCTAAAATTTGTCATTACCCAAACAAATTTAAATTAGCTAAACATGACTACATCTAGATGGGTCTCTTTTTAAAAATTTTCATCCTAAACTGTATTCCTTTCATTTTGGTAACTTATTTTTTAAAAAAAAATTATTTTTAATTTGTGTTAAAAAACCAAGTTTTTCCATAACAGTAGAATTTTACAAGAGTTTGAATTACAAATTTTCTCCCCATTTCTACCCTCCCCCCAACTCCAAGATGGCGTATATTCTGATTGCCCCATTCCCCAGTCATCCCTTCCTTCAGTCACCTGACTCCCTGCATCCCCTTTCCCTTACTTTCTTACAGGAAAAGATAGATTTCTATGCCCCATCGCTTGCATATTTTATTTCCTAGTTGCATGCAAAAACTTTTTTTTCTTGAACATCTGTTTTAACACTTTGAGTTCCAAATTCTCTCCCCTCTTCCTTCCCCACCCAGCCTTCCTAAGAAGGTAAGCAATTCAACATAGGCCACATGAGTATCATTGTGCAAAACCCTTCCACAATACTCATGTTGTGAAAGACTAACTATATTTTTCTCCTTCCTATCCCATTCCCCTTTATTCAATTATCTCCCTTGACCCTGTCCTTTTTCAAAAGTGTTTCCTTTTGATTACCAACTCCTCCTATCTGCCCTCCCTTCTATCATCACCCTTTTTTATCTCCTTACCCCTTCTTTCCAGTGGGGTAAGATACGCAATTGAGTATTTATGTTATTTCCTTCTCAAGTCAAATCTGATGAGAGCAAGATTCACTCATTCCCCCTCACTTGTCACCTCTTCCCTTCCTACAGAACTACTTTGTCTTGACACTTTTATGCAAGATAATTTATCTCATTCTATCTCTCCCTTTCTCCCTCTCTCAATAAATTCCTCTCTCATCCCTTAATTTGATTTTATTTTTTAAGATATCATCCCTTCACCCTGTGCCCTCTGTCTATACATATATATATATATATACACACATTTATATATACACACACACATATATATACATATATACATATATGTGTGTGTGTATATATGTGTATATATATATATAAACACACACACACACACATATATATATGTATATATATATATACATATATATATATATATATATATGTATATTCCCTTCAGCTACACTAATACTGAGGTCTTATGAATTATACTCATCATCTTTCCATGTAGGAATGTAAGCAAAACAGTTCAACTTTAGTAAGTCCCTTAAGATTTCTCTTTCTTGTGTACCTTTTCATGCTTCTCTTGATTCTTGTGTTTGAAAGTCAAATTTTCTATGCAGCTCTAATGTTTTCATCAAGAAAGCTTGAAAGTCCTCTATTTTATTGAAAATCCATATTTTGCCTTGGAACATTATACTCAGTTAAGCTGGGTAGGTGATTCTTGGTTTTAATTCTAGCTCCACTGACCTCTGGAATATCATATTCCAAGCCCTTTGGTCCCTTAATGTAGAAGCTGCTAGATCTTATGTTATCCTGATTGTGTTTCCACAATACTCAAATTGTTTCTTTCTGGCAGCTTGCAGTATTTTCTCCTTTGTATGGGAGCTCTGGAATTTGGTGACTATATTCTTAGGAGTTTTCTTTTGGGGATCTTTTTCAGGAGGTGATTGGTGGATTCTTTCAGTTTCTATTTTACTCTCTGGCAGTAGAATATCAGGGCAGTTTTCCTTGATAATTCCTTGAAAGATTATATCTAGGCTCTTTTTTTGGTCATGGCTTTCAGGTAGTGCAATATTTTTTAAAATTATCTCTCCTGAATCTATTTTCCAGGTCAGTGGTTTTTCTAATGATATCTTTCACATTGTCTACCTTTTTTCCATTCCTTTGGTTCTGTTTTATAATATCTTGATTTCTCATAAAGTCACTAGCTTTCACTTGCTACGATCTAATTTTTAAGGTAGGATTTTCTTCAGTGGTCTTTTGGACCTCCTTTTCCATTTGGCTAATTCTGCCTTTCAAGGCATTCTTCTCCTCATTGGCTTTTTGGAGCTCTTTTGCCATTTGAGTTAGTGTATTTTTAAGGTGTTATTTTCTTCAGTATTTTTTTGGGTCTCCTTTAGTAAGTCATTGACTTGTTTTCAAGGTTCTCTCACATCACTCTCATTTCTCTTCCCATTTTTCCTCTACTTCTTTAACTTCCTTTTCCAAATCCTTTTTGAGCTATTCTATGGCCTGAGACCAGTTCATGTTTTTCTTGGAGGCTTTTGATGTAGGCTCTTTGACTTTTTGATTTCTTCTGCCTGCATGTTTTTGTTTTCTTTGTCACCAAAAAGGATTCCAAAGTCTGAGTATGAATCTGAGTCCGTTTTCACTGCCTGGCCATGTTCCCAGCTAACTACTTGACCCTTGAGTTTTTCATAGGGGTATGACTGCTTGTAGAGTATAGAGTACTTTGTCCCAAATTTGAAGGGCTGCACTGTTGTTTTTGGAGCTATTTCTACACAGCAAGCTCTGCCACACCAGTGCTCCTCCTCCCCCAAGTACCACCAACCCAGGCTGTGACTGAGATCTAAACAGATTCTGCACTCCTTTTCTAATCCACCACTTAATTCCTCCCACCAGGTGGTCCTGGGGTCAGAAGCAACTGCAGCTGTAGTTCTGTAATGTCCCTCAGAGCTGCACCACCTCCACTGCCCTCGGGGCAGTAGCTGAACTGCAAACTCTTTTCACTCTGTCCCTGCAGTTTTTCCCACTAACCTTCTCTGTTGTATTTGGTGTTTGTGGATTGAGAAGTCTGGTAACTGCCACAGCTCATTGATTCAGGGCACTATGGCTTGTTCCTCCTTGCTCCCAGTCTGGTTGAGCAGGACACAGCCCACACTGGTCTCTGCTCCGCTCTGCTTCCAGCTCCATGTGATAGACCTTACCCAGTGACCAACCACGCTGTGTTGGGCTGGAGCCCTGCTTCCCTCTTCTATTTCGCGGGTTCTCCAGTTCTAGAATTTATTAAGAGCCATTTTTATGGGTGTTTGGAGGGTCTTGTTGGAGATCTTTAGGGAAGTCCCCCCCCCACCATTTTGGTAACTTCTAATGGAGATATTTGTATAATTCTCATAGATATTTTAACAGTTCCTTTTTTTCAAGATAAGAATTATATGTCCTTTTTTAATATTTTGCAAATCAACATCTTGCTTTTTGATGACTAAAGTAACTTAAATATTCAATAAAGCTAATAATATAAAGTTTTGAACAAGATGAGGAGAATTATCGATTCTCAGTAAAGTACAGAAAGCAGTACACATTTTTGACTATGCATATTTATAAAAAATTATATTTTTACTTCTTTAATGGATGGAAGAGCTGGGAAGGAGATAATGTAGGAATTTTTTATTAAAATTAATGGTAAAGAAATAAACATCTTCTGTGAGACATAGCTTGCATATTCAAACCTATTTTATTTTTATTATTAAGATATTTTTTTTCAGTTTCACCCACTATCCTTCTCCTTGTGCCCCTCTGAGAACTATCGTATATAACATGGTATTTTAAAGAGAATAAAAAGAAGGGAAAACAAGTAAAATCAATCAATACATGAAAAACTCTGAAAATATTTTTATATATGAAAATTACATAGGAAGTAGAGAAAATAATGTTAGTTGTTGAGGAAGAAAATAATGTGTCTTGGCAGAATCTAGCCACCTCAATTAAAAATAGCCTATATGTAGAATTTTCAACATTTATTTGGGGAAGTTAGATTGGAGTTAGATCAAGGTTTAAGGAGTTCGAAACTCACTAGTAGGGAATGAAAAGTCAATGATGCTGTTTGGTGAGAGGTGTTATAAAATCAGACCTAGACTTCAGGAGTCAGAATGATTAAGATCATATTTTTGATATTGGAAGGTTAGGGAAAAAGTTTACCAGTTGATAGAAAAAAACAGAAATCTTTTAGAGTGGCACAGATAATGAATTCCTTGGAGTGGTCATGGGAACAGACAGGAGGGGAGTTTAGAGGGGTAAAAAATGGTAGTACCTGGTACTTAATGATATGGAATATTAATGGAAAAAGAGGAAACAAAAGTGACTTGAATTTCTAGATAGGGATAACAAGGATCTTATTAAAAATATTAGAAAAATCAGCAAAATAGATTTGTAAGTGAGGATAGATGATTTTGATTCTAGGACCAATTTAGTTTATCAGTAGAGTATCACCAAAGTAGAGCTGGAAAGCACCTTAGGATTCAAATCAAACTCCCTTTATGGACATGAAATAACAGACTGTGAGAGGTTAAATGGCTTGTCTTAGGTTAAAAACAAAAATAAGCAAACAAAAAAAACATAATTAATATCTCAGATGAGGTATGGCCTTCAGGAATGAAATACTAGTAGAATCTTCCTTATAAACATGTCTAGTAAAAAGTTTGAAAGATTGAAACATTTCAGGATTCAAGAGGAACAAAAAGAAAATTGATTCTAGGTCAGGAGACTGCAGTTCTATTTCTATCTCCACTCTTCTTTGCTATAAGTAGTTAGACAAGTTGATTTGCTCTCCAAACCTCAATTTTCTCACTGGAAAATGGGGAAAAAATGTTAGGTGATATCTAAAGTCCCTTCTAGCTTTAATATTTTTGTTGCTCTGACAGGGGTGGGTACAAATGGTACAGATTTGAGATTGATCCACAAGTAGGTAATAGTGGAAATTATGTCCCTAAACAAGATTATCAAGAAAGTATGTTGAGGGAAAAGGAACATGGGGATAAAAGCCAAAAGATTGTCTATTACTAGGGAATGGGAAATAGATGAGATATCATCAAAGAAGACCAAAAAAATGTATAGGAGAATTAGGAGAATTATAAGCCTGAAGTCACAGAAGGAGATCAGCAAACAAACATAGAGAGATTAGAGACACAAAGGCAAATGGAATGGGGAGAGAGAGAGACAGAGAGACAGAAAGACAGAGAGAGGCATGGATAGAGACAGACAGAGACAGAGACAAACAGAGATACAGATAAAGAGACAGAGAAACACAGAGACAGAGAGACACGAAACAGACACAGAGACTTAGAGACGCAGAAACACATACAGAGACAGAGAGATAGAGAGAGATGGAGACAAAGAAATGTGCATCTATCTATCTATCTATCTATCTATCTATCTATCTATCTGTCTGTCTGTCTGTCTGTCTGTCTGTCTATCTATTGGCAGTATTATATAATTGTCAGCCATGTAAAATATCATACAGAAGTAAAAGAGAATAATGATTGGAAAAAGCCCACTGCCTTTGGTAATTGGTAAAGAAGCTGGGGATTCAATAAATATAAACCCCTCATTTTAGTGATAAAGGAACAGAAGCCCAAGGAAATCAAGAGACTTGACTAAAGTCATTTGATTAGTGTATATCAGAGGTAGGACTTGAACCCAATTCATGAGTTTTAGTATAGCCAATGGTCTTTATATTCTACCAAGTGCTACAAGAACACTTTTAAGAGTTAGGGAATAAACAGGCAGAGAGGTAGAGAGGAAATAAAGTCAGAAAACAGAAAACTACACATTCAGTACACTTGGGAGTAAACCCTTCCCACTCAAAAAAGTATATGTGTGTATATATATATATATATGTATATGTATATGTATATGTGTATATATGTATGTATATGTGTGTATATATGTATATTATGTATATATGTATATGTATGTATATATGTATATGTGTGTATGTATATATACATATATAATACATACACATATATGTATATTATTGTGTATATATGTATGTGTGTATAGGCATATATGTATATGTGTGTATATATGTATATATGTGTATGTGTGTATGTATATATATACATATATATGTATTTGTGTATATATCTATCTATCTATCTATCTATCTATATATATATATATATATGTATATATATATATAAATTCCTTAAAGAGATAACTGAAGTACAGGAAACCTGAATATGTTAGTATTCAAGAGTCAGTATACTGGAAAAAACTGAAGATGGAAAAGAATAAGCTTACCTCATGAAATTAAGATCCCTGTAGAAGAAAGCATAAGACTGGGTGTACAGGTGAAAGGGTTAGCCTTTGATAGGAAAGAGGAGAAGACATCATTATACAGAGAGGCAAGAAATGGAGAGGTCTATCATTTTGCATGGGTGCAACATTTTCATATCAAAAGGAGGTGTGGTGACCTGCCTAGAAGGATGGAGAGTATTTGGTTGGGGACCTAATGAAAGGAGAGGGCATCTTAAATTGAAGAAGAGAAGATTAAAAGTACAGCAGCAAAAAGAGCACAGTTGAGATTGTTAATCAAAAGTTTTGGGAGAAATTCAAGCAACACTTTTAGGTCAAAGAAGGACATTCTCAGAAACAAAGATTTTAGAGTTTCAGCTAGATTCCCACTTGGGAAACAGTCCAAGATGTCACCAGACAGGTAGATAAAGTACATAGAGAGAAAATGAGTGTTCTAGGAGTTGAGGTAACAAAAAACATTCCTTACAGTTATGTTTCTCTTTCCCAAGCCCCTTAATAAAATTATTCTATATTAATGATCAATTTTCTAAAGAAAATGTTGGTGTAAGTTTGGGGGAATGGCTGTCTTTTTTTCTGAATCAGAATGTTCAAATGTGGAATCAAATCCCATGTTTTTTTTTTTGTTCAAAAATAAGACAAAATGAGAGCTGCATAAGATATCTTTATAAAATGTCAGAATAAAGAATAATTACTCTTGAGCCCAGGGCAGTTTTGCACAGAAAAATTAAATCAGAAAAAAATGAAGTTCTAAGCTAAAACTAACATAGATAATTATGTCATGATCAAAAGTTCCTGAACTATTTTAGTATGAACAATCCCTAAGTATTCTTCCCTTCAATTAATTTATCTGGTTAATTAGTTTGTATTCTGATAAAAATCATTATTCTTTATGATGTGTTTTAAATTTTGTATGTATTTTTCATAATGTACAGACGATTTGTGAGATTTCGTAGTTTCCCCATGTTTCCTGATGGCTTTCTTATCACACTCATTTTCAGTACTTACTCTATAATAAAATGAACAGAACATATTTACAGAGCACTTCAAAGGTTGCAAATCATTTCACTTATATTATCTCACCAGATCATTTCCACAGCACTGCAAGGTTGGTGCTATGATTACTCCATTTTACAGATGAGAAATCCTAGGCTGACATGGTTATTTCCCAAGGTTACATAATTTATGAAACAGGATTTGAACTCACTTCTTCCTAATACCAAATCTAGTGCTCTATTCACTATAGCAAGAAATTAAATAGTGACATTACATAGGAAGTTCAGTAAAAAGTGTGCATATTCAGTTACATTCTATTTCATATTTTTCATTTTTTATTCCACTAGAGGCACTCAGCATATATTAATCTTTTATTAATGTATTTTTCTAATGTACTGTCAATTTAAGCCTCAAAATGAAATTATCTAATGCTTTTTAAAGTAAGTTTTAGTTGAGGATGTGACAAACCTGTAAAGATCGCCTGTAGTGAATTTGTGTAGAAGTAGAATCTTCCACCATAGGAAAGAGTGATATAATTCCTTCATTCTTAGATATTAATATTATTTGCATTTTATTTAAAGGTCCATCAGGAAAATCAGCCTTACTTTTATTACTATATTCACAAAGGCAACACAGGTGTACTGTGGAATAACACAAAGGCAGCACATGTGAAGATCATAGGATGAGATGCTTTTAGCTAGAAGTGACCTTAGATGTTATCCAGTTCAATGAATAAGCAAACTGAGGACCAGAGAATTTGTATTCCCTAGGATCACATAGTATCTGAGGAAAGGTTGGTATTTATCTAGAGGTTTGTACCTTAGGAAGACCTGTGTTCAAATCTGCCCATGGACAATTAATTATTGTATAACCTTTGACAAGGCACTTAGCCTGTGTCTACCTTAGTTTCTTCAACTGAAAAATGGGGGTGGGGTGGGAATTATATTTCAAAGAGTTGTTGTGAGAATCAAATGACATGGTATTTTAAAGTGCTTAACACAGTGACTGGAATACAGGAGGCACCAGCATTTAATAAATGTTCCTCCATTCCCCTCCAGGTTAAATGTCTGAAACACAGTTTGTAATCAGATTCTCCTGTTCCTAAGCCAAATGTTCTATCCAATATATTACTTTCACTCACTTCATTAACAAAAGAATGTGAGTAATGGCAAGGGCTCATGAATCACATTCTTTTCTTGGCTGGGAAAAAGGGACAGGAAAGATTATAGCACAGAATAGATTGGGCAACTGTAAATTTGATTTTTTAAATAAAGGTAAGAGAACATAATCTGTATAATGTAGGTCAACAGATAAACTTCTACTGGGGATTTCTAATATATTATTAGAAATATATTTCTGTGGGTGTTTTGAAGTTTAAACCATGATTAGCAGTTGTTTTGTGGTAGGAATTGTAAATTAGGAGGATGTCCACCAATTGGGGAATGGTTGCCCAAGAGGTGGTACATAATTGTAATGGAATATTATTGTGTTATATAAGAAATGAAAGGCAGGATGATTTCAGAAAAAAAACATGGAAAAACTTACATGAACTGATACAAAGTAAAGTGAGCAGAACCAGAACACAGTTATACAAACCAACAACAATATTTTACAGTGAACAACTATGAATGGCTTAACTATTCTCCTCATTATGGTGATCCAAGACAATCCCAAAGAACTTATGATGAAAACTGGCTATCTGCCTCCAGAGAGAGAACTGATGATGTCTGAATGCAGGTCAAAATATACTCTCTCCTCTCTCTCTCTCTCTCTCTCTCTCTCTCTCTCTCTCTCTCTCTCTCTCTCTCTCTCTCTCTCCCCAAGTTTTCTTATACAGAATGACTAATATGGATATGTTTTACATGATTGCACATATATACCCTATACTGGATTCCTTACCATCTCAGGGAGGGATAGAATTTGGAGCTCAGTACTTTAAAAAATATTAAAACTTGTTTTACATGTAATTGGGGAAAATATTTCAAATAATAAATATAAACCATGATCACTAAAACCCAGCACAGTTTCATCAAGAACAGGTGAGGCCAAGCTACTGTCATTTCCTTCCTCTTTCAAAAAGAAAATTAGATTGGTATATGAGAGAAATGTCATCAACATACATGGTAAAATGTGGGCTTGTGGATGATCCACAGATAGATAGATATATAACATTTTAAAATATGATACCAAAAGAGTAGGCTTTAATCATTGGATGCTAATCTTCATGGAGCTCTCCAGTGGAGTATCCCAGGGAATAAGTTCTTGACTTTTTACTGTCCAGAAGACTGAGTTAAAGGAGCTATATTCTAGCATTTAAAAGACTATCATATAGAAGGAGAAACTAAACTTGTTCTAGTTGGTCCCAAGGGAAAATGGAGGAACAATGAGTAGAAGTTATAGAGAGGAGGATTTAGAAATTATATAAAGGGAAAAAAAAACTTTGTAACTATTTTATGTTTCCAAGAAAGTTTTTAGAATTTTCCTGAGAGCTAGCAAATTCCTATTCATTGGATGTCCTCATTCAGAGGCTAGATTGTCAGCAATCTTGTCAGTCAAATTGTATAAGGGATTTCTGTTTAGGTATAAGATAGCATAGAAAGGCACTTTCTCCTGAGATTTTGTTATTTTTTTGTAATTGGTAAAGTAATTGAATAAATAAACAAATATTGTGGAAGGTGCTAGGGTTGTGTGAAAGAGGGGTAAGTCAAATGGGCTTTTGTCTTGGATAATAGTGGCAACCTAAGAAGAAATAGAGAAGTTAGTGAAAAGGACAGGTCTGGGTAAGATAAGTTCATTTGAGGTTATGACCAGTTTGAAGTATTAGAACATCAAGTAAAATCAATAGGTATTTATTAAGCTCCTACTCTATGCCAGTGCTAAGTACTGAAGAAGACAGTACAAAGTACTGTCTTTGTGGCTCTAATCTGAATGCTCTCTCCACTATATTACTCTTGAAAGGAAAGGAGAAGAAAAAAAAAAGAAGAAAGAGAAAAGGAGTATGCAAAAAGGATAATGAGTAGGGAAGGAAAGAAAAAGAATCATTAGAGAACCAGGAGAATAATGAATTAAAATCTATGAGAAGATAGTGTCAAGAAAGTTGAAGTCACGAATACCAAATATTATAGAAATGTTTTAGAGATGGGAAAATTGGGGACAATTGATTGTATCCATTTACTTATTTAAATTGGGTTTTTCTATAAATCAAAATAAAAAAGTAAAACATCTCTAGTATGCAAGTTTTTACCTTCAGTGAAAGTTTTAAGGCTTTCGTTCAACCTGGTACAATTATGTGCACTATATTAAAATGCAAATGATAATAATATTTAGTTTTTATGTAATGATTTAAGGTTTGCAGAATGCTTTACATGTACTACCTTATTGGAGTTTTTACAACAACCTTATGGAGTAGGTTAGTAGATGCAAACATTTTTTTCAATTTTACATGTGAGGGAAATGATATTGAGTGGCTAAGTGACTTGTACAGGCTGTATGGCAGTAAGTGTATGATGTAGGATGTGAGGTTAGGAATCCTGACTCCATGTTCAACACTATAGCCAGTGTTCTACCTTGACAACCCTATGACTTGAAAGTGTTAATTCAATATTAAAAAAGGATAACTTTAAAAGAATAAATAACTAAGGTATGAAGAAAAATGTAATTCCACTTTTTTCCTATATTACTAATGAAAGAATATGTATGACTGAATCCTCAGTGGGCAATTTTCTGAATATGTGAACGTCTTCTTAAATAGAATGACGTATTCATTTTGAAAACTGAAAGATTAAGAAGTGAGAAAAAATGAAAAGATAAACTATTTGTCAGTAGATCAAAAAGTTTAAAAAATTTACTTTTATTCCATTTTCTTCACTGTAAAACATTTGGATAGACAAACATATCTCTTTCAATCTTAAAGTATAAAAAAGGAAAAAAAAAATAAGCTTACAAGATTTGATTATTAGATCTATGCTTGATATTATGGGAAAATTATTTTAAATTTTGTGTATCTTATAGTTTACCTGCATCTCCACTGCATAGTGATAATTATAAATTATGCAAGTGCATTTTTTTAGAATTATTTTATTTTTTGTGTATTAATTAATTTATTTTTAATTTTCAACATTACTTTCCACAAGATTTTGAGTTCCAAATTTTCTCCCCATCACTTCCCTCCCCCCACCCCAAGACAGCATGTATTCTGATTACCCCTTTCGCTAGCTTGCCCTGCCTTCTATCACCCCCCATCCCCTTTCATCCAAATGCAATATTGATAGAACTTATTTCTTATTACAGTAGTAAGTCATATGATCATAGATCTAGATATACAAGTTCAACTTTCTCATTTTGTGGATGAGGAAACTGAAGCCTTAATTCATTTGACACAAAAAGAATTCTGAAAGACATTTTCATCCTCTCAGACTAGAAGACTGGATTAGATTGTGAGCTTTCTGTTAGATTTTGACCTTTTTGATAGCAGAGACTGTCTTTTGTCATTTTTGCATACCTAGCAGTTAGCACAGTGCCTGACACATAGTAGGAACTTAATAAATGTTTATTGACTATTGACTAGAAGTAATGACTAAGATATCTTGAAGTCTGGAAGAGGCAAGTTAGCAAATCAGATTGTGTCTGTCTCCAGTTAAGAAAGAAGGAAAGAAGGAAAGAGAGAAAGAAAGAAAGAAAGAAAGAAAGAAAGAAAGAAAGAAAGAAAGAAAGAAAGAAAGAAAGAAAGAAAGAAAGAAAGAAAGAAAGAAAGAAAGAAAGAAAGAAAAAGAAAGAAAGAAAGAAAGAAAGAAGGAAGGAAGGAAGGAAGGAAGGAAGGAAGGAAGGAAGGAAGGAAGGAAGGAAGGAAAGAGAGAGAGAAAGAAAAAAGAGAAAGAAAGAGAGAGAAAGAAAGGAAAGAAGAAAGAAAGGAAGAAAGAAGGAAGGAAGGAAAGAAGGGAGGGAGGGAGGAAGGAAGTAAGAAAGGAAGGGAGGGAGGGAGAAAGAAATGAAATGAAAGAATTGAAAATGGAAAGGGAGCAGGGTTGAGGATTTAAATATAGTGGAAATTGTATGAAAGATTAATTGTGGTGAATGGAATATGGAGTCAGTAAGAGATTAATTAAAAGATTGCTAAGGATCAGCAAAAGTCTGGTGCTCTGAGAAGAACTGATCAGCAAAGCATTTCTTTAGAATCCACCATAGTCCTTAGCACAATGCTAAACATACAATAGGTATTTGACATAAATATATTGAATTAAAGATTGTTACTTCAAGAAAGTTAGATTTTTATTTATCAAATATGATAAGATTTTTGTTTTGTACAGACTAAACCATTCAAAGTCTTTAATTTAAATTTAAATACTTGGTTAACAAGGCTGAAATATTGCAAACCTGGTACCCACTAAAAGAAACACATAAAAACAATTTATGTTGGAACCTCATTGCTAAAAGCTTGAAACCTTCATTACTTTTTTGTAAAACTAATTTCTATTTTAAGGACTCTAAATCCATTTTCATGGTAATTCAACTACCTTTATTTGAACCAAATTATCCTTAAATATATCTTTTTAATGAAATATTCATTTTTGAGAAAGAAGGAATTAAAAGGTATCATATTTAAACATCACTCTCCCCATTTTTCCATGAAAGAATGTTAACCTTGTTGAGAAATTGGCAATTTCCCCAGGACTTTTAGGATTTTCCATAAGAGGTGAATTGTAGAAATGTTTTATTACTTACACTGCCATTACTTAATGAGTTATTTTAAAAACCATCCTTTACAGGATTTTAACTTTGTGTGTTCTAGTGTAATATGAATTTCATTCCCTTCCATTATTCCTCTGTATGTCTGCTCTTTTCACACTGTAAGAGAAACTTCTGAAATTCTGTTGTGATTTTCCCAGGAGGTATTTGACCTAAACATCTTTTGAGTCAAAGAAAGTCATGGCCTGTGCAGAGGTTAAAAATATCAACATGGAACTAATTAGCAATGAATACAATTTGCTCTTAAGGCATAATAGGACATTCAGGAGGTAACCTTCAATTATGGAATATTAATCAGAAAAAAATTTCTTTGCATACTTACTACAGGATACCTAAAAGTATTTTAGTTACCTTTGAGCCTAATGGTAATTCTTATTCTCCATTTGGAGAAATCAATTGAAGCTACAGTACCGTCTATAGTCTTATTTCACATACAAGTGATTGTCCTAGACAATTTAAGCACCTGCCGTACAGCGTCTGTTGAGAGTCACTTTATTGCCAAATGCCTCTTTCACTGGGCAAGCAACATAGAGAAATAAGTAAAAAAATTCTCTGGTTGGAAGTTGTTTCCATTTTAGTTTTTTTGTTCTCAATGACCTTGGATTTCACAACATATTTTCACTTGTCAAAATGGAATAAAGTACTGACAGCTGTCCCAGTAAATGCTTAGCATTTAAAAAAAATTATACCATAAAATCAAGTTTAGCTTGGGAGCTGGGGGACAGTTGTGTAATGTTCTCTTCAAAATATTACAGAAAGTTTGGAGGTGGTGGAATACTGTGTGAGGAATAAAAATGGCAAAAAGATGGCAGGGTTCTTTCACAGAGCTAGGTAATGTATTTTCTGTTTATGATTTTTAAAGTCACTATTTCATCTATGAGGTCTGTTATCTCTTTTCCAAAGTGAGGAATCAAGAATGCTTTCAAATATGATGGTACTTATTTGCAAAGAGTATTTTGGATTAGGTCATATCAGCATATACCATCTTATAAACCAAAATAATTCTGTCAGTCAGCTAGTTTGAGGGACTACAGGATTCTAAATATTTTGACTCCACTCATTATGAAACTGACTTCATTTTTCAACATTGTGACCAAAGCAGCCAGTGAATTCATCTACTGATGGGGCAGACAGACACAGAATCTTTATTCCTATCTCCTTATAGAAAACTTACTATGACACTTCCAGTTGTACACATCACAGAATTCATTTTGGTGATATGTTTTTGAAGGCTTGTATTTACAATTTTCATCTGGCTTTTTTACAAGAATGCGTTTTCATCTTACCATAGTATTTTTTTCACTAATTTGCTTTGACTTGCTCAGTACAGTTTGGTGAATAGGACACTCGATTTGGAGTGGCAAAGGCATAGTTTTAAATTCTATGTCAAATTCTAGCTGTCTGTATCCTAGGCAAGCCACTTAACCACTCACTGTTTCAGTTTCATTACCTGTGAAATTGAGGAGGTAACTTAATGCCCCTCCATGTCACTTTGAGATCTTAATATATGGTCCTTCCATAAATATCTGAAATGTAGAAATAATGAAGTATAGGAAAATTTACAGTTGCATCATATGATGGATTAAAATATGCTTCACTATTAACACATACTCAAAGAATCCCCCTTACATGATATTTCTATGTCCATATGATCAATGCCTATGCAAAGTATAAATGACAGTCCTTTATTAAGGGAATATCTTTCCTTCTATTGATCATGGTCATATACTATGTCCACATGGAACAAAAATATCTGGACAAGTACTTTTTTTTTTACTGCTGTTACAAATGTTTTGGTATCCCCAAAGCTGCAGCTTAGCAGCTGTACATAGTCATATCATAATTTCATATAGAATAGTTGAGAATGCTTTTTAAGGTCGGAGAACAAAGTGTGCAAAAAATATAGAGTTTTTCCTTCTTTTTTGTATTTGTTTGTTCAGAATGTTAAATTGGACAGTTTAAAAAATTAGTTTATTAACATGGAGAGCTGCTTCCTTAATTATAATGACCTTTCCATTCCTTTCAGCATAAATCCTGTTAAACACATGTCATAAGATTTGCTTCATTATCTTTTCATTTAAATCATTGTCATTGATATACCCTTTAATTAGGGTTGTTGTGCAGGTACTGTCAGCTAAACTTCTATATTCATCATATGCACTTTAATTTGACTAACACAATAAATCTTATTCATGTCAATGTCACCATTTATTAAAGAAATTAATAAGGCATTATGCCATTAAACTCAGCTTGTAGAATGTTATTTATAATTGGAATTCTCTGGAATATTTATTGAAAACATGTTTTATCAAGCTATGATTTTTGTATTTATACAACTATTTATAGACCAGCTTATACTTCCAGTGACTTTAGTTTCATTAGGAATATCTTGAATCTTTGTTTATATTTTGACCAAAAATGTGTGGGAATACTACAATAATACTGTAAAAATAAGTTGGGACCACAATGTGAAAAGAAGAGTTTCTATTTTGGTCTGAAGGCCAAAAGAGTCTCAGAAGATTATTAAGTAGAAGAATATAATGAACAAATATGTGCTTAAGGAAAATCATTTAGGTAGATATGTAGAAGATAGGCTGGAGTAAGGGAAGATTTGAGTCACAGAAACCAATTAGGAGGATACACACACACACACACATATATATATATATAGATAAATAGATATATAGATATAGATATATAGATAACTCATAACTCTCATGTTCTAAACTAGGGATAGTTTATATACTGGAAGAATCTTTGTATAAAAAAAGAATAGAGACATATATATAGAGAGATATATAGATAACTCATAACTCTCATGTTCTAATATACTGGAAACTCTCATGTTTATATACTGGAAGAATCTTTGTATAAAAAAAAGAATAGAGACATATATAGTCTTCTCTGTACTGCCATAGCTCTCTCTGTATGTCTATTTGGCTCTTTGGGCATCATGTAATACCTTGCATTTATAGGTACCTAGTGGAAGGTGTGCCCAAACCTATATAGTTCGTTCTCTATTTTGTCTAATACTCATGTATATGGTCACGAGTTAATAAAAATTCATGAAAATTGCTTAAGGGGCAGTGGATAGAGTTCTTGGCCTGGAGCCAAGAAGACTGATCTTCCTAATTTCAAATCTTGCCTCAGATAGTTACTAGCTGTGTGACCCTAAACAAATCACTTAACCCTGTTTGCCTCAGTTTCTTCATCTGTAAGATGAGCTGGAAAAGGAAATGACAAACCAGTCCAGTATCTTTGCCAAAAAATGTGGTCATAAAGACATGACTGAAATGACAGAACAACAACAAAATTGCATAAAATGAAAAGGAATGTACTGAAGTGATGTGGTTGTGTAATGAAGGTGGTCTCCTTGAGTAATTAATCAAACATTCCATGGAAGTGACTGCTGGCATGGTACATTCTATTGTG
This sequence comes from Phalanger gymnotis, assembly GCA_028646595.1. Taxonomy (NCBI): domain Eukaryota; kingdom Metazoa; phylum Chordata; class Mammalia; order Diprotodontia; family Phalangeridae; genus Phalanger; species Phalanger gymnotis. Next base: position 272,341,192 of record CM053623.1, read on the forward strand.
ATATAATAATCCCAGAACTTATATTTGCAAGGAGAAAATTGTACTTATACATGAAACCCTATAATATGCTCAACATTCTGTTGGGCTCCGGTGGACTGAATAGGGGATGTGAGAGGAGTGAAGAAAAATGCAGAGGATTATAGACCTAAAACTGAAAGGGAGCTCAAAAAAATCTAGTGCAATCCTCCCATTTTATAGATTAGGAAACCATGGCCCGAGGAAACTCTGATTTGTCTAAGACCTCACAATAAGTGAAGAATTAGTACCTGAATCCAAGTCCTCTAATTCCAGATATTTGTTATTATATTTATAACATATGATTATAATGTAATTATAATACTAATCCAGATATTTATTATATTTGATCTAACAGTTTTCTAGAGGTAGAATAAATTTCCCAAATGATAACTGGAAATGTGATGAAGGATTGGACTCTATCTTTAGGTAGAGTAGTAGAAATTTATTTTCTGGGTTTGGGGCCAAAGGACCCAAGTTCAGATACATGCTCTGACTTTTAAAGCTTGGTCGACCTTAAAAAGTCATTTGATCTCCCTGGGACTCAGTTTCCTAATCTGTAAAATGAAAGAGTTGGGGCAGATGACCTTTGAGCTTTCTTCAAGTTTAGAGTTTAATGTATTGTGAAGTTTTCTTCATCTCCAGAGTACCTAGTCCACTGCTCAGCACATATAAGAATGAACTGATAGATATTACTTTTTTACCATACACATGAAAACTCTGTAGCTATTTTACTGCCACAGAGCAGACATCATAACAACAGTCTCTCTCATGTAATGTTTGACTATGTACTCAAAGAGAATCTGCATTCAGTGCATAATTGTATTATGATTTAATTCACTCCATTTCATTTTAGATCCTTTTGATGAACTTTTATTAAGTACCTGCTGATTCTGTAGCACTCTACTAGGCAGAATGGAGGATAAATTACATACATTAGCTACATTTTCTTCTTTCAAGGGTCATACAGTGTCAAGGAATAGTTCATAAGAAACATATAGAGATAATGTGAATGATGTGATTGTTTAAGTAATGAGACTTGTTTATTATGCAAGAAGAATGAGAATTTTACAGATTCTGTAACTGTAACATATAAATCTCTTTCACCTTAGTCATTTTCTGCTTAGCTCTCTCATTTCCCTGGTACTTCTTTCTTCAACTATTCTTCTCCCTTTGGGGGAAAAAAGAAATCAGACTTAGGTTTCATTATGAAATTGTTATGCAAAATATTTTAAATACCTTTCAAAGTAAATGATAGAATGTATTTTGTATAATATATGCATATTTCTACTTATACCAAATAGATTTCATAGCAGAAATGCTTAGATTTATAATGTAACTTTCCAGCTGGCAAAAATAGAGTGTACCTACTTTCACTTTTGTCTACATTTGTGTATATTTCCTTAATATTCTAGTGTGATTTTATATGAAAAGTTGTACTCTATGGTTTTTGTTCAAGTAATTATGACTTGCCATGCAATTCTATATCACATCAGATTCTCAAAAATAATCCCAAATATTCGAACTAGGAAGAGAATAGAGAAACAGGTCAATTGAATATTAGAGAAGTAGTAGAGCTATAATCAAATGAGTAGAAAATAATAATGTTTTATAAAGCTACAAACATTTTTAAGTGGATAAGGACTGATTATTTTACAAATGTATTTGGAAAACTGGTTAGCGATATGACGAGAAATGAATTTAGATAAAGATTTCAACAATATAGTATACTCCTAAAATTCCATCTGGATAATTGACAATCACAAAAAAGAACTAAAAATATTGAAGAAAGTGAAATAAAGAATGAATTTCTTTCACAACAGAAATTACTTTTTCTAGTAAGTAATAAAATAAATTATTGTGGACTATGCAGAAGTAGTAGATGACACAAAAATTGAAAAAAGATAAATCTGTACAAAAAGCTATAATCAAAAGAAGTAAAAAATGAAAAATAAATTCTTGTCATCTGAAATGTATCATAATCTGAAAAATGTTATCTACCTCCAGATAAAGAACTGTTGGAGTCTGAATACAGATTGAACCATACTATTTTTCAGTTTATTTTTTTCATAGTTTTTGCAGGGGCCTGTGTTTCTTTCACAACATGACTAATATGGAAATATGTTTCTCATTATTGCACATGTATTTACTTACATAAAGTTGCTTACCAGATCAGGGCAGGTGTCCGGAACAGAGGGAGAGAGAGAATTTGTAACTAAAAATTAAAAGCAAAAGAAGGTTAAAAATTGTTCACAGCAATTATCATGGTAAGGCAAAAAGAATGCTTATAATCCTCCAAATATGGTGAACCTAGCAGTCATCTTCATCCTCTGAAAGGCATGACATTGAGAAAATTATTTTCCTCTGGAACTTAGGAGAAAGAACTCACTTAATGTATAAAGTAAAAATTGTTCCTGAGGTAACACTTAGATCTAGAAATGTACATTTTTTTTCTAGAGAACCAGTTTTCATTATGTTCTCTTAAAAAGAAACTAAATGGCTCAAGAAGTTAACTTGAACTGTGAGACCACGAGAATTCTTTTTTTTTTTTTAGGATCACTTAATCAATCACATGTCTTCAATAGACAGTTATGTGCTTTTCTTTGAGTTCCTTGTTGCTGGAGGGTGCAGGGAAAGGGAGGATCATCCTATTATGGTACTAGAAATGTAAGAAAGAGATAGAATGGGGGAAAGGGAAGGGTTCAAAACAGAGGATGGAGTCATTTTCTATTAACCAGGGAAGAGTCATCATCTCTTCCCAAGAATCTGTTCTCCTGGACTTGAGTCCAGTTGTCAGAAGCAGCCTATTTCCTTGGTAACAATCAGAAATTCCCATGCAAGGAGTGAGAGAGGGGCTGAGAAAGTTGAACTGGGTGTCTTATGATCATCCCTGCTATATCACAAAGGAGATTGTGAATTGAGATTTATTATTGTAATCTTGAACACAATAATTTTTAGCAATAATATAATTATGTTCTCTGATCATTAGTATCTTTACTTCTTTTAGATATTTGCAGAACTGATCCCTCAATGTCCTCATAATTGATGTTTTCTGTATATTTGGTCTATTCCAGCTATCTTTTTTTCTCTTTAGTAGGGATGGCTGGAGTTAAAATGTGGTATCTCTTTAATTATGAATAAGGAAAATATTTTTATTATAAAGATTGAAGCATCTTCTCCACTTTTTATTTGTTGTTCTCCTAGTTGAATGGCAAATTTTCTAGGGAAGATATATACTAATTAGTCCTCATACCAAGCTTTTTGCAGATTTTTCTTTCCCTTTGCCATTTCTTACTATTTTAGGCAGTGATCGTAGTTACAAAACTCAGGGCTTGATTTAATGTATTATTGATCATCTAGATATAAGAAAATGATGGAAAATGTTAATAAAGTAGATTAAACATAAAAATGTGGGTATTTTCTCCACAAATGTTATTAAACATTTACTATCACACTGGTTCTTAATAATTACAATAAAACTTATTAAGCCATATATTGCTCTTTTTCTTCACTCCCGCTATCATTCTTTATCTCTTGTCAGATAAATTGTTTATTTCCTGATTACTTTTTTCTAATTAGCTTGTCTGCCATTGGTTTGTATTGTTTCTCTCTATGTCAATGTGTATATGTATGTGTGACCTTCAACAAATGCCAATACAATGGTAAAAGATGATAGATGACAGAATACCCATGAGAGATTTTAAAAGATAAGAATAATATTGACAAGAATCTTTCTGGGATCATTGGAGATTTGAAGCTAAACAGAAAATAGACTTTATTAATTAATGAAAAAAAGTTTCCCAAAAGCAAAAAAGAATAAAGAAAAAAAGTGTGATTCTGGACCAATCCTAGACAAAATCTACTTACCAGTTTCTGGTGGCACAAGGTTTACGAGAACTTTTACAAAGTACATTTCCCTTTTCCCATGATTGCTACCCAGACATGTTTGAAACTAAAAAGGATCTATTTTAGGGTGGAAGAAAGGGGATTGACTAGAGGGGAAAAAAAACCATCATACCCTAGAGGAAACTGGAGAATAGATGGAGAGGCCCTATCTTTATGTGTAGCGGACAGAAAGAGGCAATAAGTAATCACTCACTCACCAATCCAATAGCCCTAGCACATATCACTGCTAGACAAATATAAAACAAATTCTGACAACATATTTGTGAATTAATACAAAATGAATGAAAGAAAGCTAGTTTAAAAAAAAGTATGCACTTACTAAAACTATGCAAATCAAAATATTAATGGTAATGAATGCATACCCATAGAAATCAAAGAACACTAAGAAGGAGGGGCTGAAAATTTACCATTGTACTTTACATATTAAAATCCATTCATTTAAATGTAAGTAGTTGCAAAGCATGTTTGATTTTATCCATGTTTAATATTAAACTTCTTATCATTAAATAAACAAAATATCTATCTTATTTTCTGAAGAAAACAGAAAGAAAAAATAGTGTTTTACATAAGAAGAACCATAGCATGAATCAGAAATAGAACTGCCTTTCAGGGAAGTTTAAGAAAGAATATTCTGGGAGAACATAAATAATTTTTGATTGATGTGGTAATACAATACACACACATACATTCAGGGACAAAGGTGATTGGGAAGGAGTATGAAGGATGAACACGGAATCTATACAAATCAACAGAATGAGTATTTCAGTGCAATCACTGTAAATATTTTGATTTCTTTTAATGCATTAGAAACATTTAAAAATTGAAATGGAAACAACAACAATATGTAGCACCCAAAAGATATATCTTTGCATTTTCTGACAAGAGACTAAAGGACTTCAGCATTCTGGGCAACTAAGGCTTATCATTTAAGTATCTGAAAGTCCTCTAATGGGGGGAAGGACAACTAGCATAATGAGAAACAATGAAATAGGAATAAGTTCAGGCCAAGTGATATTGAAGCAGAGGAAAATATTCCTCAGACAAGGATGAGTTATGCTTTTTTTTTTTAACAAGATCTGATAAGAGAAAACATAAATGTATAAATGAATCACATTCCTTGTTTAGAAATGGGCTGGTAATCTAAATACTTTGCTCATGTGAATTTATAGAATATTATCTTGCTAAACACATTAAAATGGCCTCCTAATGTAAAATTTCACAGAAGTGTTTAGAATGAATATATATATATATATACACATATATATGTGTGTGTGTATATACATATACATATATATACATATATACACACGCACACACACACAGAGATATATATATATATGCATATATATATATATATATTCTCTGATTCAGCATTGAAGAATAAACTATTAAAGAAATCATTTGGAGAACATATTAAGTATTTACTTGTCCCCTACTAAGCCCAATCAAATAATTTTACTTTATCAAATCACAACTTTCTTTGGCTATGTGTTGAAATATGACCTTATTAACTATTTTTAAACTTTATTTAATAAAGGATTTAAACATACTGCCTCAAAAGAGAGTAAGCAGGAGTTCATTGAATTAGTTGTTTAATACCTCTACTAATTTGTCCCACTTGAAAATAAATGAAAAATGTCCATCTATACTAATCCATAACAATGTTAAGGTATAGGGGAGAATTGGAAGAAAAATATTTATTGAGGGCAGCTTTAAGGAGAATATCATTTACAGCCAGACCCATTTTCTAGGAATACACCTAAATCATTACAATGCATCAAATGAATCACCTAAACTGCAGTCCTTTCTTTCCTACACTCCCAAATATGTGTCCAAACTCTTGGGTTCAGCTGGATATTGAATTCACTTTCACAACCCATCTCAAATGGTATTTACATTGGCACAGTGACAATGTCTTGCACTATTAAATTTTACTACATCCCAGAGAAAGCTATGGAGGAAGTGATCATTTCTTTATTCTTATAAAATCTTCAGTGTTGAATTAATCATACTTTAATAGTGTTGTGAGTCTAATAATTAACTGAAATCACATTTCTCTTCATTTAAGGATCTCTAAATAGCTTTAAAGTGTTTGCCAGCATTAACTATTATCTATTTAATTATTATATTGAATGACCATCTGACTTTGAGCTTCTGCTGTGCATTTAGTAAACTAAGGCATGACCAAGAATGAATAGAAATTCCTACCTGCAGATCTCTAACTACTATGGAATGGATCAAATCACAAAACATTTAATATGGTCCATCCGAAGATGTCCTTGATTCATAAGCAAGGCCAGTGATGAGAGATTCCTATACTATGGCAGTGATAGGATTCTGTTTAAATGGAGATGAGTTTTTGTTGATTTCCCTAGAGGTCAGTTTCCAGCAACACTGTGCAGTCACTGTGAACCAGAAATATCATTCATAGTTCATTTTCAGAATGAATAGGATATTCATTGCATTTTATGTACATGCAAAGAAGATACCACAAGAATCAATTCTGTCTCTGAATAGTTACATAGCAAAATGCATAAACCAATCACGGGTTCAGTGAAGATGAATTATAGACAACTTTTAAAAAATATCTTGGTTTAAATTTAAGGTTGTTAATAAAGTAACTGATCTCTGGCCATTTTTATATCTTTCCTCTTACCTAGTAATTAATCCAATATTAACTGCATTTTCTTGACCAAAAGTTTTGGGGATTTAGCATACCTGGTGAATTCTATACCATTCCCATTGTATGCCAGCATGAACTGATAGAAAAAAACTGCCATATGAGAATAATTCACTTCACAGGACTAGTAGTCTGAGGCCTCTTATTAATTGCTAATCTCTTATACTGGAACTATGCCAAGGGCATTTGAATACAAGTTGAATAATTATCAATCTGCCAAGACATAATTATTATGTGCAAGGAACTAGGCTAGGTTCTTAGAATAAAAGTACAATGAAAAAACGTCCCTACTCATTATGACATTACATTCTTATGATTGAGACAAGTATACACACACACACACACACACACACACACAGAGTTAATAAACATATATATCAATTTAAAATATTTGAGTGGATACTTAATAATTATTCATTGAATTAGATCCTTCCCCTATAAAACATACTACAACCTCCTCTATTAGTATGTGCTTTGGTGACGTCATTGTTGTATGACTGGGATCAAATATACATAGATAGGTTGATGTTTCCCCTGATAAAACAAACTTTTTGACCAGGAATTTTTCCTTCCTTCCTTCCTTCCTTCCTTCCTTCCTTCCTTCCTTCCTTCCTTCCTTCCTTCCTTCCTTTCTTCCTTCCTCCTTTCCTTCCTTCCTTCCTTTCTTCCTTCCTTCTTTCCTTCCTTCCTTTCTTCCTTCTTTCCTTCCTTCCTTCCTTCCTTCCTTCCTTCCTTCCTTCCTTCCTTCCTTCCTTCCTTCCTTCCTTCCTTCCTTCCTTCCTTCCTTCCTTCTTTTCTTTCTTCCTCCCTCCCTCCAAGCATCTAACAAAGTTTCAATAACCAAACATACTTTAGAAGGCTTCTTTATTGATTCATTCATTAATTCAACAACCTTAAGCACATACAGAACACAAGGTGCTTTATTATGTTCTGAGGAGGTTCAAAATGTCTTGGATTAGTTTTATCTCCTCTCAATTAGCTTGAAATCTAACTATGAGTATCACAAGCAATTATGTATGTTTGCACATGCAAATGTGTGTGTGTGTGTGTGTGTGAGAGAGAGAGAGAGACACAGAGACAGAGGCAGAGAGAGATAAAGACAGAGACAGAGAGTACATAGAAAGAGATGCTAAGAACCTGAGAGTGATGTTGAAATCTTCCACTGACTTTCTAGTTAAGGAAAAAAATAAACACGTACATTATAGGCCAAGAGGTGGCACAATGGTTTAAGCTATGAAATTGAAATTAGGAAGACCTGAGTTAAAATTCTGCCCCCACACTCACTATCTGTATTACCATGGAAAAGTCACTAACCTCTCTGTGTAACCTTACTTTCCTCATCTATTGAATTGCTATAATTACAGCACGAACCTCCCAAGATTGTCGTAAGGATAAAATAAGGTTTATTATTTAAAAGACATTTGCCAACTTTGCAGATGAATATGAAAGCTAAATACTAAAATTATTATTTTTTCCAAAAGAGTATTTAGGACCCAACTTAAGCAACCCAGGAAAAAGGGAATCCTTTAAATATTTTCTGGAGTATCATGGTCTTAATGATTACTTTTAATTTTTAAAAAAACGTAATTTTGGAGCCAAGATAGCAGCTGGAAAGCAGGGACTTGCATGAGCTCCTCCCCAGGTCCCTCCAAACACTTATAAAAATAGCTATGAACAAATTCTAGAACTGCAGAACCCATGAAATAGCAGAGGGAAACAGGGATCCAGCCCAGGACAGCCTGGATGATCTCAGGGTAAGGTCTATCACATGCAACTGGGAGTGGAACAGAGCAGAGCCCAGCGTGAGCTGCGCCCAAACTAACCAGACCAGGAGCCGGGCAGAACAGGCCTTAGCACCCTGAATGAGTAAGCTGTGGCAGTTGCCAGACTTCTCAAACCACAAACACCAAAGACAACAGGGAAGGTTAGTGAGAAAAGCTTCTGGGACAGAGTGAAAGGAGTTCCAGGTTTGGCCACCACCCCGGAGGCAGTGGAGGTGATGCAGCTCTGAGGCTGCTTACAGAGATACAGCTGCAGTTACTTCCAGCCCCAGGTGCACCTGGTGGAAGGAATTAGATGGCAGATCTGAACAGGAGTTCAGAGCCAGCTTAGATCTGAGTCTGGTCTGCTTTGGCAGTTCTTGGGGGAGAGTAGCACTGGCGTGGCAGAGCTTTTTGTGTAGAAATAACTCTGAAAACAGTACAGGCCCTCAAGCTTGGGACAAAGTACTCTATACTCTACACGCAGTCATACTCCAACGAAAAACTTAAGGATCATGTAAGTTGGCTGGGCACATGGCCAGGGAGTAAAAATGGAGTCAGACTCAGAATCAGACTTTGGAATCTTTCTTTGGTGACAAAGAAGATCAAAACATATAGCCAGAAGAAGTCAACATCAAAAGGCTCCAAGAAAAACATGAACCAGTCTCAGACTATGGAAGACCTCAAAAAAGATTTAGAAAAGCAAGTTAGAGAAGTAGAGGAAAAAATAGTAAGAGAAATGAGAGTGATGCAAGAAAACCACGAGAAACAAGTCAATGACTGGCTAAAGGAGACCCAAAAAAATACTGAAGAAAATAACCCCTTAAAAAAATACACTAACTCAAGTGTCAAAAGAGCTCCAAAATGCCAATGAGGAGAAGACTACCTCAAAAGGCAGAATTAGCCAAATGGAAAAGGAGGTCCAAAAGACCACTGAAGAAAATACTACCTGAAAATTTAGAATGGACCAAGTGGAAGCTAATGACTTTATGAGAAATAAAGATATTATAAAACAGAGCCAAAGGAATGGAAAAATGGAAGACAATGTGAAATATCTCATTGGAAAAATCACTGACCTTGGAAAATAGATCCAGGAGAGATTATTTAAAAATTATTGGGCTGCCTGAAAGCCATGATCAGAAAAGAGCCTAGATATCATAATTCAAGAAATTATCAAGGAGAACTGCCCTGATATTCTAGAGCCAGAGGGTAAAATAGAAATTGAAAGAATCCACTTATCACCTCCTGACAAAGATCCCCCCAAAAAAAGACTCCCAGGAACATTGTCACCAAATTCCAGAGCACCCAGATCAAGGAGAAAATACTCCAAGCAGCCAGAAAGAAACAATTTGAGTATTGTGGAAACACAATCAGGATAACACAAGATCTAGCAGCTTCTACATTAAGGCACAGAAGGGCTTGGAATATGATATTCCGGAGGTCAATGGAGCTAGGAGTAAAACCAAGAATGACCTACCCAGCAAAACTGAGTATCATGCTCTAAGGCAAAATATGGATTTTCAATAAAATAGAGTACTGTCAAGCTTTCTCAGTGAAAAGACCTGAGCTGAATAGAAAATTTGACTTTCAAACACAAGAATCAAGAGAAGCATGAAAAGGTAAATAAGAAAGAGAAATCACAAGGGACTTACTAAAGTTGAACTATTTTGTTTACATTCCTACATGGAAAGATGATATGTATAAATCATGAGACCTCAGTATTAGTATTAGGGTAGCTGAAGGGAATATATATCCAGATACATACATACATACATACATACATACATATATATATACACATATATGTATATATGTGGAGAGAGAGAGAGAGAGAGAGAGAGAGAGAGAGAGAGAGAGAGAGAGAGAGAGAGTGGGCACAGAGTGAGTTGGATATGAAGGGATCCTATCTAAAAAATAAAATCAAATTAAGGGATGAAAGAGGAATACATTGAGAGAGGGAGAAAGGCAGAGAAAGAATGGGATAAATTATCTTGCATAAAAGTAGCAAAAAAAAGCAGTTCTGTAGGAAGAGAAGAGGGGGCAGGTGAGGGGGAATGAGTGAATCTTCCTCTCATCAGATTTGACTTGAGGAGGGAATAACATAAACACTCAATTGGATATCTTACCCCACAGGAAAGAAAGAGGAAGGGGATAAAAACGGGGGGACGATAGAAGGGAGGGGAGATAGGGGAGGAGGTGATCAAAATCAAACCCTTTTGAAAAGGGACAGGGTCTAGGGAGAAAATTGAATAAAGTGGGATAGGATAAGAAGGAGCAAAATATAGTTAGTCTTTCACAACATGAGTATTGTGGAAGGGTTTTGCACAATGATACACATGTGGCCTATGTTGAATTGCTTACCTTCTTAGGAAGGCTGGGTGGGGAAGGAAGAGGGGAGAGAATTTGGAACTCAACGTTTTAAAAGCAGATGCTCAAAAAAAAAAAGTTTGTTGCATGCAACTAGGACACAATATATACCAGCAGTGGGCCATAGAAATATATCTTACCCTACAAGGAAGTAAGTGAAAAGGCAATAGGGCGGGGGGAGTTTGGTAACAGAAGGGAGGGCTGACTGGGGAATGAGGCAATCAGAATATATGCCTTCTTTGAGTGGGGGCGAGGGTAGAAATGGGGAGAAAATTTGTAATTCAAAGTCTTGTGAAAATCAATGCTGAAAACTAAAAAATAATTAAATAAATTAAATAAAAAGAAAAAAATGTGATTTTTTGTTATAGCTCTCAAAGATGATCTACAAAGTTTAACAGAAAGATTGAAATGTACGTCAATAGAGGTAGTACAGGGAGAAAATAAAGAGGGAGAGCCTGAAAGAGGTTCAGCATGGATAGAGAGCTGCCTTGAGGAGTTTTGCATGGTGACCTCTGACATAATGTGGCAGTGTGACCCCAGGAAAGGCATTTCATTTCTTAGTGTACTATTATACTCACCTAAAACTGACTTTCAAACTAATTCTTTTTGAAATAGAGTTAGCTTGTATGAAATTATTATGCCTATTTATGTGTTTAATAATGAATTTCTCTTTGTGAGTGAGAAAGCATGACTTGATTTCCTTGACTACCCTCTCCATAGTCTATAATTTGATATGTTATCTGAATTAAAATATATTCTTTCCTTTTCTACTTTCTTCAAAGTGTATATGCTTTTTGTCATCACATATGTATCCTTAATAACATATTGTTGCATCTTTTGTGGTTTATATTTTATTTTCATTCCCTTAACTTATTTTCACATTTTTTTTTATTTTTAATATGTTTAATTTTCAGCATTGATTTTCACAGGCATTTGAATTACAAATTTTCTCCCCATTTGCACCCCCCCCCACTCCAAGACAGCATACACTCTGGTTGCCCTGTTGCACAGTCCGCCTTCCCCTCCATCACCCCATTGCCCTCCCATCCCCCTTTCCCTTCCTTTCTTGTAGGGCAAGATAAATCTCTATACCCCATTGCCTGTGCATCTTATTTTCTAGTTGCATGAAAAAAAAAAAAACTTTTTTACTTTTGAACATCTATTTTTTTAAAACCTTGACTTCCAAATTCTCTCCCCTCTTCCTTTCCCATCCACCCTCCTTAAGAAGTCAATCAATTCATTATCTGACCAGGCTCACCCAGGGAAAGAAATCACCGAGTAGGAATTTTAACCTAGATCTTCCGACAATTTATTTCACATTGTCTC
>CM053623.1:272353745-272361245 GCA_028646595.1 Phalanger gymnotis
AATACTATTGTGGTATAAGAAGTGGGGATGATACGGACTTCCTAACAACCTGGAAGAACCTACACGACATAATGTTGAGTGAGCGGAACAGAGCCAGAAGAACATTATACACAACCACAGATGTATTGATTCTGTGATGACTAACCCTGACAGACTTTGCTCTTCTCAGCAACACAATATGCAGAGACAGCTCCAAAGGACTCATGATGGAGAGGGCTATCTGCATCCAGAGAAAGAACTATGAAGTATGAATGCAAATCTAGGCACACTTCATTCTCGCCTTTTTTCCTCTCCACTTTTTTTTTTCTTCTCTCTTTTGTATTTGTTGTTGGGTCCTGTTTTTTTTTTTTTGATTCAGTTTCGTCTTTCTCACGAGTCATGAAAAAATGTATAAATTAATTCAATGCCCAGTTTTACCTGGAAGTTATATGAGACTCCATGCCTTCTTGGGGAGGGAGGGGGGAGGAAGGGAAGAAAATCTGGAACCCAAAATTATGTAGAATTGTTTGTTGCAATCTAAAAATATAAAAAATAAATTAATTGTTAAAAAAATTAGAATGGAGCAAATGGAAGCTAATGACTTTATGAGAAATCAATATATTGTAAAAGAGAACCAAAAAAATGAAAAAAATAGAAGAGAATGTGAAATATCTCATTGGAAAAAGTGCCAACCTGGAAAATAGGTCTAGGAGAGCTAATTTAAAAATTATCGGACTACCTGAAAGCCATGATCAAAAAAGAGCCTAGATACTATCTTTCAAGAAATTATCAAGGAAAACTGCCCTGATATTCTAGAACCATAGTGTAAAATATAAATTAAAAGAATCCACTGATTGCCTCTTGAAAAAGATCCCAAAATGACAACTTCTAGTAACATTGTAGCCAGATTCCAGAGTTTCCAGGTCAAGGAGAAAATATCGCAAGCAGCTAGAAAGAAACACTTCCAGTATCATGGAAACACAATCAGGATAACACAAGATCTAGCACCTCCTACATTAAGGGATTGAAAGGCTAAAAATATGATATTCTAGAAGTCAAAGGAGCTAGGATTAAAACCAAGAATCACCTACCCAGCAAAACTGAGTATAATACTTCAGGGGGGAAAATGGATATTCAGTGAAATAGATGACTTTCAAGCATTCTTGATGAAAAGACCAGAGCTGAATAGGAAATTTGACTTTCAAACACAAAAATCAAGATGAGCATGAAAAAGTAAAGAGGAAAGAGAAATCATAATGGACGTATTAAAGTTGAATTCTTCATATTGCTCCATAGAAAGATATTTGTATCTCATGAGACCTTTCTCAATATCTGTATCTATATCTATCTATCTATCTATCTATCTATCTATCTATCTATCTATCTATCTATCTATATCTACACATAGATATAGATAGATATAGATGGAGATGGAGATATAGAGATATATAAATATAAATATAGATAGATATAGATAGTTAGAGACAGAGGGCACAGGGTGAGTTGGATATGAAGGGAGGATACATAAAAAATAAAATTAAAGACTGAGAGAGGTATATATTGGGAGAAGGAGAAAGGGACAAATAGAACTAGATAAATTAGCTCACATAAAAGAGGTAAGAAAGAGATTTTACAATGGAGGGGAATACAGGGGAGGTGAAAGTAAATGAGTCAACCTTACTCTCATTGGATTTGGTTTAAGGAAGGAATAACATACACACTCAATTATGTATCTTGCTCTACAAGAAAGCAGGGAGGAAAGAAGAAAAAGGGGGAGATAATAGAAGGGAAAGCAGATTGGGGGATTGGGTAGTCAGAAGCAAACACTTGAAAAGGGACAGGGTCAAAGGGGACAATTGAATAAATGGGGGGTTGAATACTATGGAGGGAAATATAGTTAGTATTTCATAATATGACTATTATGGAAATGTTTTGCATAACTACACATGTGTAGCCTACTTTCTTTTGCTTTCCTTCTTAATGAAGATGGGCAGGAATGAAGAAGGGAGAGAATCTGGATCTCAAAGTTTTAAAAACAAATGTTAAAAAATTGTTTTTACCTGCAACTGGGAAATAAGTTACACAGGCAATGGGGTATAGAAATATATCTTGCCCTATAAGAGAGTAAGAGGGAAGGGAAGAAGGGGAGGGGGTGGCAGGAGGGAGGGTAGACTGGAGGAAGGTATCATCAGAATGCACACCATCTTGGGGTGGGGGTAGGGGAAAGATGGGGATAAAATTTAGAACTCAAAATCTTGCGGAAAAGAATATTGAAAAAAAGAAAATATTTTTGAAACAATTAGGCAAGGTCAGTGAAATGTGGAAGCAGGAGCAGGACTCGGATGGAAGTACCAGCCACCGTGGCAATCCCAGTCCTCTCAGCCCAGAACAGGTGTCTGTTAGAGCTACAAGAGGCACAAGCACAGAGCCTGTGGACATGGGAGCAGCTACCCCTGAAGCCTCCAGCCCATACTTCAATGGTTTGAAAGCTGCCTTCTTGAAGTTCTGGGAGCTATGATGTCAAGGTAAAATGGCTCTGAGCCATCCCTTCCTCACCCAGAAAATGCTGTACTGGAAGAAACCATGGAATAGAGGAGCCAGAAGTGGGGCTACAGTAGACAGGAAGGTCTACAGTAGGTCAGGAAGTTGGGGAGCGAGCCCTTCTGGAAGGGTTGGAAGGAGACTAGGGCAGGAAGAGCCATGTCTCAACAGGCCCCACCTCATCAGAATATCGGGAATTGATTGAGCCCTGGGGGGTGGAACCTGCAATCATCAACACTAGGACTCCAGATGTGCCTTTGCACAGCAGGGGAAGTGGCAGACCCCAGGTTGGACAACAGCTGAGTGGGTGCTGAGACCACCCATGATGTAGCACAGCCATAGAGGAAGAGGAGATTTCCACCAGCCAGACTAACCCTCCCACACATCATCTGAAACCAGAGGCCACAGAACAAACAAAGCCAGTGAGCAGGCCCATAGCTTCCAGCACAAGAAGCTTGGGACAGAGCCCCTCAAGCCTTAGAAGAAGAGATCCACTTTAGAAACCAGGAAAAAGACAAACAACATGAAAAAACAATGCAGAAAACCAAAGACTACTGATTCTTGTTGTGGAGACAGGGAAGACCAAAATACCAATTAAGAAGAAGACAGCACTGACACTATACCCACATCTGAAAATTCAAAAGGGAATGTGAACTGTTCTCAAGCACAAAAAGCATTCCTAGAAGAACTCAAGGGGGACTTTAAAAACCAACTTAGAAAGTCAAAAGAAAAAAATCGAAAAAAATGGGGAAAAAATCTCATTGATGAGAACAAATCTTTAAAAAGCAAAATTGGCAAAATGTTTAAGGAGGTTCAGAATATAATTGGAGAGAATGTCTCATTGAAAAGTAAAATTAACCAAATAGAAAAGGAGGTACAGAAGCTAAATAAAGAGAACAAAATGTTAAAAATTAGAATTGGGCAAGTAGAAGCTAATGACTCTATGAGACACCAAGAATCAGTCAAACAAAATCTAAAGAAAGAAAAAATAGAAGAAAATCTGAAATATCTGATTGGAAAAACAACTGACCTAAAAATAAATCCAGGAGAGATAATCTAAGAATTATCGGTCTACCAGAAAGCCATGATGAAAAAAGAGCCTGAACAGTATCTTCCAAGAATTCATCAAGTAAAATTACTCTGAGATCCTAGAACCAGAGGATAAAATAGTCATCAAAAGAATCCACCAATCACCCCCTGAAAGGAGATCCCAAATTGAAAACTCCAAGGAATATTGTAGCCAAATTCCAGAATTATCAGGTAAAGGAGAAAATACTGCAAACAGCCAGAAAGTAAAAATTTAAATATCATGGAACTATAGTCAGGATCACTCAGCATCTTGTGGCTCCTACTATAAAAGACAGGAATAATTGGAATATGAAATTACAAAAAGGCAAAGGAGCTTGGACTACAAGCAAGGATCAACTACCAAGAAAAAAATTGAGCATAATCTTTCAGGCAAGGAGAAGGACATTCAATGAAATAAGGGAATTTTGAGACCTTCTTGCTGAAAAGACCAGAGCTCAAAGGAAAATTTGATCTTCAAATACAAATACAAAACTAAAGAGAGACACAAAATGGTAAGTGGGGGGAAAAAACTATGTTATTTAGTAAGGGCAAATTATTTGCATCCTCATATTGGATGAGGCTAACTAAGAGAGGGCCTAGTTTACACATGAGTTTGAGTGATAGGTTTGGGACATCAGAGGCTCTTAGACCACGTGGGTTTAAGTCGCCTCTTTGTGACGATTTTAGGTCACATGGTTGAGTCTCCTGTGTGATTCACCCCTGACCCTGAAAAAGATATAAAACCAGGGGTTGGCTTTCTCTTCTTTGGAGGTCTTACCCACAGCAGTGGTGGCGCATGACTCTGGGCCAGCCTCATGAGCTCCCGGGCAATGTTGGTAACTATGAATCCGTATTTGGTCTGTCTATTGATGTTTGTAATTTGTTTGTATTTTCTCTGAAGTTCAGAGTGTTGGTTTTTTCCCCTGAACTAAGTGAATGATATTTGTATGCTGAATTAAAGTAAGCTTGTCAACCCCTTAACGTTGCTTTCCTTGCTAAAGCAGATCAAAAGAACCTGTGCTTTGGCAGCATGCTGGTAGTGTTCTTGTTGTTGGGTTTGTGTTGGTCTTTCACCCCCACAACAGCTGCTAGCCCGATTGTGGAAACAATACTATAAGCAATTTTGGAGAGCAAAGAACATTTTATCTGTCAGATTTATGGGAAAAAGAGGAATTCATGAATCAACAAGAGTTTTACAAAATGCCAAATGGATAATTTTGAGTATTTTAAATTGAAAAATTTCTCTATAAACAAAGCTAATGCAACAAAGTTTAAGAGGAAAGTAGAAACTGGGAGAAAATTTTTTCAACCTGTGTCTCTGATAAAGGTCTCATATCCAAAATATACAGGGAATTAGCCAAATTTGTAGGAATACAAGTCATTCCCCAACTGTGAAATGGTCAACGGATATGTACAAGTAGTTTTCAGAGGAAGAAATTAAAGACATCTATAGTCATATAAAAATGCTCTAAATCATGATTGATTAGAGAAATGCAAATCAAACAACTCTTAGGTACCATATCTCTCCTGTGAGATTAGCTAACATGATAAAACAAGAAAATGATAAATGCTGGAGAGGATGTGGGAAAATTGGAACACTTTTACATTGTTGGTAGAGTTGTGAACTGATTCAGCCATTCTGGAGAGCAATTAGGAAGTATACTCAAAGGACCATAAAAATTTACATACCCTTGGACCCAGCAATACCACTTCTAGGGCTATATACCAAAGAGATCATAAAGTGGGAAAATATAGTGTATAAAAATGATAAAGTGTATAAAAACATTTATAGCAGCTCTTTTTTTGGTGGCAAAGAATTGGAAATCAAGGGGATGCCCCTCAATTGAGGAATGGCTAAAGAAATTGTGGCATATGAGTGTAATGGAATACTATTGTACTATAAGAAATGAGGAGCAGATGAACTTCATTACATCCTGGAAAGACTTAGATGAACTATGCTGAGTGAGGGGAAGAGAACCAGGAGATCATTATACAGGATTATAGACACACAGCATCTTTAAGGAACAACTTTGATATACTTGACTCCTCTCACCAATGCAAGGTTCAAAGACAGCTCCAAAAGGCTCATGATAGAAAGAGCTGTGCGCATCCAGAGAAAGAATTATGGAATCTGCATGCAGATTGAGGCAAATTTTTTGCTCTTTTTTTTCCTTCCTTTTTGGTTTCATTTCTCCTTTCTCATGATTCATTCCATTAGGTAAAATTCTTCTTTACAACTTGACTATTATGCAAATAAGTTCAATGTGAAGGTTTATATAGAACCTACATTGCATTGCATGCCATCTTGGGAGGAGGGGGGAGGAGAGGGAGGGAGAGAAAATTTGGAACCCAAAAACTTGTGAAACTGAATGTTGTAAACTAAAAATAGAAAATTATTTTGAAAAAGAACAATTAGGGAAGATCTTCCCAACATCTAGAGCTGTCAGAAAACATAATAGGCTGCACCAATAGAACGTTAGAGAAGTTATAAAGAGATCCATGAATTTGACAGGTGTTTAATAATATATCTAAGGATCCCTTATAAAGCTAAGATTCCACAGCTCTATTTATCCCTGCTGCATGCCTCTATTGTGTAAAATTTTTGAACAATAAGCCAGTACATTTAAACTATTTTATAATGACAGTCAATTTGGGGAAACATCTACTGAGCATAGGGTTCTTGTTTTTTTTTTTTCGTTAAGGAACTGTGACATCAGTTTTGAGCATCAGCAAAATCTAAATTAACCATTTAGCAATTGTTCACCCCTTCATTGTGTTTTGTAAACACAATGCTCCATTTATACACAGTGTTTATTAAGTATTAAATAAATGCAATTGGCAATAGGCACTTTATGGTAATTTTTGGTCCCAGAGTAGTTATTTTGAGCAAGAATTCCCAGCATTTATTGATTGCTCCCTAGTTATAAAGAAATTTACTGTAACTTTGTTTTTGTTCCTTTTTAATTATGTAAGCTCATGTTAATATATTAAGCCTGGTTTACATAAAATTAGTAGGCAATAACTTCTGAAAGTCAAGATGGCAGATGTCAGGATGGTGCAATAAATTACTGTAATTTGCTATGTCCTCCTTCAAATAACCACAAAATAGAACCCTAGAACAAAAACTGGAACAGCAAAACAACAAAATTACAAGGCAAAACAATTTTTTAGTTCAAGAAACTTGGATGATCAGCTAAGAAAGGTACATCTCACTTGGGTAAAAGGGGAGCAAAGTCCAGGGTAGGGAGCATCCCAGCAAGCCAGTAGCAATTCCTACTTCAGCAAACCAGTAAAAGATCCCATACCCCAGTGTGGTAGAGTAGGCAAACACCAACACCAGGATACCCCACATGCCTCAACACAGCAAGCAGAACCAGCAGACTCCAACTCCAAGAACCACCACATCAGCACAGCCCAGGGCAAGCAGGCAGCCTCCAGAGGTCAGACTGCCATGTGTTCTATTGTAGCCATCTGGAAAGGGAGAATCAACCCCCAGTCTTAACACATGTGAGACTCCAAAACTAGGATACCAGATCAGCACCAGGTAAGCTTCCAGAACCCTATAGACTCCAAAAGCACCAGCCAACCCCCCCCCCATTTCACCCACTCAGTACAACACCAGACATGAGGGTACCTTGTGAGCATCAGGACAACATTAGGATACAACCAGATAAGTAGCCAGGGCCTGCAGACACTAATACAAGAAACTGGAGACATAGTCCCTTCCACATTGGAAGCATTGCTCTAATTTAAAAGAAAGTAAGAAAGCCCAAAAAAAGATGTACAAAAAGCAACAACAAAAAGAATCTAATCACAGAAAGTTATTATGGTGATAGGAAAGACAAGACACTAACTCAGAAGACAAAAACGTCAAAGCACCTGTGGGCAAAACCCCAAATAAAAATGTGAAGT
>CM053623.1:272396938-272406938 GCA_028646595.1 Phalanger gymnotis
TTTCTCTTTCTTGTTTACCTTTTCATCCTTCTCTTTATTCTTGTGTTTGAAAGTCAAATTTTCTTTTCAGCTCTGGTCTTTTCACTGAGAAAGCTTGAAAGTCCTCTTTTTTATTCAAAATCCATATTTTGCCTTGGAGCATAATACTCAGTTTTGTTGGGTAGATGATTCTTGGTTTTAATCCTAGCTCCATTGACCTCCAGAATATCATATTCCAAGCCGTTTGATCCCTTAATGTAGAAGCTGCTAGATCTTGGGTTATTCTGATTGTGTTTCCACAATACTCAAATTGTTTCTTTCTGGCTGCTTGCAGTAATTTCTCCTTTACCTGGGAGCTCTGGAATTTGGAAACAATATTCCTAGAAGTTTTCTTTTTGGGATCTTTTTGAGGAGGTGATTGGTGGATTCTTTCAATTTCTATTTTGCCCTCTGGTTCTAGAATATCAGGGAAGCTCTCCTTGATAAATTCTTGAAAGATGATATCTAGGCTCTTTTTTTGATCATGGCTTTCAGGTAGTCCAATAATTTTTAAATTATCTCTCCTGGATCTATTTTCCAAGTCAGTGGTTTTTCCAATGAGATATTTCACATTGTCTTCCACTTTTTCATTCCTTTAGTTCTGTTTGATAATATCTTGATTTCTCATAAAGTCACTAGCTTCCACTTGCTCCAATCTAATTTTTAAGGTAGATTTTCTTCAGTGGTATTTTGGGCCTCCTTTTCCATTTGGCTAATTCTGCCTTTCAAGACATTTTTTCTCCTCTTTGGCTTTTTGGAGCTCTTTTGACATTTGGATTAGTCTATTCTTTAAGGTGTTGTTTCCTTCAGTATTTTTTTCAGTATTTTTTTGGTTCTCCTTTGTTTTTCATGGTTTTCTCGCATCCTTCTCATTTCTCTTCCCAATTTTTCCTGTATTTCTCTAACTCGCTTTTCCAAATCCTTTTTGAGCTCTTCCATGGCCTGAGACCAGTTTTTCTTGGAGGCTTTTGATGTAGGCTCTTTGACTTTGTTGATTTCTTCTGGCTGTATATTTTGGTCTTCTTTGTCACCAAAGAAAGATTCCAAAGTCTGAGACTGAATCTGAGTCCCTTTTCACTGCCTGGCCATGTTCCCAGCCAACTTACTTGACCCTTGAGTTTTTTGTCGGTTTATGACTACTTGTAGAGTAAAGAGTACTTTGTTACAAGCTTGAGGGGATGTGCTGTTTTTTTCAGAGCTATTGCTATACAGCCATCTCTGCCACACCAGCACTCCTCCTTCCCCAAGAACCACCAGCCAGGACCTGACTGAGATCTTAAGCAGGCTCTGCACTCCTGCTCTGATCTGCCACTTAATTCCTCCCACCAAGTGGGCCTGGGGCTGGAAGCAATTGCAGCTGTAGTTCTGTAGCTGCACCACCCCCCGCTGCTTCCAGGGCAGTGGCCAAACTGCAAATGCCTTCCACTCTGTTCCTCACAGCTTTTCCCACTAACCTTCTCTGTTGTCTTTGGTGTTTGTGGGTTAAAAAGTGTGGTAACTGCCACAACTCACTGATTCAGGGCACTAGGGCCCATTCCGCCCAGTCTGGTTGGTCCTGCCACTGCCCATGCTGGCCTCTGCTCTGCTTGGCTCCCAGCTCTGAGTGAGATGGACCTCACCCAGCAAACATCCAAGTTGTCCTGCCCTACTTCCTTCTGCTATTTTGTGGGTTTGGCAGTTCTAGAATTTGTTTAGAGCCACATTTTATAGGTTTTTGGAGGGACCTGGTGGGGAGCTCACTCAAGTCCCTGCTTTCCAGTTGCCATCATGGCTCCTCCCCCCATAATCTCTACTTTCAATGGAATTTTCTAGCGTTTCCTGGAAAACTTGCTTTCTGAAATTCTCAATATGCTACCATGTTTTGATGATGTCAGAGCAAAAGAGGATGAGCCTACTGAAAGACTTCAGACATTTCTATTCAATTTTAATAAAATGTTTTACACATAGTAGGCATTTTAAAATATTTGTTGAATTGAATTGAGAAAAAAAAGCACAAGAATGTAAACTTTATGCAAACATTCAAAAGACTGTTTTGTGAATGAGTAATTAGACTTTTTATTGTTGACTCTATTCTGTAAAGCAGGAAATAATGGACAGACATTACACAGGGTAAGATTTGAGATTATAGAAAGGAAAACTCCCTTACAGTTAGAGCCATCAAATACTGGAATGAGTAATATCAGGAAGCATTGGATTTTCTATCTATGGACATCTTCAAGCAAATGTGGAGATTTTAAGTGATATTGTAGAAGTGATTCTTATTCAAGTAATATTTTGATTAAAGGATCTTTGAAGAAATTTCCAATTCTAATATTTTATTATTATAGAATGTTATAGCGATTTTAAATAATTTTGGCAGTTTTGTCTTCTGCAAATTGGGGATACTAATAACACTTCACAGAGTTGCTGTTAAGGTCAAATGAAATCATATTTATAAATCAGCCTGGAAAGTAAGATTTGAGTAAGATTATATAATCCTCCAAAGGAAAAAAAAAGTTTGCGTGTTACCGCAAATAAAATTTTATTATTACTAGACATTCTATCATTGCTAGATATCTACTATCTACTAGTATCTATCTACTACTATTTACTATCTACTAGTATCTATCTATCTACTAGATATCTACTAGTATATACTACTATATACTATCGCCTCTGGCTACTCTGCATTATACTTTGCATTTTTCTTGTATATGCTTATTTATATATAATATTTCCCCCAAATAGAATGTCAGTTTCTTGGAGACAGGGGATTTTGGGGCTTTATATTTGCATCTCAAACATTTAGCTAGACCCTGGCACATCCTACACACTCAGTAAATAGCTGCTGATTCATATGAAAAGTCTCTTCTCCCTTACCCTTTTTGTAAAAGTCCTAAAGTTGTACATGTGAGATACAAACCAAAGTATTCATATATTACTAGTATACTTGCACCCTACTTTTAAATTTTTTTTAAGTCTGCCACCATCACTGTAGTGAGACACAGCATACAATAATCACGGAACAATTAAAAATTAATATCACACAGTGGGAAATAGAAAAATGCATGGTTGGTAATCAAAGAAAGAAGAGAAGGATCAACATGCACACAAATATTTAGAGCAGTTCTTTTTTATGGTAGCAGAGATTTGTAAATCTAGAGGGTGCTCATCGATTGATGAATGGCTGAATAAGTTATATATGAATGTGATAGAATCCTAGTTTGCGTAACAAATGATATACTAGTTTCAGAGAACTCTAAGAAGATATTATTAACTGATGCAGAGTAAAGTGAGTAGAGCCAAGAAACCAAATTATGCAATATAACAAAGACATACAACTTTGAAAGAGTTAATAATTTTGATCAACACATTGCTTAGGGAGGCAGAGCCAAGATGTCAGCAGGAAAGCAGGGACTTGCTTAAGCTTCCCCCTAAATCCCTACAAACACCTGTAAAAATGGCTGTCCACAAATTCTAGAGCTGTAGAACCCACAAAATAGCAGAGGGAAACAGATCTCCAGCCCAGGAGAGCCTGGATGGTTGCCAGGAAGGGTCTATCACATGGTGCTGAGATTGGAGGCAGCCCAGTGTGGGCTGCGCTGGGACAGACCAGACCCATAATCAGCCAGCCAGAAGAGGCCTTGCAGCCATTAAACAGTGAGATATGGCAGTTACCAGACTTCTTACCCCACAAACCCCAAAGAGCACGTTAGGGGGAAACTGCAGGATTGAATTCAGAGTGGTCCGGCTGCCACCACTGGGGTTGGAGAAGGTCATGCAGTGGTGGTGGTAGCAACAGCAGGAAGCTCCTCAGGCTGCCTCCAGAGCACCAGCATCAGCAGCTTCCCAAGTCCCTAGCTCACACGGTCAGAGGAATCTAGCAGCAAATCAGAGCAGAAATGGAAGGAGCGATTTGTGGGCACAAAGGCAGATTCTCTGCTGCCTGCTTGCATCTGAATTGTGGTCCTGGTTGGCAGTTCTTGGGGGAGGAGAAGTGCTGCTGTGACAGAACCTGGGGTGACTTTGGAGTAGAAGTAGCTCTGAAAACAGCAAGGCTTGGACCTTAAAGCTTGGGACAAAGTAATCTCTACTCTACAAGCAGTCATTTCCTGACAAAAAGCTCAAGGGTCAAGTAGTTGGCTGGCAAAATGAATAGGCAGCAAAAACAAACTCAGATTCAAACTCAGACTCATACTCAAACTCTAGATTCCTTTTTTGGTGACAAAGAAGATCAAGTCATACAGCCAGAAGAAGTTAACAAAGTCAAAGAGCCTATATCAAAAGCCTCCAAGAAAAATATGAATTGGACTCAGGCCACGGAAGAGCTCAAAAAGGATTTGGAGAAGCAAGTAAGACAAATACAGTAAAAACTGGGAAGAGAAATGAGAGTGATACAAGAAAACCATGAAAAACAGGTCAATGATTTGCTAAAGGAGACCCAAAAAATATTGAAGAAAATAACACTTTAAAGAATAGACTAATCCAAATGTCAAAAGAGCTCCAAAAAGCCAATGAGGAGAATAATGCCTTGAAAGGCAGAATTAGCCAAATGGAAAAGGAGATCCAAAAGACCACTGAAGAAAATACCGCTTTAAAAATTAGATTGGAGCAAGTGGAAGCTAGTGACTTTATGACAAACCAAGACACTATGAAACAGAAACAAAGGAATGAAAAAAATGGAAGACAATGTGAAATATCTCATTGAAAAAGCCACTAACCTAGAGAATAGATCGAGGAGAGATAATTTAAAAAAAAATATTGGACTACCTGAAATCCATGATCAAAAAAAGAGCCTAGACATCATCTTTCAAGAAATTTATCAAGGAAACCTGCCTTGATATTCTAGAACCAGAGGGCAAAAGAGAAATTGAAAAAACCCACCAACTGCCTTTTGAAAAAGATCCCCAAAATAAAAATCCTAGGAATATTGTCACCAAATTTCAGAGTTTCCAGGTTAAGGAGAAAATAATGCAAGCAGCCAGAAAGAAACAATTTGAGTATTGTGGAAACACAATCAGAATAACCCAAGATTTAGCAACTTCTACATAAGGAATCCAAGGGCTTGGAATATGTTATTCCAGAGGTCAAAGGAGCTAGGATTAAAACCAAGAATCACCTACCCAACAAAACTGAGCATAATGCTCCAAGGCAAAATATGGACTTTGAATAAAAAAGAGGACATTCAAGCTTTCTTAATGAAAAGACCAGAGCTGAATAGAAAATTTGACTTTCAAATACAAGAATCGAGAAAATCATGAAAAGGTAAACAAGAAAGAGAATTCATATGAGACTTACTAAAGTTGAACTGTTATGTTTACATTCCCACATGGAAAGATGATGTGTGTAATTCAGGAGATCTTTCTCAGTAGTAGGGGAGTTGAAGGGAATTTAGACAGAGGGCATAGGATGACTTGAATATGAAGGGATGATAACTAAAAAGTGAAAATAAAATAATGGGTGAGAGAGGAATATATTGTGAGATGGAGAAAGGGGGAGATTGAATGGAGTAAATTATCTCATATGAAAGTGGCAAGAAAAAAAGCAGATCTGTTGGAAGGGAAGGGGGACTGGTAATGGGGAATGAGTGAATCTTACTCTCATTTGATTCCACTTGAGGAGGGAATAACATACACATTCAATTGGGTATCTTACTCCACAGGAAAGTAAGGGGAAGACGATAAAAAAGCGGGGTTGATACAAGGGAGGGCAGATAGGGAGAGGAGGTAATCAAAAGCAAACACAGTTGAAAAGGGACAGGGTCAAGGGAGAAAATTTAATAAAGGGAGACAGGTTAGGATGAAAAGAAATATAGTTAGCCTTTCACAACATGAGCATTGTGGAAGGGTTTTGCATAATGATACATGTGTGATCTATGTGAATTGCTTGCCTTTCTAGGGAGGGTGGGTCAGGAGGGAAGAGGGGAGAGAATTTGGCACTCAAAGTTTTAAAAGCATATGCTTAAAAATATTTCTTTTTTGCATGCAGCTGGGAAACAAGATATATAGGGAATGGGACACAGAAATGTATCCTGCCCCAAAAGAAAGTAAGGGGAAAGGGGTTTGGGTGGGTTTGCTTGAAAGAGGGGAAGGTGGACTGGAAAATGAGGCAATCAGAATATATGACATCTTGGAATGGGGGTAGGGTAGAAATGGGGAGAAAATTTGTAACTCAAAATCTTGTGGAAATCAATGTTGAAAACTAAAATATTAAATAAAATATATACAGAAAAAAAGTAAAATACAAGACTGCAGGTTATAACACTTTAGCATCCAAAAATCTGATTTGGTGGCTAGAATTATTCATCAATAGCCTAATGTTTTTCATTGACTGGCTGAAGAAAAATCTCTGTTCTACAAATACAGATTTCAAAATATCCTGGAGAACTCAATCAATAAATTATGCTGTACTGGAACCATGATTATCCATTAGCCATTATCAGCAGGTCATTATTACAGATGACTCTTTTTCTTCCATTCTCATTATGCACTCTCATGGTACAGCTGAGAGAGTGGCAGACCCATGAGCCAGAGTTTGAGATCAGCAGATCACATGCCTACATGAATTTGGACAAGATATCCCTTATATGGGATCCAGTTAACTGAGCTATAAAATGAAGCAGTGTATGGACTGGATTAGATGGCCACTAAGGTCCCTTCCAATTCTCATATTCTGTGTTCCTATGGCTGTAACCAGATGTCATCTGAGGTCTTTTCAAGTTCAAAATCTATGCTCCTCAGATTTATCTAAGAAGTGGATATATTCAAGGTCTTTAGGAAGTTTTTACTATTGCCAAAGTATTTCAACAGCTCCTTTTAATAACTTCATTTTTCTTAGTCCCCCAAGATATTAAATTAGCAAATGTACAGAAGTAATATATAAAGTTGTAAAGTGTTTGGTGTGGGAATGTTTGAAGACCAAAAAAAGCATTGTCCAATAATTTATTGTGACCTTTGATTATAGAACTCAGTTTTAAGACATAAGAGTAGCCTTTGATCTAACTACACTAAGCAGAGTAATCAGTTCTCAGCTAGAGATTTTCATGTAAATGCTTCTCCAAAAGAAGTTGTAACTCTGCCACAGTTGAAATTCTTAAGAAATCCAGAAACCACAAAAAGAATATAGGTTCTTTTGTTAGTTTTTTAAAGCAACACAACGTCTAAAAAAACAAAAACAACCAAAAAAAGATATTGCTTTGCAATTGCAGAAGACTGAAAATGAAGCATGCTATCCATCTCCTAAAAGACATGTTGGGCTCTGAGTGCAGTTGAGACCAGTGCCACTCCATTAGAAAGTAATTATGTATGTTTATGTGCACACATAAATACATTTTTATTGGGTGGAAGGGAGATTATCTCAATTCAAAATAAAGGATTCACCTAGAAGGTGGCATTAGAATTGATTTTTATATAAAATAAGAGATTTTGAGACTTTGAAGTAATGAAAGTGATGTCATAGAGTACAACTAATTAAAAAATACACAGATAAAAGAGATGGAGTGCTGTCTTCGTGTTAGGAGTAGCAAGAATACTTTTCCTGGGTTGTAGAGCTTGTATAGGGAAGTAATTCATATGGTAGATAAGGGTGGAAAGATTTGGAGACCATGGTATTTAAATAACAAACGAAGGAGTTTTAATTTTATCTGAGAGGTGATTAAAAGCTGCTAGTCTTTATTGTATATAGGGATTACATGGTCCTATATGGAAAACCGCTTAGGCAACTGCATGCAGGAAAGATCAGAGGTAGAAAAGAGGTGATGTAGAGATAGTGATGAAGAGACTATTGCAATAGTTCAGGTGAGAAATAACTCTAGGGCTCATATCAAGCCTGAAATAAGGTAGTGATCCTAAGGTATTGATGTGTTGTTAGGGCAGAGGCAATAAGACTGAATTTTTAAGGAATTCTCAGAAAAAAAAAATTAAAATGAAAACAGACTTGGCAAATGGCCCCGTCAAAAATTATTATGAATCCCAATAGATTTTCAAAGATCTAGTTTACTCCATGAAGGTGTTAATTTGGCCACTCCCCTCTATGAATAAGGTGCAAATAGTGCCCTTGCTTCCTGGTTAGGTGATAATTAATTTTAGTTTAGCTAACTTATAGCATGAAAGAGAGAGAGAGAGAGAGAGAGAGAGAGAGAGAGAGAGAGAGAGAGAGAGAGAGAGAGAATGGTGAGAACCATTTGTACCAAATTAGAAGGCAAACTGGGTGAAAAAAAAATAACCCTCATTTTAATCAAAACTAGAAGTAGGACAATAAAATGTACAATTCTATATAATTAGACAAATAACTGCACCTTTCTTGTTTGATTAGTAGGGTTTTATTAATTGATAGTTATACCTTAATCAGATGGGGTCCTTCTGGTTTTATTCTCCCCTAGGCATTAAAATGGGGATGCTGCTATCATTAGCTGCCTTTTTATTCTTTAATGTTTTATTTATTGGTGTCTTTTTTTTTTCTTCCTGACCATTTCATATTAACTTGTCCCTGAGAGAAAACTCTTTTAAAAAGTCTTATCTAATTTTCAATTTGGAGTTGTATTGGATTGGTTCTTCCATTTCCAATAACGTCATATGATTCAATTATGAATTTATTTTTTTCCTTTGCAAATGCCTACCACTTGTTTTCCTTTGGTTACTAAATATTTTTAACAAGTAAATAAAATTGCTTTTGTTTCTTAGGTTGCCATCACCTTACATTTTTATTACACTGAGATGAAAGCAGTAGATAGAGAAAACTGAGATATGTGCAAGATACTTTCTAAAAGTTTTCCACCATAGATGTTATTTTTTCTATCACTTCATAAGCCACCATGCAATTTTATTGAATCAAACATTTTTGGAATACTATTACATCAATTTATCCCACTTTGGAATTTATTTATCTCTACTTTTGATCCCTGGAATCAATTTATCCCTACTTTTGATATATTATGGATTGATGGATTTAATAAAATGGGGAAATAATTTAAGAATTCATAGTGCATTAGCTCCAATATATTCGTGATCTTTGATATTTCATAATCAGTTACCAGTTTAAGGCTTTAAACCCAGCATATATTTATTCTTCTTCCATTCATTTATTGATTCTACAGTTGATTTAACCACTGGAATGTTATATTGTGTATACCAATGCTCAATATGTTATTCTCTCATCATCCCTAAGTAACCAATGATGATTGTATCACAACCAAGAACAACTTGGCTAACGTCAGTTATCAAAATGACCTGAATAATGATCTTTCGAGAGGTAAGCATATCCTAACATCGATGCTTACATAGCTTAACTAGGAGACAATATGTTAGAGGTGCAAAACTGCTGGGCTTTGAATGAGAAGTCCAGGGTTCAAATCTTACCTCTACTTCTTACTATTTCTGCGACCTTGGGCATGTCACTTACAGGTCCCCTGTCTCAGTTTCCTTTTCCTTAAAATAAAGGAACTAAAAAGGCAAACCAAACATCCTTTCTAACTCTAAATTTATTTAAATTTCCAAAATAAATATTGATCTGCCCATCATCTAATTTAAGGATCTGTGGGTTTTTTTTATTCTATATGGCTCTTTTTGTTAAGGAAAAAAATCTCCCTTCCCCTCCTCTCCCTTTATAATTTTCTTTAGATTGCCACCACCAAATATTTCTGATGAATAATGCTTTTTCTATCAAAGGTAAAGCATATAAACTGTGTAATAATCAAATCATTAGCTAAAAATGATTTTTAAATGTATACTGTTAAAATATATCCTTATCATTTCCTTCTAATGCACATTTTATTCAGTTCTTATGCTCTTCTTCCCCTCATATCAATGCCCTAAATAAAAGAAGTTGGTAATATAACTGGATATTGTGAACCTTGGGGTGGGGAAACAGACTTCTTTGGGTAAAACAAAAATAATGATACAATATCAAGAATGTGAACATCTTTAAATGTATATTTGTTCCAAACTTACACTTTGAAAAAATATGACTAAATCC
Source organism: Phalanger gymnotis (assembly GCA_028646595.1). NCBI lineage: Eukaryota > Metazoa > Chordata > Mammalia > Diprotodontia > Phalangeridae > Phalanger > Phalanger gymnotis. The sequence goes on from CM053623.1 coordinate 272,406,908, forward strand.
AGTTTAGTGACAAGGTAGAAGTTTGTCTATT
>CM053623.1:272408451-272419168 GCA_028646595.1 Phalanger gymnotis
AAGAGAATAATTTATACTTTAACACCAACATTGTAAAAATGAACTGTTTTGAAAGACTTAAGAAATCTGATTAATCATGATTCCAGAGAATCAATAATGAAGAATGCTGCACAAGTCTTCACAGAAAGATGATGGATTAATAGGTGGAATGATAGATATATTTTTACACATGGCTAATATGGTAATTTGATTTGCCTGATTAGGATTATTTGATATAAAGTCTTTGGTATCTCCTCTCCCTCACCATTTCTTTTTTCCCCAACCAGGAGGTTTGAAGGTGGTAGAGTGAAAAAAAATACATTTTGTTGATGTAAAAAAACAATAAATGCCTAATGAATTTTAAAAATCAACATTTCAGACACATTTAGTTTGAAAAATTAACCAAATTCTTTAAAACATTCTTTATTGAAACGAACTTCTTGTGGTGTTTCTCTCACAAGATTTGATTAAAAATATGAATTTTTATGGCATCATGGTGTATTTATTTCAAAGGTAATATACCTATTTCTGGAAAATATGCACAGCATAGTCAAAATAATAGAGTGAAAAGAAGCAATAGAGCCTTGATCCCCACTATCTGGTTTTCCACTAGAATCTATAAAATTCATCAAACCAAATTCTGATAAGAAAGCCAAGCAAAAACAGAGTGTGTCATGTTTCAAGAATGTGAAGAGCCCAGTCTGGGACTGCAGTGAACAGACCTTGCCCTAGGTCACAACATTTTGGGAGAACAAAAATCTTGTAGGCTTCCATCTGAAGTTGTAAAAGCAGCATATGCACATAAAAGGACAGAAGTTCAGAACAGTTATCACTCTCTCCCCACATCAATTGTGTAGAGCCCAACACTAACATAAAATCAAAATTCAAGAAGTAGTCTCAAAAAAAATGAGCAAAAATAAGAACACCAATATTGTGATATATTTTGACAAAAGGGAAGTTCAAGACACAAACATAGAAGAGTGACTTGACAATATATATGAGCAAAGACTCAATGAAAATTATACCTTAGATCCAAATTCAACAAGAATTCCTAAAATATTTAAAGCAAGTGTTTTTTTTTAAATGGGGAGGCTAAAATTACTTGAGAAAGCAAATGAGAGTGGTAGATGGAAAGTGGGATAAGAAGCAAGAACTAGGCAAGAAAAAGAAGCAAAAAAAAATACTGAAAAAGTATGTCCTTGGAAATTAAAATTGGCCAAATTTAGGTTAATGATTCCATGAGATATCAAGAACTAATAAAATAATTTCATGCCAATATTTTGGAGCAATTTCCAAATTTACCTCCAAACAATTTGAAAGCCATGTCAGAACTTATTTATGAGTGAGGAGACAGCACTACAGGAAAAGACTGTCTTACTGGAGTTGAAGGAGAGCAAGATCAGAGAGCAGCAATTGCAGGCTTTAGAGAAGATCTGCAGCAAAGCTCCAAGCCTTGGGGCAAACCACCAGCAATGGCCTATCTTTCCTGAAAGTCAGAAGCCCAAAGGGGAAGACAGTAGTTCATTCAGCACAGCAAGGACCCACCCAGAGCAGAGGTACCAGTTAGGTCTTGCTCCTGTTGCTGACCACTAGCTAGATGTCTGGTCAGCCAGTAGTAAAATCCCACTTCCTGGGCTGGCCAGCAGTGAGATGCCACTCCCAGGGTTGGCCAGCAGTAAGATTCTCCCCTCAGTGCTGGCCAGCAGAGAAACTCTGCTTCCACAGCAACCCAGCAGCAAGCCAGCAGCTAGGCCCTAAGGTCTACTCAAAGCCAGCAGCAAGGCCCTCACATAAAAATACCAAGTTACAAAATAGGCAGAAAAAATGAGCAAAAAAAAAAAAAAGAACTTAACTATAGAAAATTACCATGATGAGAGGGAGGATCAAAGCACAAACTTAGAAGAGGGCAACAGTGTCAAAATGGCTACACATGAAGCATTAAAGAAAAAAAATATATATTTTTGCCCTCGAGCCTGAAAAGAGCTCCTAGAAGTGCTTTAAAAAGTTTTAAAAAGACAATTTTGAGAAGTAGAAGAAGAATTGGGAAATGAGATGAGAATAATGAAAAGAATTATGGGGGAAAAGTCAGCCACTTGCTAAAAGAAATAGGAAAAATGAAAAAAAAGATATACAAAACTTACTGAGGAAAATAAAACCTAAAAAACTAATATTGGCCTAATGGAAAAGAAGGTAAAAAAGCTCCCTGAAGAAAATAACTCCTTAAAAATTAGAACTGGGCAAGTATAAGCTAATCAGTCCATGAGACTTCAAAATATGATTAAACAAAATCAAAAGAATAAAAAAAGAAAATTAATTTTTTTTCACTTGGAAAAAATACAACTGACTTGGAAAATAGATTCAGGAGAAATTATGTAGAATTATTGGACTGCCAGAAAGCCATGATTAAAAAAAAAGCAATAATAAAAACCCTGGCTAACATCTTTCAAGAAATTATGATCAAAAATTGTCCTGATATCCTATTCCCAAAAGACAAAATAAAATTAAAAGAATCTACTGATCATCAGCTGAAAGAGTTCCTCAAATTAACACTCCCAGGAACGTTTTAGCCAAATTTCAGAGCATCCATTTAAAGGAGAAAATACTACAACCAGCCAGAAAGAAACAATTCAAATATTGTGGAGCAACAATCAGGATTGCACAAGATTTACCAGCTTCTACATTAAAGAACTAGAAGCCTTGGAAGATGATATTCCAGAAGGCAAAGGATTTAAGACTACAACCGAGTATCACCTGCCTAGCAAAGCTGAGTATAAGCCTCCCAGGGGAAAATGAAAATTCAGTGAAATAGAGGACTTTTAAGCATTTCTAATTAAAAGACTAGCACTGAATAATAACAATTAAAAAGATCTTCAAATACAAGACTCAAGAGAAATATAAAAAGATAAAAAAGAAAAAGAAACAAGAAAGAGAAAGCATAATATATTCAATTAGGTTGAATTTTATATTCTTATATTACAATAAAATATTTGTAAACATTTTAAATTTCAATCCTAACTTTTTTGTTTTAAATATTATTTTATTTTTTTCCCACAAATACAAATCAAAAAAATTTTTACTTTTAATTTTTATAAGAATTTGAGTACCAAGTTTTTCTCTCCTTTGTTCTCTCCCTCCCCCCTTCTGAAAATGGTACACAGTTTTATATAATTTATACATATGCCATCATGTAAAACATCTTTCTATATTCAACATGGTTGTAGAAGAAGAAACAGATCAAATGTAAAAAAAGAAAGAATAAAGTAAGCGAAAAATAATATGATGCAATCTGCAATCAGAATTCATGGGTCCTTTGTCTGGATATGGACAGTATTTTCCTTCATGAGTCCTTTGTACTTGTCTTTGATAATTGTGTTGCTGAGAAAAGCCTAGTCATTCATAGATAATCATCACATGGTATTACTGATACTGTGTACAGTGTTTTTCTGATTCTTCTCATTTCACTTTGCATCAGTTTGTACAAGTCTTTACAGGTTTTCCTTTACTCTGTGTTTGTCCCCTCTGCTTCAGGTGTGTTTCTTGTAAGCAACATAATGTAGGATAATGGTTTTTGATCCACTCTGCTATCTGCTTCCATATAAGGGAAGTGAATCCCATTTGCATTCACTGTTATTACCTGTGTATTTCTCTCCATTTTATTCTTCCTCCTGTTTTTCCTCTTTCTCTTTTAACACTTTCCAACTTCAGCAGAGTTATGCTTCTGTCTCCCCCCTCTCCTGATCTGCCCTCCCTTTTGTCAGTCTTCACCCCAACCCTTTATTTAAGCTCCTCCTCTCCTACTTCCCTGTTTGGCAAGATAGATATATATCCAACTGATTGTGTATATTATTCCCTTTTTTGGCCAATAATGATAAAAGTTTCAAGTGATGTCCTTCGCCCACCTTCTCATCTTCCCCTTTGCAGTAATAGATCTTTCTCTCTTCTTCATGTGAGATAATTTATCCCATTTTACCTCTCCCTTCCTTCTGCACCCAGTGTACTCCTCTTTCTCATTCCGTGTTTATTTTATGTATTCCCCTCAAATCCACCTTATACCTTCTCTCTAGGCATATTTCTTCTATCTGTACTATTAGTGATACAATTTTTAAGAGTTAAAAGTATCATCTTCACATGTAGGGATGTAAACTATTTAGCTCCATCTGATCCTTCTGTTTCTTTTCCATTTTTACCTATTTATGTTTCTCTTGGGTCTTGATATTGGAGGTCAAATTTTTGATTTAGTGTTGGTCTTCTTACAAAAACTTGAAATACTTCTATTTCATTGAATGATAATTTTTACTCTTGATATATTATGCTTAATTTTACAAGGTAAGTGATTCCTGGTTGTAGTTCTAGCTCCTTTGTCCTCCAGAATATCATGTTCTATCACTTCCATTCCTTTCATGTTGCAGATGCTAAGTCCTGTGTAATCCTGATTGTGATTCCCCAGTATTTGAATTGTTTCTTTCTGGCCACTTACAATTTTTTTTTCATTGACCTGATAGTTATAAAATTAAGCCATAATGTTCTTTGGGGTTTTTATTTTGGGATCTCTTTCCTCAGATGATCAGTGGATTCTTTCAATGCCTATTTTGCTCTCTGGTTCCAGAACATCAAGGCAGTTTTCCTTGATGGTTTCTTGAAAGATGCTGTCCAGGTTCTCCTTTTCATTACAGCTTTCTGGTAATCCAGCGATTCTGATATTGTCTCTCCTGTATCTATTCTCCAGGCCAGTTGTTTTTTCCTATGAGATTTTTTACATTTTCTTCCATTTTTCCAATTTTTTTGAATTTTATTGATTTGTGATGTCTCATCGAGTCATTACTTTCCATTTGTTCAGTTCTAACTTTTAAGTTATTGTTTTCCTCAATTAGCTTTTGTAGTTTCTTTTCCATTTGGCCAATTGCACTTTTAAAATGTTGTTTGCTTGTTTAATATGGATTTTTGTATCTCCCTTTCCATTTGGCCAATGCTACTTTTTAAGCAGTTTTCCAAGCTGTTGAATCTTTTCCCAAAATTCTATTGTATCACTTTCAGTACATGCCAGGCACCACCATTTGGACCCCAGCTCAGCACCAGGTAAGCTGCCAGATCCCTAAATGCTCCAGAAGCACTAGCCAACTCCCACCCTATTGCCACAGCACAGCAATAGATGGGAGATTCCCCCATGGACCTCAGAGCAACATCAGTACAGTACCAGGTAAACAGTCAGTGCCTGCAGCCACTACCACAAGAAGTGAGAGACAGTGCAGCTCCCACCCTGGAGGCAGAGCTCAAGTTAAAAATAAAGGGAAAAGGCCAAACATGAAGAGGGGGGATGAACAGAATACGACAAGAAAATATCTTACCATAGAAAGTTATTTGGTGACAGGGAAAACCAAGAAACAAACTCAGAAGAGGTCAACAATGTCAAAGCAGGTATTGGCAAAACCAGAAAATAAAAAAAAAAAACCAAGTCATTTCAATCTGAGAAGGAACTCATGGAAGAGCTCAAAATGGAACTTAAAAATCAAATAAGAAAGGTAGAACAAAGACAGGGAAATTTAATCAGACTCATGAAAGAGATTGTACATTTGAGTGCTTCGGTGATGCCCTGGGTGCCATCTTATGACAACTTCCCCTCCACTTGCTTTGGTGCAGCCCAGGGGTGGTGGGTGTCATTCAGTAGAGAGATGTCCCTGTGCTTCAGTGAAACTCAAGGCAGTCATTCTCCAGGGCACAGATCTCCATCATGGAGAGGCCTGGCCCCTGGAAGATGACTAAATCAGCAGTGGCAGCAGCTGCTTCCAGAGCTCTCTACTCACAGATGGTAAGGGGGTCAAACAACTGGTAAGATGGATATTACAAGGGTCTCTTTGCTAGCACTACAGCAAGAATCTTTTGCTTTGCCCATGCTTCAATCTGGGTCACAGTTCTGGGTGGTAGACCAAGGGCAAGGAGGAGAACTAACACACAAGAGCTTGTGGCTGCAGTGGAGTGGGAACCCTCCTCACAATTCCAGAACAGAAAAGAGTGCTTATGGTTTTCATAGACCAGAGCACTGGCTAGGAGAATAGTAAATACACCTTAGAAGAATCGAAAACTTACACAGCCCTAGGAATATCTCTTAAATTAGCTGCACAACATCATCCCCCAATGGCTTGGGACAGTGGTCCCTCTACCCTAGAAACAGAACCCTACTTTAACAAATAGTTAAAAGTCAAGAAATATGCTGGGAAAATGGGCAAACGAGAGAAAAAATTCTGACCAATAAAAGTTACTATGGTGACAAGGAAGATCAAAACACATACTCAGAAGAAGATAACAAAGTAAAGTTCCGACATCCAAAGACTTCAGATAAAAATATGAATCTCAGGCCATGGAAGAGCTCTAAAAGGATTTTAAAAATTAAGTAAGTGAAGTAGAGGAAAAATTAGGAACAGCAATGAGAGTGATGCAAGGAAATCATGAAAAACAAGTCACTATCTTGGTAAAAGAGACACGGAAGAACAAATACCTAAGAGATCATACCTTTAAAAATGGACTAGGCCAAATAAACACACACACACACACACACACACAAACACACACACACACATCATTGATGAAGAAACAAAATTCCTTAAAAACTAGAATTGGCCAAATGGAAAAGGAAGTATGAAAGCCCACTGGAGTAAATAATTCCTTCATAATTAGAATTGAGCAAATGGAAGCTGACTTTTTGAGAAATCAAGAAACAATAAACAAAAGTAATAGGATGAAAAAAAATAGAAGACAATGTGAAATATCCCACTGGAAAAACAACAGACCTGGAATATAGATCCAGAAGAGATAATTTACAAAAATATTTGACTACCTGAAATCCACGCTCAAAAAAAAGAACCTAGAGATCATTTTTCAAGAAATTTTCAAAGAAAACTGCTCTGATATTCTAGAACCAGAAGGTAAAATAGAAATTGAAAGAATCCACCAATCACCTTCTGAAAGCAATCCCAAAAGGAAAACTTCCCAGAATATCATAGCCAAATTCCAGAGACCCCAGGTCTAGGAGATAATATTGCAAATAGCCAAAAAGAAACATTCGAGGAGGCAGAGCCAAGATGGCAGCTGGAAAGCAGGGACTTGCATGAGCTCCCCACCAGGTCCCTCCAAAAACCTATGAAAGAGTGCCTCTGAACAAATTCTAGAACTGAAGAACCCACAAAATAGCAGAGGGAAGCAGGGCTCCAGGCCAGGACAACCTGGACGGTGGCTGGTTGAGGTCTATCATGCTCAGAGCTGGGAGCAGAGCATAGCCCAGAGTGGGTGGCGGCAGGACCAACCAGACCAGGAGCCATGCAGAATGGGCCCTAGTGCCCTGAATCAATGAGCTGTGGCAGTTATCAGACTTCTCAATCCATAAACACCAAAGACAACAGCGAAGGTTAGTGGGAAAAGGTGTGAGGAACAGAGTGGAAAGAGTTTTCTGTTCAGCCACTGCCCTGGAAGCAGCTGGGATGGTGCAGCTACAGACATACAGCTGCAATTGCCTCCAGCCCCAGGCCCACCTGGTGGGATGAATTAAGTGGTGGATCAGAGCAGGAGTGCAGAGCCTGCTTAAGATCCCAGTCAAGTCCTGGCTGGTGGTTCTTGGGGAAGGAGTGTTGGTGTGGAAGAGCTGGCTGTATAGAAATACCTCTGAAGACAACAGAGCATCCCCTCAAGCTTGTAACAAAGTACTCTTTACTCTACAAGCAGTCATACCCTGAAAAAAAACTCAAGGGTCAAGTAAGTTAGCTGGGAACATGGCCAGGCAGCGAAAATGGACTCACATTCAATCTCAGACTTTGGAATCTTTCTTTGGTGACAAAGAATACCAAAATATACAGCCAGAGGAAGTCAACAAAGTCAAAGAGCCTATATCAAAAGCCTCCAAGAAAAACAGGAACTGGTCTCAGGCCATGGAAGAGCTCAAAAAGGATTTGGAAAAACAAGTTAGAGAAGTAGAGGAAAAATTGGCAAGAGAAATGAGAATGATGCAAGAAAACCATGAAAAACAAGTCAATGACTTGCTAAAGGAGAACCAAAAAAATACTGAAAAAAATACTGAAGAAAAGAACACCTTAAAAAATAAACCAACATATTAAATGAACTAAATTAAATTAAAAAAAAAAAAGAAACGATCCAGACATAATGGAACCACTCAGAATAACCAAGATTTAGCAGGTTTTACATTAAAGGATCAGTGGGCTTGGAATATAATATTCTGGAGGCCAAAGGATCTAGGATTACAACCAAGAATCGCCTACCCAGCAAAACCGAGTATAATCCTTCATGAAAAAAAAATGGATATCCAATGAAATAGAGTTCTTTTAAGCATTCTTGATGAATGACCAAAGGTGAATAGCAAATTTGACTTTCAAATACAAGATTCAAGAGAAATATAATAAGGTAAACAAGAAAAGGAAATAATAATGGACTTTATAAGGTCAAAGTGTTACATGCCCACATGGGAAGGTGACACTTGTAACTAATAAGAATTTTCTTATTATTATGAGTATAACTATTTTTTGGAGGGGTGAAGGCAGGGCAATTGGGGTTAAGTGACTTGCCCAAAGTCACACAGCTAGTAAGTGTGTCAAGTATCTGAGGCCAGATGTGAACCCAGGTACTCCTGACTCCATGGTCGGTGCACCACTCACTGCACCACCCAGCTGCCCCACTTATTATTATGAAAGTTAGAAGGAGTATATATAGATAAGGCACAGATATGAATTGAATATGAAGGGATGATATCTAAAAGCCCTAGAATATATTGTAGGATTAGTTTGGTGTACAAAATAATGATTAACATTCTTCATAGGCTTATATAATCTAAGATTTTGAAGAGGTTTAAGAAAATAACAATTTACCTTTTCATACCTCCTTCAACTTCTTTGTGTTAAATCCTTTCAGTGGCATGGAATTCATCATCTCCTGAGTTGATTCTTTCCTTTTATGCTCAAATTATCTCTTTTGACTTTCTTTCTCAATGCTAATTATATCAAATTCTTTCTGCTGTTTTTTTTTAAATACCACAAGATTATACGAAATCAAGGGTTTAAAACCTAGCATTAATTGAAGATAATTTATGACTCAACAATTTCAAACATCTTTCTCTTGCAATTCATGATGTCTTTTTATGTTTTGACTCCTATGGAATCTTGCCAGCAGTTAACAATAAAATGTTCCAAATAAATTATGTGATGATCCATGGTGTACATTTTATTTAATTTTTAAGTTTTTTAACTTTCCAATGTGTTTTGTAGTTAATTATTTCCAATCTATCCCCATTCTGACCAATTACAACTGTAAGTAATTCAAGTAAAAAAACAAAAGCACTTATCTATAATTATTGTGTTTAAAGCAGAGTGCTAAGTTGTAAAGTAATTTTAAAAGTCCCTTTCTTTAAAGAAACTTACATTATTTTGAGGAGATCCAATATTTAACTAGATAAGTACAAGATGATTTGAAGAGGGAGATAAGCCTTGGAAACATGAGTATTGGGAAAAATTTCTCCTAGAAGATAACATAGGAGGCAAACTTTAAATGATTTTATGATTTCTAATAAGATGAGCTGAGAAGAGAGTCCATTCCAAGCATGAATCATAGCTTGCATAATGATATAGAAGTAAGGAAGGAAATATGACTGGAGAAGAGCAAGGAGAACAGTTTACCTGGTACACATGATGTTCAAAAGGCAGTAATGTGAAATAAATTTTGGAAGAAATTTCAGAAGCAGATTGCGAAATTTGAAAATGTCAAGCCAAGAAATCAACATTTTATTGTAGAGGCAAAATGTTGTGTCCCAAGAGAGTCTTGATTACTTTGGCAGTTTGGGAAAAATATTTTGCAAGAATATGGAAAATGGATGCAAGAATGGAGACTGAAATCCAAGAGTCCATTAAGAAGTGTGTTTCAATGCTGTGAATTCAAGGCGGTCACAGCTTTTAATTAAGGTATTGGTTGTTTGAGTTGGAGAGAAGGGATTGTCATGAGCGATGTGAAATTGTAAACAACAAAATTTCATGAATAATTAGGAATTGGGCATGAGGAAGAAGGAAATGGCAAACCATTACAATTTTTGTCAAGAAAACCCCCAATGCAATCATAAAGAAAGAGATATGACTAAACAACTGAACAATGACAACATGAGGGAGAGATGAGTTAATGAATATCATATTTTGCCAGTTCTAAATGACAAAATGATATTGATTTCTCTTTCTTTCCAGGTACTAAAGTAATATAAAATATCTTATTTCAAATTTTAAAAGCTAATTGATAATTTTTATTTCAATTCTCACAGTCACTTCCCATAAGCTACAATGCTTTTGTGACTCATTGGATCTCTCTTTCATGCCCTTACACTGGATACAGTCTCATGTCCACTTTTCATTTCCTTTTTGTGTCTTTACTTCCCTCATTGCATTGTGACATTTTTGATAGTAAGGATTATTTTTTTTATACTGCAGGTTTTTTTCAAAGAATTACGTTATTTTTATTTATTTGATATTTTAGAGTTCAACACTGACTTCCACAAGATTTTGAGATTCCACAAAAATTGAGTTACACAATTTCTCCCCATTTCTTTTTTTTCTTTTTTTTAATTTATTTTTAATATGTTTAGTTTTCAGTATTGATTTTCACATGCGTTTGCATTACAGATTTTCTCCCCATTTCCACCTCCCCCCACTCCAAGATGGCATACACTCTGGTTGCTCTGTTCTCCAGTCTGCCCTCCCCT
>CM053623.1:272419668-272441918 GCA_028646595.1 Phalanger gymnotis
ATATATATATGTGTGTGTGTGTGTGTGTGTGTGTGTGTGTGTGTTTGTGTGTGTGTGTAGGTATGCATATATGTATGTGTATATATATATATGCACATATATATGTATATATACATATATAGGCAGAGGGCACAGGGTGAGTTGAATATGAAGGGATGATATCTAAAAAAATTCAAATTAAGGGATGAGAGAGGAATATATTGAGAGAGGGAGAAAGGAAGAGATAGAATGGGGTAAATTATCTCACATAAGAGCGGCAAGAAAAAGCAGTTGTGTAGGAAGGGAAGAGGGTGCAGGTGAGAGGGAATGAGTGAATCTTGCTTGCATTGGATTTGATCTGAGGAGGGAATACCATACATACTCGATTGGGTATCTTACCCCACAAGAAAAAGGGAGGAAGAAGATAAAAAAGTGGGGATGATAAAAGAGAGGACAGATAGGGGGAGGAGGTAATCAAAAACAAACACTTTCAAAAACAGTCAGGGTCAAGAGAGAAAATTCATTAAAGGTGGATAGGTTAGAAAGGAGCAAAATATAGTTAGTCTTTCACAACATGAGTATTGTGGAAGGGTTTTACATAATGATAGGCATGTGGCCTATGTTGAATTGCTTGCCTTCTTAGGGAGGGTGGGTGGAGAGAAAAGAGGTGAGAGAATTTGGAACTCAAAGTTTTAAAAACAAATGGTCAAAAACAAAAGAAAAAGTTTTTGCATGTAACTAGGAAATAAGATATACAGGCAATGGGGCATAGAAATTTATCTTGCCCTACAAGAAAGGAAGTGAAAAAGGAATGGGAGGGGAGTGGGGTCACAGAAGGGAGGGCTGACTGGATAATGGGGCAATCGGAATATTTCCCATCTTGGAGTGGGTGGGAAGGTAGAAATGGAGAGAAAATTCATAATTTGAACTCTTGTGAAAATCAATGCTGAAAACTAAATATATTAAATAAATTAAATTTTAAAAGAGAAAGTAGAGATTATTAATTTGCCTCTCATTGAGTGGTATTGGTTATAAACATCTGAATTATTGATATCACTGATCAGTTATGTTGAGGATCTTAGAGCTAGTCAAGATATACCAAAGACTTTCTCCCCAGAAAGAACATCAAGAATTTAACTGACTGGAAACATTTATTTTGAGGGCTACTTAAGAGTATTATTCACTCAATGTACTTGTAGCTACCTAGGTATAACACTAAGAGAACTAGAGTCATGAAGACCTGAGTTCACACCTTACTGGATATGTGATCTTGGGGAAGACACTTAACCTTTGATTTAGTCTTCTGCAAACTAGAGATACTAGTAACACTTACTTCCTAGGGTTGCTGTTAATGGAAATGAAATAATATTTGTAAATCAGCCTGGAAAAAAGAATGAGTAAAATTATATAATCTTCCAAAGAGAGAAAAAGTTTGCATGATATCTTAAATCCAATTGGATGCTAGCTTCCTGAGGGCTAGGGTAATATGGCCAAAGTTGATATTTTAGGAATACTGAAATGCCCTTTGCTCTGAGGCATGCAACACCCCCTCCCCTTGCGCAGGGGTGTGCACGCTGGCATGCAGCCCCTTGCTCAGGGGCATGCAGACCTCTTGCTCAAGGGCGTGCCGTAACACTCCACTTACTGGAGCTCTGTGACCCCAGATTCAACTTAGCTACCTGCAGCAAATACTTGGCGTAAAGCCCCGAGTCCTGAGATATCAAACCTAGCTACCTGCAACAAACACCCTGTGTGGCCCATGATGGGCAAGACTAGACATGCTGACAATACTCTGCCTAGACATGCTCACAATACTCTGCTTCTGTAACAGCTTGCTTGCACCTGCTCAAGGCTCACGTATAAGAAGCCCTAGATTCTTGTGCTCTGGGCTGCTCCCCTCTATGGGACAGCCACCGGCTAATAAATGATGCTCAATACATATTCTAATTTGGCTTGGTCTGTGTTTCTCGGTCCATCCATTTCAATACCATTTTCGATGCTCTGTGGAGTAGGTCTTAGAGAAGGCAATGACTTAAGGATAGAAATGCTAATTAGCTCAGTTAATTAGTCAGTTTTGGTCTAATGAAACAAAAAATCCATTGGGTTTGAATGCATTTAAATTTGATTTGATTGGTCCGAGCTACTTTTATGTACATAATTACACAGAAGTCACTCAGTTAATCAATCAATCAACTTGGACTCAAAGGCTAGCACTGGAATCTTCTAGGTACTTTCAGGGGGCAGAAGATAATGGAATACTGTTTAACTGGCTTATTCCTAATACATGTGTAGTTTTTATGGAGTCTTTTACCATGGCACCATCGTACAAGCACTATATGTGTGTGTGTGTATGTATATAAATATATGTATATATATATATGCACACATATACACACATATATATATATACTTATATGTATATAAATACATACATATATCACACACTTTTATTTTCAAGGAGCTCATTTCATTGGAGGAGAAATTTTAGCATTGTCCCTATCAATGGGAGTTGTGGCCATGTTGTTTGAAAGGAAGAGAGATATATTGACAGTCCCACTGAACAGACCACAAACTGCTGTGTAATGAAGGGAATAGTGTACCCTCTCCCTTTATAACAACTGGAAATAAGCATTTATTTGATTGTTCTCTATCTCTCTGCATATACCTCTGACTTGTACTATAAAACTCTATAACACCTTAATTCTCTGCCCAAAACTCTGCTTTGAGTATGAATACCTGTCATTACTATCCAAGGTGGTGATATGTATTTCCCCTGATAATAGGGTTCCCCAAAAAGGGAACTCCAGAGTGGTTTTCTGTCTATTCAATGACGGTTATAAGTAGTGTGGTGGGTGAAAGATGAAATGATTGAGGAAATAAAAGTTTGAGCTTCTGACCATATCTAGTTATTAGGCAATGGATGCCAATTGCATAAGAAATGAGGGCCAAGCCTCTTCAGCTTCCCAAAAGCCAGATAAAAAAATCATGAGATTTAAATATGTAATATATATACACACATATGTATTAAATATGAAATATATATGTATATATATATATGTATGTATGTAAAATTGAGTGAGCCCACAGGACTGTTTAGAACTCTTTCTCTCATGGGGCAAAAGTTCCAAAATCCTTTAAGGCACTAGACCTTGAATACAGAAGGAGAGAGATTTTTATATATTAAAACAATCAAGACCAATTAATAATAACAAAAAGAAATAGCCAAGATACAAAGTAGGTAATGTGATTTCTAATCAAAGATAAGATTAAGGACTTGCCAAGTTGTGGGGAGAGGGAGCAAATTATACAATTCTCTGAAATCATTAAAAGAATTGCTCTACTTCCCCCAAGTTTCTGTATTCAATTAAAGGAACATGGAAACAATAATTGATTGACCAGTATGGGGCAGTTTTCAGATAAGACATATAGGTTGTTTGAGATATTTAATTGTGAAAAAAAAATTCTTTGCATCAATCTCCATTGATTGAAGCCCAGTGACTGGGCTTCTGGTCAGCATAACCTAGGTCCCTAGTTGAAAGACTCTAAGCAACTGGGATACAAATACGAGAAAATAAAAGATGGTCTTTTCCTTCAAGGAGCATACCTTCTAACCATGGAAGAAAACACATAAAAAAGCTGTAAAAGCGAGGTAAGAGAGAAGACAGTGTGGGACATGATGGAAAAGTGCAATGGAAAATTGCATGTTAATGAAAAATGGTGAGTTAACTGGCCTGGATACCCTCCTTAAATAGAGTTTCTGGGATGAGGTCTCCACCTTCCAATGAGAGGGAGGGGGTCCAAGGCAGAAGGTATTAAGGACGTGTGTATTCTAGGGATTGAGTGAATCTAATAGGATGAAGATATGTCTGGGGCAAAATGGAGACATTTAGAGGAGTAAAACCAGTTGGGCCATGTAGAGATAGCTGCAGTTGCCTTGCATCCTTTGCATCATTGCTAGTTTGGAGAGTTGTAGTTGTTGATTCTTCATTCTTTAAGAGGACCAAAGGTATGAGGAGAGTGATGTCTTGACTTACTCATGAATAAAATATAATTGAGGCAGAGCTAAAAAAAAAAGTCATCAGCCTCACTCTATCCTCCAGAGTCCAGTTGCAAGACAAAGGTCAAGAGGACTGGTGTTGACCCAAAATGCAGTGGGTGGCCTTGGCCTTAGCAAGTTTGTGAACATTAAGTATCTAGTCCTCCATTTCGTTCATCACATGACTTACAGAAGCTAGGAGCTATATCTTAACTAAAAAGTGATAATTCTACCATCATGTAACACAGAATTTTATGTGCAGCAGATGCTTAATAAATGTTTGTTGAATGATGAATGAATGAATGAATGAACAATACCTAATACAAGACATTGTTATGGATTTCTGGATTAAAAAAAGACTAGCTAGCAAACTTAACCAGCTGGTGTCCTTTATCAGATTGGGGAAGGTGAGGTAATCTTATCAAACTCAATTAGAGAGATAAAGACAAGACCTTTACATAGCAGTTACAGCAGTAAATGAAAGTATGATGTTCAAATAGGAAACAGAAGGAAGCCTGCTGGCCATGCAATTCTTTTAAATTACAACAAATAGTGATCCTCATCAGTATCTTTATCTTTGAATACAAAGGACAATAATAGATAAACAGTGAGTGAAAAATAACAAAGATCATGAAAGGGGTAATATAAAAACGACTGGGACAAATACTCTGATAGGTTAGCTGATATTACCTGAAATTTCCCATTTTTAATTCATGTTGATAGCCAGAGCACAGAAATGTCTTAGTATTACTTTTCATCTATTTGCAAGACTTGAATAGAAAGACTTTAGTCCTAGGCCAAGATGGATGGATTGTTGTCTAGTGTTGTTAAACGATACTCATCCTTTATACTATTTTTTAAGGTTATACTGATTGACGCTCTTGAGTCTTACTAAGAATCTGCAGAATGTCTACATCTAAACACAGTAAGTGAGGTGCCTAAACTAACAAAATACCATTTTCACTGGTTGAGCTACTTCTCTGAAAAATCACTCTTGCAAGGTGATTGATTGATTTTTAAATGCCAAAGGTACATCAGATAATAAACTATCCTAGTATTCACATTCATTGACCTGGTCTGAAGTAATATGGAATTGTTTCCCTCTTTATCCTTTTTCATGTTACAAAAACCTACAAAATGATCACAGGAGGAAATCTACATATTTATAGAAATGATGAGTTGTATGACTGGTGAGGAAGCTCACTAATCCTATCAGAAGAAAAATAATTACTAGATTTCTAAATCTAATTATAATGCTAGATAAACAGGAAAGTGATTCCTGTTTGTATAATAGAAGTGCAATGAGATCATTCAGTATGTTCAGAGACTCTTTCAGACCCTCTAACAAAGGAAATTGTAGGTGGTTATGATCATTAGTATGCATTATCCTACCTCATCTCAACCCTCTCATTCCCCAATATAGACGCCCACCACAAATACCAAGTGATGGGATGGTTCCTCTAAAACAGACCCTCCTGTGTTTCTAAGTGACAATTTGCATATGACTGTCCCTGGGGGTTTCATAGTAGTTGATCTTCCTCTTGTCTTGCCTAAATATAATGTATATAGATACAAAAGAAGAATCATCAGAAGAGGAAAAAAAAATAATGTACTCAAATCTTCTGCTAAAGTTAAATCTCTCTTAGGCCCAGAAAACCTGAAGGTGCCAAGGATCAGGGTGTTCTGAGAATGAGAAAGAAACAAAAATGAGAGAGGGAGAGAAAGAGAGAGAGGGGGGCAATCATTTTAAATCATTTGAAGATAATAATAAGATCATTTGAACCCCAATAAGTGGCAAAGCCTGAACTAATCAACCAGACATGCTTTTTGAATTAACTAAGGTTATACATATCGACATTCTTGAGTCTTAAACGTCTAAAGGAAAGGATACCTGGTACTAGACATTGTCTTTGAATAATGTGACTTTTCCTATCTTGATATCCTATGAACAGATGAAATACAGGAGAAACATAGATATCCTGGGAGTATAATTTCAATTTACTCATTGACAATAGTCTTGTCTCACTGTATTCATGACTTATTTCAACTAAGAAAATTCCTTTTTCATGTTATAGTTGAACACATATAATATCAATTTGAGTGACATAGACAACGTGAGTTGGGATTGTTCTAAAATGTATAAAATACTTCTCCTTCTTTTATTGGTCAGTCAGAATCAAAGTTCTGGCTTCATGGATAAATGATTTACCTAGCTTTAAGGGAACAATCAACAGGAAGTTACATACCACCTAGCCTGTTTGCCTACTTTAACCAAACTTTCAGGTTGACTACATATATATATATATATATGCACACACATACATATATGTGTATATATATGTATATATATACATATACATATATATACATATATATATCCTTTCATTTAAAGGTAGGCAATCATCACAGTAATTTGTGGGTAACAAGAAAGGAAGGAAAAATGAAACCAATAGTTTCACAGTAGAAACAAATCACAACATTTCTGTCACTGTTTGCCTCCATTTTTGTCTCTGTAATGCAAATAAAGTTTAAATAATTCAACACAAATATGAATTTCCTACCACTAATTATAATTTTATCCTTTTTCTCTACTTTTATTTTAAGTAAAGCAAGTGACAGTTGGGAAATGGAATGATTTAATCTGCCCTTCTGCGCTAAAGAAAGAAGACAGAAGGAGCTTCAAAATTTATTCTGTATACAATCAAAACTGAGCATCATTATGATTTCTCCAAAGAGAAATGCAATAGGCTAATTTTGGTAGCTAGCAGAAAAAGGAAGTGTTTTAGGGATTAATTTATTTGTTCTTGAGCCCATGAATGACTATTAGAGAAAGGAGGACACACTACAGCTTTTCACTCTCTGAAAAGTTTGTTATAGAACCTATGCAAGTCCCAGACCCAAATTCATAGACCACCAATCTATAGAACCAAGGGCACAATATGCTTTGTCAGAGCAGAGAAATAAAAGCAATGAAGACAATATCTAAGACCAAGAATATTCAAAGCTAAAAGTCATAAAAAGAGAATACAAATGATTACCTTTATTATCATTGATTACAATTGTTATTATCATTTGCAAGGGAAAAATAATTCAGCACATTTTATACTTGGAATATGGCAACAAAAAGGGGGAAGCGGAAAGTTATCAAATGATGTTTATACCTCCTAATAAACTGTAATTTACAACAAGCATCACTGAAAACAGGAAAATGGAGTAAAATGAGCATTTTGTTGTTTTTCTCTTTTGATGCAGAATAAAGTTGTTATTGTTTCAAAGTTCATTGATAAGATTTCAGAAATCACATTTAAAATTGACCTATGCCTTTCATTTTAGGTTTTCATATGCACTCCCAGTGTATTAAAATTATTTGAAACAATTTTCAAAAAGTCTTATTATGAATTAATTACATTACCTTAGATTATATTAGCTTTCATTAGTGGTCCATTTCAATACTTGATAGGGTAAATGCTTAGAATTCAATTCATCAAACATGTATTAATCACTGAATATGCATAAAGTATTATGAGGTTCTACAAAGATGAAAACAAAGGAATCCTTCAGAAAGCTAGGTGGTTCAGAGTATAGAAAACTGGGCTTAGAATTCAGTAGACCTGAGTTCAAATCCCACCTCAGAAGTTTACTCCTTAGGTAGCCCTGTGCAATTACTTAACCTCTTTCAGAACCAGCTTCTTCATTTATAAAATGAGATGTTGGGTCAATGAGATTTAAGGTCTCTTACTGCTCTAAATGTACATCCTGCTGGAAGTTTATGAAGGCCATACAAATAAGTATGATGGGGAAAAGGCAGGAAATATGTATGCATGTATGTGTGCATATGTGAATGTATATAAAGGTCTTACTACATACTAGCTATTGTGTTCAGTGATGGAGATAACAAATAAAGGCACTGTCCATACCCTCAAGGAGCTTCTATTTTAGTTGGAAAAGAGGCTTGGTGGTCAAAGAAGAGTGTATGTTTTTTTTTGACAGGAAAATGAGAGTGAAAGATGTTTAGAGTCATTGAACAGTTAAGTGATTTCAAATTCTACCTCACATGCATACTAGGTGTGTGACCAGAAGCAAAAAATGTGACCTCTCTCAGCCTCTGTTTCCTCATCTGTAAAATGGATATAATACTAGAGTCCATGTCACAATTGTTTTGAGAATCAAATAAGATAAAATGTATACAGCTTTGTAAACCTCAAAAAATACACATATACACACACACAATACACATATATGCATATTCATATGTTTGTACACATGTGTGTATATATTTATTTATATGACACTTTAAAGTTTGAACAGTGTTTTTATATTTTTTTTTTCTCACAACAGTTCTGGTAGGGTTTTTTATCCCCATTTTATAGATGAAGACTCCAGGGCAGACAGATTAAATTACTTGCCAAGAGTCAAATACCTAGTATCTAAGAACAGATTTCAATGCAAGGATTTTCTGACTTCAGATCCAATCCTTTATCAACTTCACCAATTAACAATCTATCTAAATATATATATGAATGTTATATATATGTAAATTTGTATATATCCATATACATTAGATAAATATGTATGCTATATTGTCGCTTAGTCATTTTCAATCATGTATGACTCTTTATGACACCTTTTGGGGTTTTCTTGGCAAAGATACTGGAATTGTTGCTCATTTCCTTCTCCAGTTCATTTTACAGATTAGTAAACTGAGGAAAACAAGGTTAAGTGACTTGCCCATAGTCACACAGCTAATAAGTCTCTGAGACTGCATTTGAATTCAAGTCTTCCTGACTCCAGACCCAGTACTCTATCACTACATCACCTAGCTGCTACTATACTATAGATAATGTAGATGCTATAGATAGGTATATAAATATGCCAATATAGACATTATTTTATATGAAACTTGATAAGTTTTTTGGTGATGTTCCTCAATTAATTAAACGTTTATTCTAAAATTAGTTGAAGAAATGCAGAACTGTTTAAATGGGAAAGTAATATATATATATATATACATATATATATATATTATGGGAATATATGGGTAATATATATATATATACACATATGTGTGTGTGTGTGTGTGTGTGTGTGTGTGTGTGTGTGTGTACACAAAGGAGAAAAAGTCTACTATGGATATTGATTCATCAGAATAAACTAGCATACCTGTCTGATTTTTTAACTATCATATGCTAGCTATTAAATTCCCTCAAATTGTAAAGCCTGTCCTTAAGTGACAAATACTATAATTAGCATTTGGAGAAGGAAGTTTGGTGGGCTTTGAGAATTCTTGGCTTTTGTGCTTACAATGAATGCCAGCACATTAATCTCTTAAAGCCAAGGCTGGTAAATCATTTTTATCTGGAAGAATCAGGTGTTCATATTTGGGCTCCCACCTCATTCTCCATCATTACAATACTGGAGCATGAAGGGTGAGTACAGCTTGTGCTGCTGTTTGAGTACAGCATAACTAACAGAGAACTTCTGGAAATAAAATATAAGCCTTTTCATGATTAAAAAATAAGAGGATGAAAATAAATATGATATTCTGAATCAGGAAAGAGAAAATGGAATATGAGAAATTCAGAGAAACATGGTTCCAGTATGTAAGCAAAATGATATGTTGCAGAAACCTAAACAAAAGAATGATAAATATGATTGAAACAATGTAAATCATGGCTAAGTAAGAATGGCTAGCATTTATATAATTATTTAAGTTTTGCAAGGGGTTTTATCAATGTTATGCAATTTTGTCCTCAGAACATATTTGAGAGGTAGGTGATATCATAATCTCCTATTTACAGATGAGGAAACTGAGACAGATATAGGTAAAGTGACTTGCCCAGGGTCTCATATTGAAACTGAGGCCTTCCTGACTTCAGAGCCAGTCCTCTCTCCACTTTGCTTCCTAGCTACCTAAACATCAGATGAATTGAAAAGAAATAGCACTTAAATGATTTTGAATAATTTAAATAAATTGGGGTGCTAGACAAAAGATAATGAAATGTAACTTCTTCCTCAAAGCAGAGAGGAAGATGACTACTAGGACAGAATATTGTGTGATTTCTGATCTTGTCCTTGTGTAAGATATTTTTGGTTAATTGTTTTTGCCACAAGAAAGTGTTTAGGTTTTAGGAGATGGGCATTCAAATGACTATGATATAAAACAAATTGACTGTTCCAACCTTTAAAAACACACATATAAAAACTACCACCATACCCACCTGCTCTAGTCCCACATCCATATTTCTCCATACTTTTGGGAACTACACTCCTTAAAAAGGCTACCTACAATTAATGCATCTACTTCCTTTCCACTCATTCTCTTCTTTATTCTGTACAGGATGGCTTCCTATCTCGTCATTTAACTAAAATTTCAAAGGGATCAGAGACCTACAAATTATCACATGTAATGACCTTTCTCTGTTCTCTCTGCATCATTTGACAATGTTGATTACTTTTTACTCCTAGATACTTTCTCCCATCTGAGTTTTCATGATACTGCTCTCTGAAAGCAATGTAATCTCTTTGAGTATTTGTCTTAATATTTTTTTCTAAGCTGCATTTACTGATCTTCAGCCATGTCCAACCAGACCTATTAACTGTGGGTAACCTCCAAAGCTCTCTCCTAAGTTCTCTTCTCTTTTCCTGTAAACCATTTCACTTATAGATTGGTCCCAAGGGAATAGCAGAGGCCCTTTCTGGGGAAGGATCGGAGCACAGACCAGGAGAGGAAGAGACACATCTTTTCTCCAAATCATAACACCTTGCAAGCAGCAAAAACTTCCAAACCACCAAAAATCACTCTGAAAACAATAGCCCCAAAAGGCCTGTAGTTTGAGCAAGTGCCTCCCCACAATGAAGTGAGTAGATCCCAACTTTAACATCAAGTTTAAAGTAAAAAAATAGACTGGAAAAAATGGGCAAACAACAATAGAACCTAATCATAAAAAAGCTACTATGTTGACAGAGAGGATCAAGACACAAACTCAGAAAATGACAATGCTGTCAAAACAGCTACAAGCAGAGTTTCAAAGAAAAAGTGAATTGGACAAAAGCCCAATGAGAATTTCTGGAACAACAAAAAAGATTTTAAAAATAAAATAAGAGTTATAGAGGGAAAAATTAAGAAAAAAAATGAGAGCAATGCAAGAAAATTATAAAAGTATAATTAACAGCTTGGTAAAAGATGCACAAAAATATTGAAGAAAACACCTTAAAAACCTGAATTGGCCAAATAGAAAATTAGGTACAAAACTTCACTAATAAAAATAACTCTTTAAAAATCAGAATTGGCCAAATAGAAAAAAAGAGGTACAAAACTAACTGAAGAAAACAATTTTTAAAAATTAAAATTGGGCAAATGGAAGCTAATGACTCCATTAGATATCAAAAAATAACAAATCAAAAAAAAAATAAAATAAGAAATATCTCATTGGAAAAATAATTGATTGGAAAATAGTGGGAAGACAGATAATTTAAGTATCTAATTTTTCTTAAGTCTTCTCTCCTTGATCTATTTTCTGAATTAGTTGTTTATTTTTTTTCTGAGATGATTTAAAATTATTGGAATAATGAAGATTTAAATGATGTTGTGCATGTTTTTTGGGGGGAAGAGAGCTGATTATTAAACATTTACCAACACACTCCAGGTGAGGATTATTATTGAAGTAGATAGTTTTAAGAGAGCTGCCAGATGGGAATGGGGAATAGATTTAACAGCCAGGATTTCAGAATCACTGTGATGTGTTGAGTATAAATACATGAAAATATACTAATCATTGAAGATTGATTACTAGAAGGTTATAGGTAGCTGGAGAGAAATCTTTGGAGGTAAGCATGTGATTACATTCTTCAAGATCCTGTAGTATGACAGATCATTATATCCTATACTGTAAGTACCCCAAGCCTGACCTAATAGACATCAGAAGGAAGTATAAAAGCTTATTCAAGAGCTAGGGGTATTTGTCCTGTTCTGGAGAAGTCGCAGGAGAGAGAAGGAAGAAAGTATATTTTCCAAGGGACTTACCCTGAGGTAGGCCCTGAAAAATACAAAAGACTAGAAGCCAGAAATTGGGTGCCACTGCTCAGGCCATCAGATAGATACATCCAAGGTATAGCACAAGAAAGATCATTGGCTGCCAGGAACTAAAGATGTCCCCAGGCAGGGTCAACTGATCACTGAGGATCATATCCCATTGAGGGTTGGGGAGGGCATTGCTGGTGAGGAAAATTAATATGATGCTGTACCACTCAATAATAAGTATTACTCTGTGAACATTTTCCCATTTCTTTAAACCCCATTTCTCAGTCTAGCTCAAAAGACAGTCTTCCAGTTCCAATTAAAGGTATTATTGAATAATGTGATCACTCCTAGCCCCCAAGCATTTGCTAGCTAACTAGTTTAAAGTGGGACCCTGGCTTTGTTGAGGAGTAAACAGAGAACCAACCTGGCTAGGCCTTCCCTAAGGGATAACTCTCTTGCTCTTGCTTTTCCTCATCAAACTTAGGACTGACTTTGTCTCCAAGGAGAAGACTAAGATGGTGGGGGGAATATCGACTGAAGCGGCTCTTTTTCTAACCAAGATTACTAGAGGCTTTTGTGTCTCATAAAACAATGAGCCACACCTGAAGTCTGGCTGACTTTTCCTAGCTATGCATCTTTCCTACTATTAGAGTTATCCCCTGAGGCAGGTACAATTTGATCCATTTTACTAATAGTTATGTGCATCACTTTAGGAACTGTTATCTTGCCTGGAAAACTTGCCTTAGTTTACCCTTTGACATGTTGATATTTTTACTCACCAGACTGTATGGGTGGGGCTAAGGGCAAGGAAGTCTTGGGACTAGCTTAAAATTAGCACTTAATTTGGTGTTATGGGACCTGAATTATGATCTCTTTTCTAAGCCTTAATCAGTTTGTTGATTTTTAATAAATCTTCTGACAGCATTTTTCTTACCTCTGGAATAAATGGATTAGAGTAGATAGTTAATGAGGTTTTCTATCTGCTCTAAATCCTGCCATTCTACCTTTATCTCTGAAAGTATGAGTGGTCCTAGTGATGATGCAACCACTTCTCTTCTTCTCACCTTTTCTGCACCAAAAGCAGTTTTTAATGTAATGTTAAAAATTATCTCTCCTGCTTTTCCCATTCCTTTCATTTATGTTGTATCTGTGTGGGGGAAGTAGGTGGGAGAACGAAGAGTAAAAGGCAAGAGTTTTATCTGCAATTACTCAAATTATATGTTCACATCTATTTATGAATTCATACATATCAAGAATGTTAGCTTTTTCTTAATTTTTTTTTCAAAACAAAGCATCACAATTAACAACTCACATTAATTTTGTGTTTTTTTTTAATTTAACTTAAAGTTTTTAAGATAGAATTCCCTAACTCCATAGTCAGTGTACAGAGTTAGGAAGAATAAGAGGCAATAAGCTTTTTTGATATTGGCTCAAAATATAAGCACACACTTATGTGTCTGTGTCCACACAGACATATATGCATACATGTATATACAAACATCACAGAGTGTTTTTAAAGCAAAATTTGCAAATAAACTCAATTGTAGCAGATTATTTAAATATTCTTCCCTCAGTTATAGAAGTTAAATTAAAATATTTAACATAAACATCCTATTCTCTAAGTCAATGTCATCTGGTAATACAAAATCAAGATTCCTCTTGCCTATCCACTCAAATAAATTTTTTCTTTGGCAGTTGCAAAACATCTTACTTTTTCTTAGATTGATGATACTGCTGCTTTCCCCCACTGCAAATGACCTGTAAAGAACATATCTAAATCCCTTATGTGCCTCATGGAGAAAGACACATTTTTTCAGCAATTTACTTTTTTAAAGCCCAAGGACAAAATCAAGCAGAGTACACACTCTGCTGAATTTACTGTGAATAAAATAATGAAGTGCTTCAAGAATTGAGAACAGCTTGATTTGGGATGATGTTTTTAGGGACTCCAAACTGAAATAGAAGATATAACAAATAGCGACCAAATAAGTTAGTAGAGATTTTTATTTGTTTTAAGTGTGTTTTTTTTTTAATTTCATTTAGAAACAATGTACTGGTGGGCAGAGCCAAGATGGTGGAGTAAAAGCAGGGACTTGCTTGAGCTCCACACCAGATCCTTCCAAACACCTGTAAAAATGACTCTAAACAAATTCTGGAGCTACAGAAACCACAAAATGACAGAGTGAGGCATATCACCAGCCCACAATAGCCTGGAAGGTTGATAGGAAGGATCTATTGTACTAAGCAGACAGCGGAGTGCAGTCCAAGTTGGCCTACAACTGCTCAGAAGGGGCTAGAGCAGACCTCAGCAGACTTAATCACTGCAGCTGTGGCAGTCTCCAGACTTCTCAACCCACAAATGCCAAAGACATGGTAAAAGGCCGGTGAGGAAACTCTATCTGACTTAAGTGACAAAAGAGTGCATGCAGTCCAGCCCCACGCCCAGGGTAGCAGCAGCTGCATTGGATGCTTCCAGTGCTACAAGCCCACAGACAGCGGGAGGATCAAGTGGCTGATCAGAGTGGGACTGCAGGGATCTTTTTACTGGCACTGAGGCAGGAATCTCTTGCTTTGCCCTGCTTGGATCTTGGTCGCAGTCCTTGATGGTGGTCCTGGGGGGTGGAGGAGGACTGGTTTGGCAGAGCTTGTGGGGTCTGTGGATAGGGAATCCTCCTCAAAGTTCCAGGGTACAGAAGAGTGCTTGAAGTTGCTCACAGACCAGAGCACAGGCAGGAGAGGAGTAAACACCTCTCTTTGGATCAAAACACCTCGGAAGAACTGGAAATTTATAGGTGCCTAGAAGTAGCTCTGAAAATAGCTGCCCAAAACCCCTGAAGCTTGGGACAAAGCACTCCCCACTCTGGAAGCAGAGTTCTACCTTGACAGAGTTCAAAAGTCAAGTAATTGGCTGGGAAAATGAGTAGGTGTAGTAGGAAGGCCGAATTTATGATCTCAAAAAGGATCATATAAATATCTGAATGGTTCGAAATCGTTGGGTATACAGAATTCTCCAAGCAGAAGGCATCAAAAAATTTATTCAGGGCCCAGAGCAACAAATTAGCGAACCAACCTCCCCATTCCAGTATTGTGAACACAAGCCTCCAGGCCCAGTAGGCCCCCCTCACAAGAGTAGCCAGGAGGCCACAGAAAAATAAGATGGCATAAATCATATTCACTGGCCTCAAGACCTCGCTCGAACTCTTGGGTCCACACAGGAGTCGGCTCTGCTTCGGATTTTTTTCCAGCTGTAGTTTTCTCGCCTGTCCTTGCAGCCAAGCCTCTGGCGTTCTCAAGTCCCGCCTCAACGACTAGAGACCAGAGTCCAGAGACTCATTGGTTCCCGAATTGGCTCCTCTTAAATCCTTAATCTACGCCTACACAGGTTTCACACCTGATAGGGCTTTGGGCCTGGGGCTTAGCATTTAACGGGTGAAAGTACTTTCACCATAAACAAAAGCTAAACTCCTCAACGGCACCCGTTAAACTAAGCCCATTTTGCCTTACTGGCACAGTAGGCAAGGTAAATAACCCAGACTATAGAATCTTACTTTGGTAACAAAGAAGATCAAAACGTACAACCAGAAGAACATAACGAAGTCAAAGTACATCAAAAAGCTCAAAGAAAAATATGAATTGGTCTCAGGCCATGGAAGAGCTCCAAAAGGATTTTGAGAATCAACTAAGAGAAGTGGAGGAAAAATTGAGAAAAGAAATGAGAGAAAATCATGAAAAATGAGTCACCAGCTTGCTAAAGAAGACCACCCCCCAAAAAAAAAAATACTGAAGAAAATAATACCTTAAAAAATAGACTAACTCAAATGGCAAAAGAAGTGCAAAAAGCCAATGAGGAGAAGAATGCCTTAAAAAGCACAAATTAGCCAAATGGAAAAGGAGGTGCAAAAGCTCACTGAGGAAAAGAATTACTTAAAAATTAGAATGGAGCAAATGGAAGCTAATGACTTTACGAGAAATCAATAAATTATAAAACAAAACAAAAAGAAGGAAAAAAAATAAGACAATGTAAAATATCCCATTGGAAAAACCACTGACCTGGAAAATAGATCCAGGAAAGATAATTTAAGAATTATTGGACTACCTGAAAGCTGTGATCAAGAAATTATCAGTGAAAACTGCCCTGATATTGTAGAACCAGAGGGTAAAATAGAAATTGAAAAAATCTACCAATTACCACTTGTAAAATATCCAAAAGAAAACTCTTAGGAATATTGTACCCAAATTTCAAGGTTCCCAGGTAAAGGAGAAAATATTGCAACCAACCAGAAAGAAACAATTCAAGTATTGTGGAAACAAAATCAGGATAACACAAGATCTAGCAATTGTTATGGTAATTAGAATGGGACTTTTTCATTTTGTCTTTTAGAATGCTAAGGTAATCAAGTACCTTTGATGAATATTGCCTTTGGTTTCTTTGACTGAATCAAAAGTCCTTGATCTGCTTAAGAAACAAGAAAGCCTAGTTCACATAGGATTGAGTCACATGGTTGGGACTCCTGAAGAAGCATCATGATTTTGAATTGCGTAGTTGTGATGCCCTCTGACCCTGAGAAGGGTATATAAAATCTGAGCTTGGCGTTTTGTTTTGGGGCTCACTCATTAGAAAAGTGTTAGTGAAGCCATTAAGAAGCCCCCCGGCTTTGAAAACCCAGATGTTGCTGCTCCTCTCTCTGGTAACTATGTATGTAATGTTTTGGTGAGACAGAAGCCTGTCTATTGATTTGTATTATTTTGCTCTTCTTATATAATTTCTGCTTGTAATTTTTGTTTGTGTTTTCTCTGAAGTTAGGGTGCTGACTTTTTCCCCTGAACTAGGTGAATGATGTATTATGTTTGATTAAAGTGAGATTGTAAACCCCTGAAAGTTGCTTTCTTTAGAAAAACAGATCAAAGAACCTGCAGACCTCCTGTGTGCTGGTGTTACTGACTTACACCTCCACAGCTGTCTATGTAAGGAAGTAGGATTTTCTGTGGCTAGCTGCTGACACTAAACTTTTGACAGGGCCTCCTGTCACTGAACCCTGAAAAAGGGGCACAGTTTTATATCCCTCTCCAACTCTAAGGTTCATTATTTTCCTGTCTTATAAAGTGAATTATTGAACTACGTGAACTTTAAGGTACCTCCTGGCCATACTTATGTCTCTAGTGGCCCTGGATCTTTAGGGGGGAAAATGTGAATGGGGTAGGAGAGGGACGTTAATGTTTTTAATGGCTTGATTCTGTGTTGACTTTGAGACAAATCACTTTAAATATCACTCAGTTATTGTCAACTTTCCAGAGTTCACTCTAAGAAAGACAAATAAGTTTAGGCTGTAAATGCATGTTTATTTCTTTCAAAGCAGGTAGACAAGCATATGAAGGCTTGGGAGTTCAATTAGAAAGAGCTCAAAGAAAGGTTAATTACAAGAGAATACTTTAGAGTAAGAAAATGTTCTGTCCTTCCTACCCCAAGCAGGATACCTAAGTCAGCTAAAATTACAGTTCCCATAGAACAAGAGTGTATCTCTAGGATGTCTGGCTTCTGTCAGCCGTAAACAAGGGAATGTCATAACAAGAGAGTGTCATATCCGGATAGTGTCTTAACAAGACAGGGTCATAAAAAAGATAGCAAGAGAAATACTATCAATCAAGATAGTGTCTGGTTCAAGGTGCCTGGTCTTTATCAGTCATAAACAGGAAAATACCCTATTCCCCTTTATCCAGTTTTGGGGTATCTGACACAGCCTGAGAACTTTGGTATTTGCAAAGAATTACAGGTACGTTAAGTCAGAGTGAGCCAAAATGTCCTTTTCTTATTGGCCAGTATAGGATTTTGACTTCCTTCAGGTGATGAAGGATTCAAGTGAGCCCAACATTCTCTAATATATTTTAATTTAGCAAACATAAATTCTATATACAAAGTACTGATCAATCACTAGGGTATTAGAACAAATGAAAAGCGGTGACTTTTTTTGTTCTAAAAAGTTTGTGTACTCTCTCTTTCCCTTCTTTCCCCCTTCCTTTTTATTGTGTAATTCTCTTTGCATTTGGGATAATTATCTGTAATATCTACCTTGATAGGTGGCATGGCAGAGGGAATAGAGACCTTGATATATAGCTGGGGAAAACCTACCCTCAATTTCCGCTTCTGCATGACACTGTGAAAATCAGTGCCCCAAGGTACTTGCAAAGATTATAAGTGCATGAGAATATGTTGACATCTACTGGAGACAGAGGTCTAGAGGTAAAATGAAAAGTGAAAAAAATATATTTTTCATGGGGTTGTTGCAAAGATGAAATGAGGTAAATAATGTAATGTCCTTTACATGGTAAAAGTATCTATACATGACTGCTATTCAATTCAATTTGATTTAATTCTTTAAATATTTATTAGGTACCTACTTTGTGCTAGACAAAGTACTAAGTTCTGGGGATAAAAATAAGCAAAACAGACCACATCTGCCCTTTAGGAGCTTACAATCTAATGGAAGAAGAAAATAAAAGGAAGCTGAAAATGGGGTGGGACAACAGGTTGCATGTTGTTCTGTAGAGCTGAAGCCAAGGAAAGCTGTGATGGAAAATGGAATTACCAGGAAGGTTGTGAGCCCGCTTAGATAGGAGTGCAGTGCTCTAACTCTACAGTGAAAGAGAAGAGAAAACTCTCATATTACTGGTATATTTTTCTACACTCTCTCCATTATAATGCTCAGGCAGTGGTGCTAGAATGATGCTAGGAACTCATACATTTTGAAAACCAAGCTTTGGAAGGTTCTTACAAACAAGAAAAGTTTAAGTATAGACTAAGTGATAGCCTCTACATCTGCCATCTAAGCAACACTCTGAGAGAAATAACTTTACCAGTTTGACCACAGGATTATACACTTTTAGCTACTGAGAAATTTGAAGACTCTTAATGAAATCATAAATTAAAGTTTCTCTCTTTCAGTAGAGACAATACCCAAACCAATGAAGCAATATATTCTTTTTTCAAGTATAGTATATTTTATTTTTTCAATTGCAAGTTAGCATTTAAAAAAATTTTTGAGTTCCAAATTCCATCCCTCCTTCCCTCCTCTCTTTTTCCCAAGATGGTAAGTATTCCGGTTTTAGACATTTGTAATCATGTAAAACATTTCCATATTAGTCATTCTGTACAGGAAGACTTGAACAAAAAAAAAGAATGAAAGAAAGAAAATGAAACAGTATGCTTCAGTCTGTAATCAGACAGTATCAGTTCTTTTTCTAGAGGCAGAACATGATTAATCATGAATCCTTTGGGAATCTTTTGGATCATTGTATTGATGAGAATAATTCAGTCATTCATAATTTTTCATTGGACAATATTGCTGTTACTCTGTATAATGTTCTCATATGTCTTTCTAAGCTTTATCTTCCTGAAATTATCCTGCTTGTCATTTCAAAGTCACACTTGAAATAGTGGAATATCTAGTACATAGAACCCTAAAGAAGACAGTAGAAAGATTTCCTGAGGTGTCAGAAGTTTTATTCTAAAGTCAAGAGATCCTGAGTTCCTTAGGTTAGAAAACCTAACTGGAATCAAATGAATGGAACCAGGTAGAACTCACTCCCAAGTGATAGCAACTCAAATTTTTAGATCCCAGCTACAGTGAACAGTGCATTGAATTTGGAGAAGTAAACAGATTCCGACATTCAATGTAAAATTACTTCAATAGTTTCATGATCTCACAATCTTATTAACATAATTACTATCTTTACCAGTGCACATCATAACTTTCCCATGTTTTGTCATCTTAGGCATTTTGTTTTCTCCATATGCTTCCATATTCTTGAAGGATGTGCCCTCCATATTGGAGGCCTTGCTTTAAATATTTCATGGATACCACATATGTGGTATACCATGTATAAACATATATAAACATAAATCATATATGTGTATATTTTGTTTATATTCATATGTATTATAAACATATATATAAGTATGCATATGTGTGTGCATTGCAGTATTACAGGACCCAATGAAATCAGCAAAGAAAAGAAAAGAGAAATATATGGAAAAACTTGTCATTTATAAATGATCTCTCATCCATTTGAGACTATGAATGATACATCTATAGATAGATAGATAGATAGATAGATAGATGGATAGATAGATAGAAATAGATATAGCCATATCACCCACCTTTGGCCATCATAAATCTACTTTTTTTTTAACTTGTTTGATAATAGCCAGCTAAATGGGGGGACAAAAGGTACTAATGTAATTGCATCTATAGGTAATATTGTGTAATCTTAGTATATGCATGGGAGGAAATTTGCTGAAGATATTATTAACTCCTTTAAGGCTATGCTTTGTTTTTTTTAATCAAATGCTATTTTAAAATGAAGAAATTAACATAGTCAGAACTTTGGTGTTGTCAAAACTTTCTTGGACCATTTTGTCACTGATAAGAGCTAAGTTTTTCATAGTTGATCATCACACAATATTACTGTTATTGTGTATAATATTTTCCTGGTTATGCTCACTTCACTTTGCATCAACTCATACAAGTCTTTCCATGTTTTTCTGAAATCTGCCTGTTCACCATTTCTTATTGGAATAATAGCATTCCATTACATTCACATACCACAACTTATTGAACCATTCCCCAAATGATGGGCATCACCTTAATTTCCAGTGTTTTGCTACCACAAAAACGGCTGCCGTAACTGTTTTTGCACATGTAAATCATTTCCTTTTTTTAGAATCTATTTTGGATAGAGACCTATTAGTGGTATTACTGGATCAAAGGCTTGATTTCCACGGCATGATTGCCCTTTGGACATACTTTCGAATTGTTCTCCAGAATGGATGGATCAGTTCACAACTCCACCAACAATGCACCAGAGTCCCAATTTTACCACATCCTCTCCAACATTTAGCATTTTACCTTTTTCGTCATATAATCTGATAAGTATGAGATAGTACTTCAGGGTTGTTTTAATTTGCATTTGTCTAATCAAAAGTGATTTAGAGCACTTCTTCATATGACTGTAAATAGTTTTGATTTCTTCATTTGGAATCTGCCTGTTCATATCTCTGGACTGTTTATCAGTTGGATAATGCCT
The DNA here is from genome assembly GCA_028646595.1 of Phalanger gymnotis. Taxonomy (NCBI): domain Eukaryota; kingdom Metazoa; phylum Chordata; class Mammalia; order Diprotodontia; family Phalangeridae; genus Phalanger; species Phalanger gymnotis. Next base: position 272,440,785 of record CM053623.1, read on the forward strand.
AAAGCTTTTCACAGCCTAGTCTCAAATTATCTATTCTACCCACATCGCTTTTTCATTTAAGCTAAATTGGCCTTCTTTCTGTTGCTCACACATGACATTACATTTCCCATCTTCACACCTTTTCATTGACTATTTCATGTATCTGGTACTGATTCTCACCTCTTTCTGCCTTTTGGAGGATCTCTATTACTTTAAGTTTCATATAAGGTACTATCTTGTGCATTTTGTTTGCTCTTACACCCCCAATTGCCAGTAGCTTCACTCCAAAACTACCTTTCTTGAATTTTTTTCACTTATTCAGTTTATAATTACACTGCATATATTTTATGTCTTTCTGTTCTCCTTTATTAAAATGCAAACTCTGTTTCATTCTTAGTACTTTTATCTCCCACAATTGTCATAATACCTGGATATAGTAACTGCTTAATAAATAATTATTGATTGATAAATTGAACCACTGAAATGTCAAAAGTGATCATTTCTATAATTCACTTTTGATGCAGGTGCCAACAACGTTTTTCTAAATGTAGCATAATTACTCCCCCCCACACACACATTTTTCATTTCCATAAAATTTCAGTCATTCAGTCCTTCTCATCAACTGGGAACTCTTTCCTTATCTCAGGTTGTGGCCCCTTGTAAGTGCATGCCAATTCTTGTTTTCTATTTATATGTACTCAATTAAAGCAGGTGGATTTCAGAAAAACCTGGAAAGGCTTACATGAACTGATGCTGAGTGAAGTGAGCACAACAAGGAAAATTGTACACAATAACAGCAACATTGTGTGATGACCAATTTTGATAGACTTAGCTCTTCTCAGCAATGCAGTGATCTAATAAAATTCCAAAAGACTCATGCTGGTGTAGTAGAAAGGCCGAATTTATGATCTCAAATATAATCATGTATATGTTTGAATGGTCCAAAATCGCAAGGCATGAGAGATTCTCTAAGGAGAAAACAACAAGAAATTTATTTAGGCCCCACCACAGCAAAAACTTGAACCAGCCTCCCCATTCCAACATCTTGACAAAAAGACTCCAGGCCCAGAAAGCCCATTTCACAAGGGCAACTAGGAGGCCAAAGAAAAGCAAGAGAGTATTTAGCCAAATCATGTTCACTGGCCTCACGTTCCT
>CM053623.1:272442418-272475682 GCA_028646595.1 Phalanger gymnotis
TCCAGCATTCTCAAGCCCCGCCTCAATGACCAGAGACCATTGGTTCCTGAGCTGGCCCCTCCTAAGTCACCAATCCACACCCACACAGGTTTCACACCTGACAGGGCCCTGGGCCTGGGGCTTAGCACTTAACAGCTGAAAGTACTTCCACTCAAAAGAAACAAAAGCCATGCTAATGAGACAATTTTGCTTAACAACATAGCTGGAAAATGATATCCACATACAGAGAAAAAGCTATGGAGTTTGAATGCAGATCGAAGCATACTATTTTCTTTTTTTTTTCTTTCTCATGGTTTTCCCCTTTTGTTCTGATTCTTCTTTCACAATATTATTAATGTGGAAATATGTTTAATATGATTGCATATATATAGCCTATACCAGATTGTGTGCTATCTTGGGGGGGAAGGGCGAAAATTTTAGAACTCAAAATCTTATAAAAATGAATGTCGAAAACTAAAACTGAATAAGTAAATGTACACACATACATATACACGTAAACACAATACACACGTATATGTTTATATAAATAGATATCTACATCTGTATCGGTCTCTGTGTTTATAGAGACCGATACAGATGTAGATATACACATTTAGAAAGCTCCCCAGGCTTAAAAAGGTTCTCCAATACAACAGTTTCAGAAACTGTCCTTCTTGAAAAATAAATAAAAAGAAATTACAACAGTGATTGAAATGGCCAAAGAAACCAAGAACCAGAGGAGTCAATTAACTTGTCCAAAACAATCAGTAACAGAAGAGGGATTCCAACACATTTTCTCACTCCAAAACCAGTGAATTTTCTTTTCAATATAGTAACCGATATCATGATTCTCTTATTTTTTAGGGATGAAAAAGTAATCATAAGGGTCAATAAGGAGCAGTAACTATTGCCTAGTAGATAGAGTGCTGGGTCTGAGGTAAGGAAAGCATTTAGGTGTATGACTCTGTGTAAATAATGTATCCTATATGTGCCTAAGACAACTTCCATAATCTACTAAGTCATAGATAATGGTTGTAAACTTTGTTTCCTCTATCCTCATGTATGATGATAAATAACTATAGAGATTTGAGAAAATGTATCCATTTTGTTACTATGTGTTCTTTTTCTAGTTTCATCAATAAATCTTGGGATGATCTAGCTTGGCTAAGCCTGCCAAGCTTTTTACAATCCCATTTTCCCATCCGCTGTTTTCAATTGGTTTTTGAAGCATTTCTTCTTGTAATCTTCATCTTCTCCTGTAACACTTTGAAAATGAGCTTGTATTATAAACCATTTTTCCCCTGGGCTGCTACTTTTCTCCACTTGACATTTGCTGGCTGAGATTTTTGTATTCATTATTTAATAGTGTCTAAAATCCTGTTATAAAGTCAATCAACAAGCATTTATTAGGCACCTACTCTGTGACATGTTATGGTCAGAGATGTTTTTAACCCTTTCCCATCTTTCATCCACCTACTTGTTTAAATTCTATGGGTTAGAGCTTTTGCCATGATATGGGAACCAAAACTCTTTTTTTAATAATTAAAAATGATTTTTTAAAAATCCAGCTATGTCACGTATGTACTATTGGAGAGCTTCTTGACATCTGTCCTGCCTGCTAGTTCTTACTATTTCAAGTTGTCCTACACATGATAAAGTGAATTATCTTTCTTCAGAGTTGTTTAAATCATATTATTCACCTTCTGAGAAGATGAATATAGTTTGTTTTATGATTTGAATAAAATCTAAGTTCTTAGTTATGTTTATAAACCCATCCATCTAATAGTTGTATCACTTTGCCAAAAAATGTACACACATTATACACCCTAACTATATGCTCTAGCAAAACAAACCTGTTTTCTATTCTCTACGCAAGTTTTGGTTACCTAATTTTTCATTCAACTTTATATAAGCATTTTATATTACCTTAACTGAACTTCTGAAACCATGTTGTTCCTTCTTCTGATTTAATTCAAATGATCTCCTAGTTTAACTCTACACATCACTGTATAGATAAATAGAAAGATATTTAGCTTTTTACATGTATACCTATTAAATAGAATCTCAAAGCTTCAGAATTGGATGAGATCTGAGAGTCCATCTATTTCAACCTATATCTAAATAATAATCATGTCTATTTAGTCTTTGACAATCATCCAAGCTCAACTCACTTGAAGAGTTTTAGTGAGGGATAATTCAATATGCCCAAAGAAAGAGAACTTGGCTTTTGGACAGCTCTAATTATGAGAGAATATGGAAGCTCCCCCTGTTCACCCTCCCCCTCCCAACACAAATGCAGCCTAAATATATCTCCTTAACTCTCAGTTCTGCCTTCAGGGTCAAGAAGAATGAGACTAATTCTTCTTCTAACTGGCAGCCCATCAATTCTTGCAGACAACTTTCATTTCCCCTCTAAGTCTTCTATTCTGAAGGATAAATACACCTGGTATCTTCTATGCATTTTTTTTACCATCCCCATTGTCCTCCTCTGGATATACTACATTTTGTCAATGTCTATACAAAAATTGGGAGTACAGAATGAAACATGATACTTTAGATATAGCCCACTTAAGGCAGAAGACAGTGTCACTTCCCTCATTGGAAACACCATTGTTCTATTCATGCATTCTCAGTTCAGGGTATGGAAGATGGGTGAAATTAGATAAGCAGATAAAACTGGCTTTGTTTTTTACTGCCATGTCATGTTATAGACTAATATAAAGCTTGTAGTCCATTGAAACTAAGGTATTTTTTTTTTAAATTGTTTCAAACTGCCTCTCCCATCCTGCATATCTTTTGTTTTCTTTTTTTGAACCAAGTATAGGACTTTATGAGAAGCAATGTTGCACAGTGGATAAAAAGCTACTCTCCAGGAAGCCCTGGGTTCAAGTCCCAGTTCTGCCACATATGAGCTATGTGGTACTAGGCAGTTCTCCCAGACTATACACTTCAGAAAAAGTAAACACCTAAATTGGTTAGGAGGGTTGCTCCAATTGAGAGTTTCCTAGACCAATAAACTCATGGGTCAAAATCCTATTCCTACATGAGTTTACATTTATCCCTATTAAATTTTTTGGTATACTATTTGGATATATGTTGGAGGTAAGTATGGGTTCTTAAAGACTATGCTAACAGAATACAATTTTGAAAAGTTCTGCCAATCCATAAAGTCTTTAACCTTCGAATCTGTCACCAAGTGACATTGTCTGAATGTCATCTGTGAACCAGATTGCCTAAATTCAGAGAAATTTATCACACTCTCAACTATGGCCTTATGTTCCAGCGCACTTATATGGAAAATATAAGATGTTTTCTCCCCATTACTTCTGGACAATATCAAGCTCCACTAAGGAATACTATCAGAATCACAAAGAAAAGAACACTTTTTTGATCGTCAAGTGGATTCAATTACTGGAGGCAGTTTTCAGATGAAGAAATCAAACCTATCTATTGTCATATTAAAATAACTCTGAGGTATCAAGTCACACCTATTAGATTGGCTAATATATCAGAAAAGGAAAATCATAAATGCTTGAGGGAGTGTTGAAAAATAGATGCAAAATACACTTTTGGTCCAACAATTATGAAGAACAATTTGGAACTCTGCCCAAAGGGCTATAAAAGTGGGCATGCTCTATGACTTAGCAATATTATTAGTTCTGTATCCCAAAGAGCTGAAATTAGAAAGAAAAGGATCTATACATACAAAAATATAGCAGCTCTTTCTGTGGTGGCAAAGAATTGGAAATTGAAGGGATGCCCATCAATTGGGAATTAGTTGAACAAATTGTGGTATATGGTTGTGACAGAATGCTATTGTGTTTTAAGAAATGATGAACAGAATGCTTTCAGAAAATCTTGTACTTACATGAACTGATACAAGTGAGGTTAGTAGAACCAAGAAAATAGTGTAACAATAACAAAAATATTATACTATGATCAACTATGACTGACTTAGCTATTTTCACTAATACAATGACATGAGACAATTCCAAAAGACTGATGATGAAAAATGCTATGCATCTCTAAAGAAAAACTGATGGAATCTAAATACGGATTGAAGCAAACTCTTTTTTTTAAAAAAAAAAACTTTTTTGGTCTGTATTTTCTTTTTAAAATGCTAGCATGCAAATATTTTGCATGACAGTATATTTATAATATAGATCAAATTATTTGCTGTCTTAGAAATATGGGAATGGTGGGAGAGAGATAATTTGGAACTCAAATTTAAAAAAAATGATAAAAAATTTTACATGTAATTAGAAAAAGAAAGGAAGCTTACTTTTTTTTCCTGGAGAGCAGGTGTTAAGACGTATACAATGGTAAGCATAATACAAGTTATGGTGTAACAGAATGGATAAAAAGTACAACTAAAGTCCACTCAGAAAACAAAAGAGGGGAGAGAACATTTTTTTTTTACCTAAGTGGATTTGTATGTGTAAGATGATGGCAGAGAGGTCACTGAGTGATTTTGAAAAAGTGATAGTCTGGAAGTGTTAATGTAAAGGAAGGACTAAGCCAGCATCTCCATTTTTTGGTTGATGGAAATGGAAATGAAAATCAGTGTAGCCAGGAGACATATATGGATGTAGGGTATTTTCATGACTAAGTATTCATTGACCAGAAGAAGGTCTAAGGTACAAGAAATAAAAGGAACTGGGATGAACAGAGTTAGCAAATAGTACAGCATTGCTTCCAGCAGCCGCAGTGTAATGTGCAGCTAGAGGAAAATAAGGACTGGGAAAGGGGAAAGTTGTAATGATATGACTGAGAGCTTTGAAGGGGAAGAAGAGGAAATGTGTTGTCATATCAATTAGGGAAATCTGTTTTAGTTTATGAGACTAGAACATCATATTAATACAAGTTGTTATTATCAGAAAATGCATGAAAGTCTTAAGCAGATCTATGTTGAAGTTGTATCTGTCCTGAATGGCCAAAGGTTTCAAACTCAACTCTTAAAGAACTATTTACTACTTTTTTTTTATTTTTTGCCTTGTGGAACCATCTGAACACAGAAAATACCCTGAATTCTGTGCTTTTGTAAGTCATAAGACAAGAGGTAAGTAAATTCATAGATTAAGAGTTACTATATCGCCAATTGATAAATGGTCACAGGATATGAACAGGCAGTTTTCAGATGAAGAAATTAAAGCTATCTACAATCATATCAAAAAAAATGCTCTAAATCACTATTTACCATGGAAATGCAAATCAAAACAACTCTGAGGTATCACATCACACCTACCAGATTGGCTAACATGACAAAACAGGAAATTGATAAATGATGGAGAAGATGTAAGAAAATTCAAACATTAATGCATTGTTGCTGGACTGTGAACTGATCTAAACATTTTGGAGAGCAATTTGGAACTAAACCCAAAGGGCTATCAAACTGTGCATACTGTTTGACTCAGCAATATCATGTCTAGGCCTATATCCCAAGGAGATCATAAAAATGGGGAAAGGATCCACATGTAGAAAAAATATTTATATCAGCTCTTTTTGTGGTGTCAAAGAATTGGAAATTGAGGGAATGTCCATCAATTGGGGAATAGTTGAATAAGTTGTGGCATATGAACATAATGGAATATTATTGTACTACAAGAAATAATGAGCCAGTGGACTTTAGAAAAACCTGGAAAGACTTCTATGAACTGATACTGAGTGAAAAGAGCAGAACCAAGAGAACATTGTACACAGTAACAACCTCATTGTGCAATGACTGACTTTGATAGACTTAAATCTTCTCAGTAATGCAAGGACCTAAGACACCTCCAAAAGATTCAGGATGGAAAATGATATTCACATTCAGAGAAAGAACTCTGGACTCTGAATGCTGATGGACGCATACTATTGGCTCTCCTTTTCTTTTGTTGTTTTGTTTTGTTTCTTGTGGTTCCTCCGACTAGTTCTAATTCTTCTTTACAACATGACTAATGTGAAAATATGTTTAACATGACAGCATAAGTAGAGCCTATATCAGATTTTATGCCATCTTGGGGAGTGGTTTGGAGAGGGATGGGGACAAAATTTAACAACCAAAATTTTATGGAAGTGAATGCTGAAAACTAAAAGCACATTAATTATTTTTTAAAAGTAATGAGAAAAAAAGTTACTCTATGTAACTAGGTATCACCATCAATAGACAAGGGATTTGGACTTGTGATGTATGTTAAAGTCATTAGATTTCTGTCAATAAGTCAAAGGACACGACCAATTTACTTATTTTATATTGATTCAAAATATCTGACTCAAAGAACTAATGGTAATTTCTCAGCACAAGTTAACTTGTGGGTGATATTGATGATGAGTGGGCCAATCCGTTCATTTCCTTCAGTCATAATCATGATTAATACCCATGTCCACAAGCAAATTGAGTCTGCCATGATCCCACTCAGTTATTTGTATTAATTAATTAATTTTTAGTTTTCAACACTCATTTCCACAAGATTTTACCTTCCAAATTTGCTCCCCATCTCTCCCCTCCCCCTACCCCAAGACAGAGGTTATTCTAATTAACCATTCCCCCAATCTGCCCTATCTTCTACCATCCTTCTGCCCTTTCTCTTATGCCCTTCCCTTCTATTTTCCTGTAGGGTAGGAAAGATTTCTATATTCCATTGCCTATATGTATGTTGTATGTAAAAACAAATTTTTAACATTAATTGTTAATACTTTGGTTTCCAAATTCTCTCCCTTCCTCTCTCCCCACCCGCTCTCATTGAGAAAGCAAGAAATTCAAAATAGATTGTACATGTGAACACTTGAAAAACACTTGTATAGCAATCATTTCATGAAACACTAACTAGATTTTCCTTCATTCTATCCCTCCCCCATTTATTCTATTCTCTCCTTTAACCCTATCCCTCCTCAGAAGTGTTTGCTTCTGATTACCCTTTCCTCCAATCTGTCCTCCCTTCTATCATCCTTCCATCTCTCTAATCCCCTTCAACACTACTTTCCTGTAGAATAAGATGGATTTTTATACCCAATTTAGTGTATACGTTATTCCCTCCTTAAGACAAATTTAATGAGAGTATGGTTCACTCATTCCCTCTCACCTCCCCCCTCTTCCCCTCCACTGTAAAAAATCTTTTTTCTTGCCTCTTTTATGTGAGATAATTTACCCCATTCTACTTCTCCTTTTTGTCTTGTCCCTGTACAGTCCTCTCACTCCTTAATTTTATTTTGTAGATATCATCCTTTCATATTCAACTCACCCTGCCCTCTCTCTCTCTCTCTCTCTCTCTCTCTCTCTCTCTCTCTCTCTCTCAGTATACATATATATATATGTATATACACATTATACACACATATATATATAAATACATATACACACACATACATACATACATATATATATACATATACAGGGTGTCCATAAAGTCTGTGTGAAATTTAAAAGAATTGTAAGTTTGTAACTATATGTGATAGAAATAATCTGTAACAAGGATTAGAAAGCATGATGTATATAGTTTATTTTTGTCTTTAGAAATTTTATGTTTATTTTATTTTATTTTTAGAAATTCAACTTAAAAAGTACCCATTTTTCAGGATTACTGTTGACCCATGGCTTCACTAGAAGAGAAATTAAACTGTTTTCTTTGGTTGGCTGAACTAAAATCTACCACTACTGTCCAAAGCCTGCCATTTTCTTAGCCTCCACATTCGTCAGATTTGAATTCATTGAATTTCTTTTTATGGGGACACATGAAAACTAATGCTTGTTAATTTTACAGGATTATATTCAGTTTTGCTTGGTAGGCAATTTTTGGTTTTAATCTTAGCTCCTTTGACCTCCAGAATGTCATATTGCAAGCCCTTTGATCCCTTAATGTAGAAGTTGCTAGAACTCGTGTTATCCTGATTGTGTTTCCACAATACTCAAATTGTTTCTTTCTGATTGCTTGCAATATTTTCTCCTTGACCTGGGAATTGTGCAATTTGGCTACAATATTCCTAGCTTTATTTTTGGGATCTTTTTCAGGAGACAATCAGTGGATTCTTTCCATTTCTATTTTACCCTCTGGTTCTAGAATATCAGGAAAGTTTTCCTTGATAATTTCTTGAAAGGTGATGTCTTGGCTCCTTTTTTTGATCATGGCTTTCAGGTAGTCCAATAATTTTAAAATTATCTCTTCTGGATCAATTTTCTAGGTCAGTTGCTTTGCCAAAGAGACATTTCATATTGTCTTCTATTTTTCATTCTTTGGGTTTCGTTTTACAATTTGTTGATTTTTCATAAATCATAAGCTTCCATTTGTTCTGTCCTAATTTTTAAGAAATTATTTTCTTCTGTGATCTTTGAGACCTTTTTTTGTCCCTTTGGCCAGTTCTCCTTTTTAAGGTATTCTTCTCCTTCTTGTCTTTATGGACCTCTTTTACCATTTGAGTTAGTCTATTTTTAAAGGTCTTATTTTTTTCAATATTTTTGGGTCTCCTTTAGCAAGTTGTTGACACATTTTTCATGATTTTCTTGCATCACTCTCATTTCTCTTCCCATTTTTCCTCTACTTCTCTTACTTGATGTTCAAAATCCTTTTTGTGTCCTTCCATGGCCTGTAACCAATTCACATTTTTTCTTGGAGGCTTTGGATATGAGCTTTGACATGGTTGTCTTCTTCTCATTGTATGTTTTGATCTTGTCACCAAAATAATATTCTATAGTCAGATTTTTTCCACTGTTTACTTTATTTTCCCAGCCAATTCTTCGACTTTTTAATTCTTTGTGAAGATAAAACTTTGCTTCCAGTGTGGAGGGTGTACTGACCCAAGATTCAGGGGTTTTGTGCAGCTGTTTTCAGGGGAACTTCTAGGGACCTGTAAATTTTCAGTTCCTCCAAGGTGGTATGATCAAAGGAGAGGTGTTTACTCTTCTCCTGACCTATGCTCTGCTCTATGAGTCACCACAGGTACTCTTTTCTGACTCGGAACTTTGAGGAGCATTTCCTCTGCACTGCTGTCACAAGCTGCACCCAGTGCTCCTCCTCACTGCAGGACTGCCACCCAGAATTGAGACCAAGATCTAAGCATAGGCCAAGCAAGAGAATACTGCCTCAGCACCAGCAAAGAGATTCCTGCTATCCCGCTCTTATCAGATGCTAGATTCCCCTACAGTCTGTGAGCCAAGAGCTCTTGAAGCAGCCACTGCAACTGCAACCTCCCTTGGAGGGGGGGACTACTGTGCTTCTCTCTCACCCAGGTCCAATAAACCTTTCCTACTGACCTTCTAAGTTGTCTTTGGCATTTGTGTGTTGAGAAGTCTAGAAACTGCCACAGCTTGCAGTGATTCAGTCCCCTGAGGACTGCCCTGGGTTTGCCAGGGCCTCAGTTTATGCAATATATTTTACACTGGACTGAGCTCCTCTCCCAGCCCCACACAACAGACCTTTCTTATTGACCTTCCTGGTAGTCTTGGGCTGGAAATTTGTTTCACTCTTTCATTTTGTGGATTCTGCTGCTCTGTCATTTGTTTCAAGTTAATTTTACAGGTATTTATAGGAGTTTGGGGGAGAGCTTAAGCAAGTCCCTGCTTTTATTCGACCATCTTGGCTATGCCCCTATCCCACTAATAATTAAGACAGGTAGGTTCTTCACAGGCATTGTGTCCATTTTTTTGCATGGAAAGAAGACAACAGAAATAAAAAGATAGGCAGTAGCTGCTTTCTTCTTCCGTCTAAATATAGGACCACAAGAAGTCACTGAATTCTCAACACAGATCCTACAAACGTATTATCTTGAGTATAGCTCTCAACCAGTAGCAAAAGGAGACCACTCCCTATTTATCCTTATTTCCAAAACTTGGAGTCATTAACTAATCAATTCTCTATATATGCTAAGCACTAGCGGAATATTTATTTTATTGGATTTTTAAAAGCAGTTCTTTAATTTACAAGCACTTAAACATATTTGAGTATGTCACAATGAACCTACAAACACAAAGCTTTCAACCTCTTGGTTATTTTACTATTGGTTAAGAAGAGAGGCCTCAAATATTTAAAAATACTTTGTGAAGCCTACTACAAAGATGTTGTTATCTTTGTCAGTCAAATAGTTTAAAGTGCAGAACAATCAAATGGATACAGAAGCAGAGACTTGTTTTATTTTACTGCTATCCCTTTTCAATAATATTCTAAATAATTTCCTTCCTTTATGTCACTCTTAGTAACTAGAGACCAGCCCTCAGATAGATGCTTATGCATATGTATATGTGCATGCATAGACAAATTTGTGTATATGACTGATATTTTTAAAAGGAAATAATAGGTGTCACTTCTGTATTTTTTTTGTACTTCAATCCTCATTTCCCTTATAAAACTTTGAACCTCGTATCCTATGCAATTAAAAAAAAAACAAAATCTTAGATTACAAGATATATTGTAGATTTAGATCAATTTTTGAAAACATTCAGCAATACTGAAAACAAGAGAATTACAGTATTTCTTTGTTTCTTAGATAGATATGAAACCAACCATAGATTTATCCAAGAAAAGATAGGTATATGGAATAACACCTACCTCCAACCACTTTAGTTGTCATACGGTATTTATTTTCAAATTATTTTAAATGAATGGAGTATGAATAAGAAAGTAGAATGATGCAAGTGTTCCTTTTTCATGTGATTACTGCAATTTTGTTCTTCACAGAAATGCAGACCCGAAATTCAGAATTTAAACTGAACAATAAATCAGATGTTAAGCTGCTGATTGGTGGTACTAAAAAAGGTAGTGCCCCTTAGTTTTAAAACTGAAAGCTTTGTAGATAGCGTATCTCATTGGTTTGATGACTGTAGTAGACCTTTGAATTTGCAGAGTTTTCAAATAACAGGATAACTCAGCCATTTCTCCTGAAGTAATTCACTCAATTTTAGTCTTGTCATTTTTTCAAATGTTTTCTTCAGGGCTTTTTTTTTTAATTTTCTAATAGTTCCCTTGTTACGCACATGATTTCCATTTCCACTTTGAATAATTCAGAATAATTGCCTATTCCTTCAAATCCCCTCTTCTCCAAGATCATCTTTTTTTCTTTCCTCTAAGCACTAAGGCAAAGGTTGTCTTGGAACAACAGATGACACAGACCTCCATTAATGGTGGTAGAATGACTCTTTCTTCATATGCATGGAGTATATGTTTATAATGTGCTCAATACCTTCTTTCTATTTAGGCACTATGTAGCCAAAAATTGTATAGGATGGGAACTAGGGAGACAAAGAGTATAGCAACATCAATCCACCTATGTAGTTGTATTGTATTGTACTTTTTCTAGCCTCCATGACAACAGTGGGTCTGCCTGAACAAGAGTAATTGAATTATTTTTCTACCTGGAGATATCAGGCAGGGTTATAATAGCTCTCATAGCAATAACATTTTATCATTTACAAAGCACTTCATTCACAAAAGGCATGTGAACCAGGTAGTGTAAGTATGGTTGGTAATCTGCATTTAATAACTGAAGAAACAGATATTTGGAGAGGTTAAGTGACTGCACCAGAGTAGTTCAGTTGGTAGGTATTGAGATTTGTTCTTAAACACATGTCTTCTAACTTCGAGTGCAATACTTGTCTACTGAACCATTTTGCTTGCCATAACAAAAAGTTTACTTTTATTTCTGGAATAGAAAATTATTTGACAAGAGAAAATATGAATAATTTTCCATTGACTCTACCTATGGAATTTACTTTTTAAAAGGAAGAGTTATTTACTATTTAAAAAAGAGATTCATTTCATTAGATAGAAAAAAATGAATCATGTATTTCTACCATATGGTGTTTTAATGTGTGTATTAAATTTAATACCATAGTAACATACTTAGCCAAGTCAAATCCCAGAAAATCTCCTGCCTATGATCCCAATACCTGACAAGGTTTAGAAGATTTTAGAAGCAGTTTAGGACTAAAAGTCTGGATGAAATGGTAGCTTATTAATTGTTGGATATTATTGGTTACTTTCAGATACCACAGTTATAGAATAAAGAACAAAGTTATGGATGTTCTATAAGTATTATAAGTTACTTCAGAAGGATCTGAAGAAAGGTAGACTCAGTTCATTATAAATTGATCATTATGTCAGTGACGCTATTGACAGACTTTAGATGACATTCCGTTTTTAGAATTTATCTTCTTGAAACAATAGCTTTAGAAAAGAAGTAGGATACAAAATAAACCCACAAAAATCACTTCATTTCTATATATCTTTAATATGTTTATATATGCCAGTTCTTGGCACAATGTCAGGCACCTTATTATTATTGTTCAGTCATTTGGTTAGGTATGATTCTTCTTGACTTCCTGTGGGGTTTTCTTAGCATAGGTACCAGAGTGGTACATTTACATTTCTTTTTCTAGAGGCTTAAGTCAAGTAGAGGTTAAGTTACTTGTCTAGGGTTACACAACTAGTAAGTGCCTGAGGGCAGATATGAACTCAAATTTTCCTGATTCCAGGCCAAACACTCTATACACTGAGCTACCTAGATGCCTTGGGCACATAGTAGGTGTAGTAGGAAGGCCGAATTTATAATTTCAAATATAATCATGTATATGTTTGAATGGTTCAAAATTGCAAGGTGTGAGGGATTCTCTAAGTATAAAGCAACAAAGTGTTTATTTAGGCCCCACAGCAGCAGATCCGAGAACCAGCCTCCCCATTCTGACATCTTGACCAAAAAACCCCAGGCCCAGTAGGCCTGCCTCACAAGAGTAACCAGGAGGCCACATAAAAACAAGATAGTATTTAACCAAATCATATTTACTGGCCTCAAATCCTTGCTCACACTCCTGGGTTCACACAGTTGTGCTCTGCTTCCATAGCTCCTGCTTCGGCTTTTTTCAGCTCCAACTGTAGTTGTGTCTTAGCTCATCTCTCCTTGCAGCTGAGCCTCTGGCCTTCTCAAGCCCCGCCTCAACGGCCAGAGACCATTGATTCCTGAGTTGGCCCCTCTTAAGTCATTAATCTACACCCACACAGGTTTCACACCTGATAGGGCTTTGGGCCTGGGGCTTAGCACTTAACAGCTGAAAGTACTTTCACTCAAAGTAAACAAAAGCCAAACTCTTGAAGTCCTAAGGAGTCCATTTTGCCTCACAACACAGTAGGTACTTAATAAATGTTTATTCAATGACTATAACAAAATCCAAGCAACTATAATAGTGAAAGAAATCTGATTCAAAATAATTTCAAAATTTAGAAAATACCTGAATTAATATACTAAAAACACTCACTATTTGTTGAAATATAATTTAAAATGCTATTTAAGGAAATAAGACATTAAAAATGGAAGGTTGCACAATGGTAATTGTTATGCTATGCAAAGATAATATAATGAAAATGTAATCCAAACTAATTTTTAGATTTAGATCTATGTTAACCAAATTATTCAGGGCTTTTTTTAAAAAAAAAATTTAGGAAATTTAAAAAAAAACTATTTGGAAGAATCTAGATCATTATCTAGAATACCAAGAAAAATTAAAAAAAGAAACATTAGGAAGAGGAAATAGTGCTACCAGACCTTAGACCATACCATAAAATGATAATCAAAACCACTTTGTGTTGGTTCAAATATAGGAAAGTAAATCAATGGAATAGAGAAGACAAGGGAGGAAAATGAACAATTGAAAACAATTACCTAGTATTTGGTAAAGTCCCAAACATAATGTATCCAGGAATAAACTTCTTATTCAATAAGACGAATGGAAAAAAGTATGATAATAATTACATTTAGACAATCATTATACACCACATATTTATATATGACCTTAATCTTAAGCAGTATATGATAAAAAGAAGAAGAGAACCTTATTAGGTACTTTTCATTGTTCTGACCAATGTCTGTACTATTAAGCAAAAGATAGAGATAATTCCAAAACACAAATTAAAAAAAAATAGTCCCAATTATATTGCTCTATTTCGCCACATAATGATTGCAGATTTTATGACTTTTTTTTTTTGCAGAAAAAAATTGGGTGCAACCATTATGTGAAGCTTTTTTAAAATTGTGCCAATATTAACTCTCTCTTAGTTTCCACCAGTCTTGCACCAACTTTTTACTTACTGAAAAGTGTCTTTCTGCAGCTCTATTTCCATGTTGTTCACTGAACATAATCACTTTCAGCTTGAACCCAGCAGAATAGTTTTTATATTTAACTTAATGAGAAAGAAATGTTTTGTATATTAACATATCACTGGCAGATAAATTGTACATTTAGCTGGCACAGGAAGATGTAAGTCTTATCATATCATGTGACTCTCATGGCAGCTTCACCTGACTGCCAGCTCCATTTATCCCCATGGCTCTTCATTGGATTGAGTGACAATACCATAAGTAATGCAGAGCTCTGGGGCGGATCCAAGATGGCAGATTGGAAGCGGGGACCAGATTGAGCCCTCCCCCCCAAATTCCTTGAAATATTTGTACAAAATGACTCTAAAAAATTTCTAGAGCAGCAGAAGACACAAAATGACAAAGTGAAGCAAATTTCTAGCCCAAGACAATCTGGAAGGCTGACAGGGAGTGTCTAGTGCACCACGTGGAGCAGAGTGTAGCCCAGCAAGGGTTGCACCAAAGAGACTGGAGCAGGACTCAGGGCACTGAATCACTGGCAGTTGCAGTGGCTTCTAAACTTCTCAACCCCAAAATGCCAAAGATAGCTTTGAAGGTCATTGGGAAAGCTCTCTCACCTGGGTGAGAGGGAAACATGGTCCAGCCCCAGCCCCAGGTGGCAGCAGTCACTGCCACAGTTGCAGCTGCTTCTGGAGCTCTCAGCCTACAGGCAGTGGGAGAAGCCAAATTTGGTTACAGTCCTGGGTGGTGGTCCTGAGGTGAGGGGGATTGATGGCATAGTGGAGCTGGTGGTGGCTGTGGAGAGGAAACCCTCCTTGAAGTTCCAGGGAAGAAATGAATGCTTGTGGTTGCCCATGGACCACAGCACAGTCCAGAAGAGGAATAAACACCTCTCTTTTGATCATACCACTTTGGAGGAACTGAGAATTTACAAGTCCCTAGCGATATCTCTGAAAACAGCTACACAAAACCCATGAAACTTGGGGCAGTATACCCTCCACTTAACAAAGAGCTCAAAATTCAAATAATTTGCTGGGAAAATGAGCAAGCAAGGAAAAGGAGTAAGACTATAGAAGATTATTTTCTTGGTGAAAAGATATTTTCTTACACACTTATTGAAAAGGAAGATCAAGATATGCAGCCAGAGGAAGACAACAAGGTCAATGCTCCCATAACCAAAGCCTCCGAGAAAAATATGAAATGGTCTCAGGACATGGAAGAGCCTAAAAAGGATTTGGAAATTCAAGTAAGAGAAGTAGAGGAAAAATTGGGAAGAGAAATGAGAGTGATGCAAGAAAATCATGAAAAACGAGTCAACTGCTTGCTAAAAAAGACCCAAAAAAATGCAGAAGAAAATAACACCTTTAAAAATAGACTAACCCAAATGGCAAAAGAAATTCCAAAAGCCAATGAGAAGAAGAACGCCTTGAAAAACAGAATTGGCCACATGGAAAAGGAGGTCCAAAAGCTCATTGATGAAAATAATTCCTTAAAAATTATGATAGAGCAAATGGAAACTAATGACTTTATGAGAAATCCAGAAAATATAAAACAAAACCAAAAGAATGAAAAAATAAAAGACAATATGAAATATCTCATTGGAAAAAAAATTGACCTGGAAAAACAATAGATACAGGAGAGTTAATTTAAAAATCATTGGACTACCTAAACACCATGATCAAAAAAAAGAGCCTTGACATCATCTTTCAAGAAATTATCAAGGAAAATTGTACTGATATCCTAGAACTCGAGGGTAAAATAGAAATGGAAAGAATCCACTGATCACCTCCTGAAAGAGAACCCAAAATCAAACTTCCTAGGAATATTGTAGCCAAATTCCAGAGTTCCTAGATCAAGGAGAAAATCTTACAAGTGGCTAGAAAGAAACAATTTAAGGATTGTGTAAATACAACAAGGATAACACAAGATTAACAGCTTCTATACTAAGGGATCAAAGGGCTTGGAATATGATCTTCCAGAGGTCGAAGGAGCTAGGATTAAAACCAAGAATCACCTACTGAGCGTAATATTTCAGGGGAAAAATGGAATTTTGATGAAATAGGACACTTCCAAGCATTCTTGCGGAAAAGACCAGATATGGATAAAACATTTGACCTTCAATGGCAAGAATCAAGAGAAATATGAAAAGGTAGATAGGAAAGAGAAGTTATAAGGGACTTATTAAAGTCGAACTCTTTCCTACTCATTCCTACATGGAAAGACGATAATTGTAACTCAACAGTTCAAGAGACTTTTCTCAGTATTAGAGTAGTTAGAGGGAATACATATATACATACATGCATGCATGTGTGTATGTATTTGTATGTGTATATGTGTGTATCTGTGTGTGTATGTATAGACAGAAGGCACAGGATGAGCTGAATATGAAGGGATGATTCCTACAAAATAAAATTAATAGTTCAGAGGAATGTTCTGGGAGAAAGAGAAAGGGAGAGGTAGAATGAAGTAAAGCAATCCCACATAAAAGAGGCAAGAAAAAGCTTTTACAATGTAGGGGAAGAGGGGGGAAGTGAAAGGGAATAAGTGAGCCTTACTCTCATTGGATTTGGCTTAAGAAGGCAATAACATATACACTCAGTTGGGTATTGGAAATCTATCTTACCTTACAGAAAAGCAGGGGGGAAGGAAATAAGAGAGGGGAGATGATAGAAGGGATGGCAAACTGAGGGAAGGGGCAATCAGAAGCAAACTTTTTGTGGAGAGACAGGTCAAAAGAGAGAATAGAATAAATGGAGAGTGGGACATGATAGAGGGTAATATAGTTAATCTTTCACAACATAACTGTTATGGAAGTGTTTTGTATGACTACACATGCATTCCCCATATTGAATTGCTTGCTTTCTCAATGAGAGTGAGTGGGGAAGGAAGGAAGGGAAGAATATGAAACTCACGGCTTTAAAAATGAATGTTAAACATGTTTCTACATGCAACTGGGAAATAAAAATAAATAGGCAATGGAGTACAGAAATCTATCTTGTCCTACAGGAAAATAGAAAAGAAGGGATAAGAAAAGGGGTATAGAAGGGAGGGCAGATTGGAGAAAGGGGTAATCAAAATGCATACTGTCCTGGGGTGGGTGGAGGGGAGAGATGGGAAGAAAATTTGGAATTCAAAGTCTTGTGAAAGTGAATGTTGAAAACTGCAAATAAATAAATTTTTATTAAAAAAAAAGTAGAGCAGATTATGGAGAAGCAATTTAGCCAAGCAGGGGACGTATGTTACAGATTATTCTCTGAAGAGATTTGGGACTTCAAAACCTGCCACTTGGAGTCTTAAGCTCCCCTGTGTACACAGGTTTCCCTACTCTTGTGCCCCCCTGCTAGGTTTTGGTGTTGGTGTGTTAGTTCTCCCCTATGGATGCTGTGTACAATAAGTGGTAGAATATGACTTAAGTTTAAGGGGGAGAATGTTATATGTTAATTATTCTTGCTCTTTCTTTCTTCTGAAGAATTGTTATGATTATTCCTGATTTTGCCTTCCATTGAGTTAATGCTATGAGTATTTCTACTTTTGACTTATTGTTAAATAAATGTTTCATGTTTAAGAATAAAAAAAAAATAAGAAGTAATGCAGATCTCTAAACTAACCATGCAAGTCAGTTTGAGGAAATATACTGACAATGAGATTGCATTGAGAATTCTAGGCTTGCTTGCAATGTGCAAGAAATAAATTTGTACCTATACACCACTGGTGAATACATTGTGGCACTGTTTACTTTTTAAGCAGTGTGACAAATAGAATTATTTCATGTGATGATTACACAATGGAAGGTTATAAACAACTTTATGGGGCTGAAAAAACAGGGCACAACAATTATACAGCAGCAATGATTGTGCCTTGAAATATAGTAATCTGAAAAGTGAATGAATATGAGAACTAAGACAAAATAATGAGGTAAATTGAATGAGAAAAATATTTTTTAATCAAATATCCATAATGAGGTTCTTATATTCAAGTTTTTAAGTAATTAAAAAATGCATGAAGGCAATTATTATTCCCTAATAGATAAGTGATGAAAGAACATTAACAAATAGATTTCAAAACAACAGGTACAAAATATTAATAACACAATAAAATAATACTCCCAAATAATTGAGGAAAAAAAGATGAAAATCAAAACAGTTCCTAAAGTAACCTTCTGACTTAGAAAATTAGTAAATATGAGAAAACGGTAATAGTAAATGTTGCCAATGCTGAAGCCGAATTGGTATACTAATGCCTTGTTGGTGCAGCTGTGGATTGAGTTAATTATTCTGGAAAGCAATTCAGAATTATGCAAATAAAGAGACAAATATGTCTATAGCCTTTAAATTTGAAATTCCACTACAAGACATAACACAAGGTTGACAATGACAAAATTACACACAGATACAATATTGTATACCTATATATACACACATACACGTATGTGTATCTACATATGTGCATACACGTGTATTTATGTTCCTGTGTATATATGCATATATTGTATGTATACACATATATGTATGTGTATATATTTCTTTTTATATGCAGTTTTTTGTGTATGTGTATATATACATTCATATATATGCAAACAAGCCTATGTGTGCATGTGTGGGTGTGTGTGCGCTCACACATGCACAAAGAACTGAAAACAAAGTTTTTGTTGCTCAATCATGTTTTACTCTACCTTTTCTGGTCAAAGATAAAGGACTGGCTTGCCATTTCCTTCTCAAGTGTGCCACCATTTTATAGATGAGGAACTGAAGAAAATAGAGGTTAAGTAACTTGTCCATATTTCTAGTAAATCTCTGAGGCTAGATTTGAACTCAGATCTTCCTAGCTCTAAGCATGGTGCTCTATCCATTGCAACATAATTATTTGAAAAATGGTTAAAGGAGTAATGATACATGAATGTAAAGAAATATTATCGAGCTGCAAGGAATAATGAATATATAGAAGAATAGAATAATTTATATGAACAAATGCTAGGAAATAAGCAGAGCCATGAAAAGAATGTGAAGAATGAGTACAAGAATCCTAAGAATAATTTTCTAAGGTATAGAGAGGCTATGTTTTGAGGGAGGCAAAGTCGCTAAAGACCCTGAGAACTGTGATTATTCCTAGTCCATGAAGAGACTTAGTTATAATAGGATTGGAAATAGAAGTGAGACTTTTTCTGCCACAGAATATTTTTTTTTATACCTCTTGAGAGGCAAGGGGGTGGGATATTTGACACTAAGCAGGAGATAAAGATAAAGCCAATGGAGGATAGAGTACAGGAGACTGACTCCAAGCTCCAGGCCTTTTAGCAGATGGAATATCTTCCTTTCTGTGTCTTGGCTCTTGGTTTTTTAAAAACAAATGCAAACAAACAAAATCCATTTAGGAGTGAATGAGCTACTTGAAGAAATTAATAGAATGATTCCTTGTCTCTCACTCTTTTGTTTTAGCACACTTACAAATGGTCAGTAGTATTTACTACTTTTTGTTGTTATTTTGATCTTGTAAATTTTCTGTTTGCTTCAAAAGTAATGCTTTGCTAGACAAAGATAACTTTATTGCAACCTGAATTATTGTTTTTACTGTGGAGAGCATAGCTAAGGTGGAAAACAATAAATTAGTTTTGTTGATTCTATCTGGGAAGCTACCTTCATAGACAGAAAATCAAAAATCATCTGGGGGCTCAGCATATTTTTGAATTTTATTAATAATTGTGTTTTTAAGCTTCCTAACTTTTCAGAGAAGACGGTTTCATGGAACCAAGACACTTACACTATAGTAAATCCCTCAATCATTTTATCCTCCAGCTCACAGTTTGCTTTGACCAAACTTTCATCTCTTTCTATTCCTAAGGAAGTACAGTTAGGGACCTTGAGTGAATGTCATGCTCTGAGTTGCCCCAGTCAACAGGGAATTGGACATTTGGAAAGAATATGGTCCATATTCTATCAATGGCATGGGTATGGAAAGTACTCTTTATCCAAACTACCCTAGACACTTGAAATATTTAAGATAGCAAAATTAAATGGTTATTTCAATAATACAATAACTTAGCCTGAAAGCCAAAAATTTATAAGTACAAATATGACTCCAAAGTAAGCTAATATAAGGACCTTCCCACAGTGTTTTGTAGATCTGGGAAACTATGGATGAAGAATATTGCAGAATGTCAGACTTTTCTGCTTTGTAGGTTGGTTTTCCCTGGTTTTCACCTCCTTGTTTTCCTTTTTTATAAAGTGTGGAACACTGAGAGCACAAGGAAAAGAGGAAGAATACATTTGAAAATGTAGGCATTACAAAAATAAATGATATTAAAATTAAAATGAGTTTTCTCTTGAAGGCAATAAATGCAGTGAATAGAAAACAAGCTTCAGAAAGAGAAAGACATAAATTCAAATTGCACTTACGGTACACAATGGCCATGGGAAACTCTAGCAATTGCTTTTACTTTCATTGACATAGGTAACTCCCTAAGAAAATAATTTTCAGAAGAGTGATCACATTGTACTGGTAGGAAGTGTTCTTCAGTAGAGGTGAAATTACTAGTGAAATTGCTGCACTTATTTAAAACAAAAAAAAGTGTATCTACTATTCTAATGAGAACTTTTTTGTGCTATGGTTTCAATTTTAACCTAAGTAATAATTTTCTCTCTAAAATATAATTAAGGGTAGATTTTTTCCCTTTTTTCTTGATGAAATAAAATCTTTTAAAGTAGAAAGGAAAAATGAAAAATATGGTTTCTAAAAACTTTACCCAAATTTTCCATGAAGTTTCAAATGACATTTGGAAATGAATGAAAATTGTTGCCAATAATAACGAAAAGGCAAAATAAGGTAGGAAAAGACAGGCAAAAATCACATTTATTTTATTCATGACCTCCAATAGAGTCCATAATTTAGGTTGTGTCACAGCCTGAAGGTAAGCCCCTGTTTGTGAAGGCTGTCATCTCTCTATGGATTTCTGAACTGTTGACAATTTCTTTTTCTGAAACATTTTTTTTCTGTCATTCTGTGCTCCTCTGGTCCTTCTTATACCTGACTATTCCTTCTTTCTCATGCTAGATCTTCATTCATTTACTTCCCCTTTTTGCAATTGTGACTGCCTTCCTCTATCCTAAGACCTCTTTTTTTCCCTCCCTCTTCACTTTCTCTCAGTGACCTCTTGTTGGTTGAACACAATTCTATATCACTAATGTAAGGCTACGATTAGATTTTACAAATGTGTGTTAAAAAGTATCTATACCTTCAGATTCCTTTACAAAGTGCGCGCAAGTTTGATTGGGTGAAGACAAAAAAAAATAGCTTACTAATGAAGCAAGCAAACCATACCTCTTGGGAGCTTTAAATGCATGGGGACATTTTAGCAGCAAACCTATCTAGCAACAAAGTCATCAAATAGTAGATGTAAGTTCAGGATAGTCTTAAGTAGGAAGATTTTTGTGCTTGTGTAATATAACATCAAGAAACAAGGGAAATGATGCCAAAAGGATAGTACCCACTCCCTTTCACAATATTGACAATATTATTGAAGATACTGTCCAAGTAGGAGATAGTATATTAAAAAGATACACTGAATACAGAAGTAGATAATAATTCATACATAAACAATATCCTCCTGAGTGAAGAAAAAGTTTCAAGGAATATGTTCTATTTTCACCAGAGAAGAATGTCAGTAATGGACTAAAGAAAGACATAGAGTAACCATAATTTTTGAGCATATACTTTGTGCTCACATGGTTGCTACACATATGTCTTACTCTTCTCCTGGGTCCTACATGTAGTTGTGGGAGAGAGTGTCAGAGATTTTGAAATGGATATTTATGGTCTTTGTAAAAATTCCTTTTTAAGAAAGCTATTCAAGACTTCTGGTGCCAAGGTGGCAGAGTGAGGAAGGAACCCTTTGCAGTCCTCCCAAGTTCCCCACCAAACAACTAGGAAACCACTTCAGAATTGGTATAGGATCAGGTAAGCAGCTTACTAGCCCAGGAGGAAAGGTCTGTCTCACTGGCATGGGAGGAGAGTGAGTTCCCAGAGCAGCAGTCTGAGGTAATCTCACAGCTAGTGTGCCATCTTGGCTCCTATGGTGATTTTCAGCATATTGTAGTTTTTTTATTTATATCCATTAAGGTTATAAAAATTTCTATTTATTTTTTTTTTTTGCTTTGATAGCAGGAGGGTGACTCCAAATTTTTCGATTAACCTTCACAGTAATTTTTTAAGCCCATCTTTTTTTTTTTAGCTTGTTTATGCCTTTGTTTATGTGTGTTTCCTTTAAGCAGCAGGTTGTTTTGCCTCCTTTATACAATCTGTCACTCTTTTTCAATTTATTACATTGGTTAATAAAAAAAGGTTATGATAGTCTTATATTTTCATTAATTTGTCTGATTTTCCCTCAATTAGGAATTTTTCATTTTTCCTTCTTTAAATACGGGAGTGTCCTCAGGTATTGTCTCTCTTCCATTTATGTGTCTCCCTTATCCTCTAATCCCCACTTTGAAATCTCTTTCCATTGTTTTGAAGTTTTGCTTATTATTTCAATTTTTCTTGCTTGCTTTTATCTAGGTATTAAGTCCCCCCACCTTCCCTACCTTTTTTAAATCTCATGCAAGTAGTCAAGCAAAATTTTCCTTCATTCCCTTCTCTTTCAACTTTTTCTCACTTTTATTTTTAAAATTGTACTTTCTGAGGTTTTGCTCTAAAAAAGTCTTTCCCTAATTCTCTTTAATATTTATATTCAGTTTTTGCCTCTTCTAGACCTTTATTGTTTGATTCATTGGCCTTTGGACTTATTTTATTGTTCTTTATTTTTTTCTGTGTTGAACTAAACTTTCTGAAACACCCGTGTTGGATCCCTCTTCCAAACCGTTTCTATCTTGTAGATTTCATCTTCCAGTCCTCCTGGTTTTTTTTTCTATTTTCTCTTACTCTTAGATATACAAGCTTCTGTAGGTTATGAGATATTACCTAAGAGCAAGATTTTCCCTTTGTCCCTTTACATTTCTTTATTGACCTTTCCCCCCATTATGCTTTTTTTTTCCGCATTTGAAACCAAATATCTTTGGTTCTATGCCCTCTCAGTCTTCTGGGGGCCAATTACTTCCAGGAGCTCTGATCCTCCCTTTTTTCAGGCAGGATGATTGGTTCCTTTAATCAACAAAACCCTATAGATTATTCCATTGTAATATCCAATATCTTTTTTTTTTCAAATTCAATGGCTCAAGTTCATAAAGAACACCACCTTTGCTTGCATCTTGAACTTCTTTGTTCTTTGAAACACACCATTCTATTTCCATCTGCAATTTCATTGTTTAAGGGTTTTATTTTTTAGTTCCAAATGCTCTCCTACCTTCCCAGCCCTCCATTTTGAGAAGGTAAACATTTTGGTTCTCATTATATATGTGAGGTAACGCCAAAGATGTTTCCATATTAGCCATGTTGCACATGAAAAGACAAAAAAAAAGAATAAAAATAAAGCAAAAAAATGTATGCTTCAACTTACATTCAGAGTTCTTTAGTTCTCTATAGGTAGATCACATTTTTGATAATACGTCCTTGGAATAGTCTTGGATCATTGCCTTGATCAGGTCAACTAAATCTTTCACAGTTTATCATCATTACAATATTGCTGTTTTTCCTTACAAAGATCTCCTGGTTTGGGTTTACTTCACTTTGCTCACATTAATATAAAGTTCCCAGAATTCATTTCAACCATCCTGCTCATTATTTCTTACAACTCAATAGTATTCCATAATAATCATATGCCATCACTTGTTTAGCTATTCCCTAATTAATGTGCATCCTCTCAATTTCCAATTCTTTGTATTAGTATTGCTAGATCAAAGGTCATGCATACTTTGTAGCCCTTTGTGTGTGGTTCTAAATTGTTCTCGAGAATGGTTTAATTGGTTCACAACTCCACCAACAATGCATTGGTGTCCCAATTTTTCCGCATATCCTCCAACATTTGTCATTTTCCTTTTCTATCATGGCATCCAATTTGATAGGTGTGAAGTGATATCTCAGAGTTGCTTTAATTTACATTTCTCTAATTGGTGTTGATTTAGAGGATTTTTCATGTCTCAATTATTGGTAGCTTTAATTTTTTTTTCGTTCTGATGAAAATTGCCTGTTAATATACTTTAACCATTTATGAACTGGGAAATGGTTCTTAATTTGTATAAATTTGACTCAGTTCCATATGATGAGCTTTGATTTGATTGAGAGCTCAAATCTATATTTGAGAAATGAGGCATTTATTGAAAAAAAAACTTGTTGAAATCTCCCCCAGTTTCCTGTTTTCCTTCCAATTTTGACTGCATTACTTTTTTGTGCAAAACCTTTTAATTTATTATAATCAAAATTATCTATTTTACTCATCTTCTCTATCTCTTATTTGTTCATAAACTCTTCCATTATCCATAGATCTGACAGGTATATTTCTCTATGCTCCCATAATTTACTTATGATATCACCATTTATGTCTAAATCATTTCTATATTTTTACCTTATTTTGGTATGTGGTGTGAGATGTTGGTCTGTACCTAGTTTCTTCCAAAGTTCTTTCCTATTTTCTCAGAAGGTTTTGTCAAATACTGAATTCTTGTCCTAAAATCTCAGACCTTTGGGCTTATGTAACATTAGATTACTGTGGTCTATTGTATAATTGTATAATGTGTGCCTACTTTATTCCACTCTGTTTCTTATCCAATACCAGATTTTTTTTTAATTTCTGCTTTGTAATATAGTTTGAAATTTGCCACTGCCATATCAAGTTTCTTACTTCCTCCCTCCTACACACATAGATATGTATGCATATGCATATATGTATATATACACATACATGTATGTGTATGTATATGTACATATACATATATGTACACATACATTTATATATGTATATGTGTGTCTGTATTTTTTTTCTTAGTAGTTGCAATATTTTCTCCTTGACCTGGGAGCTCTGAAATTTGGCTACAATACACCTGAAAGTTTTCATTTTAGGACCATTCAGGAGGTGATCAGTGTATTCTTTCAATTTCTTTTTCTTCTCTTCTGGTTAGAGGATATCAAGGAAGTTTCCTTGCTAATTTCTTGAAAAAAGACATCTACACTCTTTCTTAGATAATTGCTTTCAATTAATCCAATGTATTTCAAATTATTTCTCTTGGATCTATTTTCCAGATAAGCTATTTTCTTTAATTAAATATTTCTCATTTTCTTCTTTTTTTAATTCTTTTGCCCATATTTTATATAGTCATTAGTTTCCACTTGTTTGTTTTTTTCAAAAAGAACTATTTTCTTCAGTGAGCTTTTGTACTTAAAAAATTGTCTAATTTGGCTTTCTAAGAAGTTCTTTTCTGGATTTTTGTGCCTGTTTTACCAAGATAGTAGTTGCTTGTCATAATTTTCTTCCTTTGTTTCCATTTTTTTAATCTAATTCTTCCTTTCCTACTCTAATTTGATTTTGAAAAGTATTATTAGTGCTTCAAGGAATTATTGTTGTACTTCTATACAATTTACATTTTTTGAGGCTTTCATTGTACCTATTTTGACTTCCTTTTCTTCTGAGTTTATATCTTCATCTTCCTTGTCACTATAGTATTTTTTGTGGTCTGGTACTTCCTGGTTGTTTCATCATTTTTCCATCTTACTTCTTTATTTGGAACTTTTTTTTTTTACTAATTTTGGGCTCTGTTCTAGGCTTAAGCAGGGAGAACATCTGTCTTAAGTTTCTGTGGGGTGTGTGTGTGTGTGTGTGTGTGTGTGTGTGTGTGTGTGCTCATGTGCACTCCTGAGTGATTGTTTGTACTACTGTTTTCAAAGCTACTTCTGAGGTTTTTGAGATGATTTTTTTTCAAGTATAGAAATCACATTTTCTCTTTTCCAGATTGTCTTCTACTTCTGTGTATTTGAATTTTCAATCTTGTTTTTCTCTCCTTTGTTTCTTTTGTGAGTTGTGCAATCTTTAATTCCAGGTTTGTTTGTTTGTTTTTTATTCTGCCAATTACTCTGCTGATTAGGCCATAAATTTTGCTTTCTCTATACTTATTTCATTTTGAAATAATTCAGGACAGGATTCTGGGAAGATGCTGGGGTAGGTCAAAAAATTCCAAACTCTCCTGATTCTCTCCCCTCCCAAAAAACCAAAACCAAAACCAGAAACAAAAGATAAAATATCTCCTCGGGACAAACATGAAGCAGCAAAAATTAAACAAGAGTAGGGACAGAAGAGAGGGCCTTCTGGAAGAAACAGAGAATGATGGAGGTTTGTTTTCTGTGAAGTGTAAACACCTCCAGTTTAGTTCCAGTGAAACAGCAAGCAGCAAGCCCTTGGCCTAGCTGGGTTGGGTAGTAAATTCAGTCCCAGACACAGGAATTTTCACATCCTGGAGAGTGTGGGGATTTAGGCATGTAAGCAGGGGAAGACTGAGGGAACCTCAGCTGATAAGGGACACCTGGCATAGCTGTGCTGCTGAGACATGGCTCTTGTAGACAAGGAACCAGTACATGCCTGGTGAACATAGAAATAGTGGGGTAGGGATGCCTCTGGCTGTGGGCATTTACAGGAGGGCAGAGTTCCTGGTTTCATTTCCATGCTAGAGAGGAGAACTGAAGAATGATCTGAGGCTGGGGCACCATGCCCCATGGAACAGGACTAGAGGTGGTTACAAAAACAAGCATCTACAAATAAAAAAAAAAATAAGTAAGCAAATGAGTAGGCCAAGAAGAAAGAACTGAACCTTCACAAGTTACTATGGGAATAGAGAAGATGAGGGTTCATCTTCAGAGGAGGACACCGAAGCAAAAAAAAAAGCCTGTTCTACACCAAAGAGTGACATTAAATGGTCATTTGTCCAAAAAGAATTCAAAGAAGATCTTTAAAAAGACTTTCAAAATCAAATGAGATTTAGGAAATTGAAAAAAAACATAAAAACAATCCAAGAAAAAAAGAAGATTATAAAAAGAAACTTAACCTGCTGGAAGAGGAGATCCAGAATCTTAAGGAAGAAAATGACTCTTTGAAAATTAGAATTGAGCAAAGGGAAGCCAGTAAAGTTCTAAGACACCAAGAAATAATAAAACAAAATAGAATGAATGAAAAAATAGAAATGAATGTGAAACATCTCATAAGAAAAACAACTAATCTGGAGAACAGATCAAGAAAAAAAAAAACATAAGAATAAGGAGACTACCTGAAATCTATGATGAAAAATCTTGATAGAATAATATAGGAAATAATTAAATTGTTCTGCAGTGTCAGAACAATACAGGAAAGTAGAAATAGAAAAAAAAAATCCACCAATCACTATCTGAAAAGATCTTACAAGAAAAACCTACAGGAATACCATGAATTCTGAAACCCATATCTCAAAGAGAAAATAAGGGAAAGAAAACAAGGGAAAAAAAAAACCTCACAAATATTATACCCAGTAAATTTAAGCATAATCCTGAACCAATAAAAAAGCAGATAGTCAATGAATTGCGAGGCTTTCATGATTTTATTGCAAAAAGACCTGAACTCAATAGAAAATTTGACATACAAGATCCAAGAGAAATGTAAGGTAAATATCAAAGATTAATAACAAGGAACTCAATAGGAACAGGCTGCTTACTTTTTATATGAAGAAATGTAAACTGTATGGTAATTGGTTAGTTCAAAAGAAAGATTGGAGTAGAGCTTAGTATGATGGAACCCTAAAAAGTAATACCATCTAGGAAAAGGAAAACAATAATTATCTTTTACAAATGAGATGCAAGAGAAAGAACTGACATAGATGAATTAGATGGGGGAGGAGGGCTGATAGTTCTGGAACCCTACTTTCATTGGGAATGGGTTAAAGAAGGAAATGTGTGTGTATGTGTGTATATATGTATATATATATATATATATATATATATATATATATATATATATATATATATATATATATATATATGTATGTGTGTATGTAGACTCACACAAACATGTGTATATGTTTTCCAAATTCAGAAAAAAAAATAAAAGGTTAATGAGAAAGTGAAGGGGGAGAATTTAAGGGAGTGAAAGAGGGTGAGGGAATAGGATAAGGGGAGGTATAGAAGTGTGTTTACATTAACTGGAATCAGATAAAGAGGGAATAATATATTTATTTAGAAGGCTATAAGTCTTTTAAATTCAGATAGAAATAAGAGGCTAAGGAAAAAGGATAAGGGAGGGATCTTTGGAGGGGTATACATTAAGTAACAACAGACATGGTATCAGGTAGAAGTAAAGTAGAGGAGTAAGGAAGGCTAGGAAATAAGATATTCACACAAAAATAAAATAAATATCAGGAGTAGAGTTTATTAGGAAATAAAGCAAGGGTAGGTAGTAATCACAATCTCAGACAAAGTTAAAACTAAAATAGATTTAATCAAAAGATAATAAAAAGAAAACTGCACTATATGTCAGCCAAATTAATCAATATTGTCTTAGACTATTTAAAATAACTAGACAATAAAATGTTGGAATATTGCTGTGGTGTAGGCAATGATGAGTTGATGGATTTAGCAAAATATGGAAAGACCCAGACTTATGAAGATGTTATTCACCCTCAGAGAAACAGGAGAAACAGGACAAATGAGTATAGAACAATTTTACATAGGTGCATATGAATATATATGAGTATGATTATAGATATCTAAGTAAATGCATATGTATATAAGTGTATGTATTTAGGTGTATGTGGGGTGTGTATGTGTGTGTATGTTGGCATATGTATGTATATGTGTGTGTGCGTGTCTGTCTGTCTGTGTATATACACACACACTTGTTTGGAGCCTTCTTGGAGAAGGTACAAAGCAGGGGAAAAGAACAAAGTAAAAAGTGTGCAGCAGCAAACAAAAGATAATTTGCAAGGAAGCAAAGAAAAGATGTGTAGCACTAAACACAACATCTGATATCTATTATATAGGCTTTCTCGAAATGGGAATTTTTTGCTGTATATTTTGAATCCTCTCTTATATTCCATTGTCCACATGGCAATTCTTTTTTTTTCTCATTTTGTATTTTAGTATTTGAGTTTATGTTTTTTTTCTTTTCTTATTGTGTAATTAAATTTGAAATAAATTAAGAAAAATAGAAAAAAACATAGTTCAGAAATGTTTTGATGTGATTCCATGGTCTATTAGGAATCTAAAGGATCCTTGCTTCATTGTGTGTTGATTCATTTTTCTTGTTTTGTGATATTAGTTGTTATAAATCTATACTCATTTATTTCTTCTGGAGACAATATTCCCTTCTGTTATTAAGATCTTTCCTTTTAATTTTTATGTTTATTGAATATCTTTACTTCATTTTTCTTCCTTTTGAGAACTTTGATTATTCAAGTCTATTTTTTTTCCATTGTGTTATTATTCATTTTCTGACTCCTTCCCTTTTCTTCCATTTTCTCTTAGGGTGGAACCTCTAAAGCTGTCTCAGATTCCACACCACTTTGTATACTATGTTTTTCAGTCTCTACTATAAATGTCTTCTGGGAGTATTGAAATAACTTTTGGTTTTCCTTGTGGATGGGGGAGGTAAAGTTCAATTGAGTTTCAAGTTGAGATTTAAATAATGCAGTAAGGGGCAGCTATGTGGTGCAGTGAGTAGAGCACTGGTC
The DNA here is from genome assembly GCA_028646595.1 of Phalanger gymnotis. Lineage (NCBI taxonomy): Eukaryota > Metazoa > Chordata > Mammalia > Diprotodontia > Phalangeridae > Phalanger > Phalanger gymnotis. Next base: position 272,472,058 of record CM053623.1, read on the forward strand.
CTGGAGTCAGGAGGACCTGAGTTCAAATCTGGTCTCAGACCCTTGACACATGTACTAACTGTGTGACCTTGGGCAAGTCACTTAACCCCAGTTGCCCTGCCCCCCAAAAAAATCATCAAAAAAAATAATACAGAAAGACAGGTAATGTGCAACAGTATTCTGTCTTTTCCTTATGAGTAAAAGAGAAGCTTTTTGACCCTTAGCTCACTGAAGTGCTACTTTGTTATCATTAATGGAGATAGATAACAATCTGCCTATGACTTGTTTTTCTTGTCTGAACTTATGGTATTCCTTATCAAGTATTCTATAGTCAAGGCAGATTGGCCTGGTTGCTGTTCCACGTGCATGGATTTCCACTTTGTAATTCATTAGATTATAGAGGATGTCCACAATACACCCATCTTCTAGAATCAACCCCTAACTTCATGTGAAGTTTAGCTTATTTGTTATCAACTACAGGGCACTTCTGATCTCCCCACTTGTTCTCTACCTCTGAAAATCATTTGTTTTAGTTCTCTGAACACACAGAGACAGACAGAGTTATATGTGGTCATGCTGTTCCCTTTACCCTCTTCATTCTTCCTGTATGAATGTGTGCAACGAATAATTGACAAACATTACAACATATATCGACAGGAGTTAAATAGCAAATATTTTTAATAAAATGTGCTTAAAATATTAGAATTCATTTATTGATTAACATCATTGGTTACAGGAAGGAGCACTGAACTTGGAACCTAATGATCTCAATTCAAATCTGACATATATGAGCTTTGTAGCTAAGAATAAGTCATTTAAAATGTCTGAACCTCAATTTCCTTGGTCTGTCAAATGGAGATAGTATTTATATTAATATTGTCACAGAGTTTTGAGGAAAGTGATTGGTAAAATTATATAAATGAGAACTAGAATTGCTATAACTGTATAGATTCAATGTAGCATATAACTCTTGGGGACAAAGTTCAGCTTTTATCAACATATGATATTAATAACTTGTTAATAATAACTAAATTAAAACTCGTGAAATTCCTTAAGATCATGATCCTGTCTTCATTTATTTATATTTTGTGATAAAAGTATATAAAATTTAAATGTACATATGTATGTGTATGCATGTGTGTGTACACCTACTTCTTTACACATGTACATACATATATACATACGTATGTATGTATGTATTAGCAATGGGCCTAAATCTATTACCAGACTGGGGTCAGCATAGGCACAGCTGTTTTCTGGTATTTTAATTGAATGTTGAAGATCATTAAATAAAGTTTCTTGGTGCAAGATTAAAAGAGTTTATTTCCCTCTTTCTACCTTTAACTTCATTCTGTGTTCCTCTCTCATTAATGTTAGAGGTCAGTGCCATAACTCAGGAGTGATTTGTGAAAACCTACATTGCCAATAAAATATTTAAAAGGGATAACATGTCAATAGCTTAAGCTATCATCCCCTGAGGCATTATTTTAGACATTCTGCTTCTTCTCAAATTCAACTCTCTCACATCAACCAAAACATTTTCCCTATAATTATTTATGTTTCACGGCACTATGGAAGGTTAGCAGAGTAAAGGAGGTTGCAGGGGGAGGAGCATGACTTAGAAATCATATCTTTCAACTTTGACATTTGATGGATGAGAAAACTGACATCAGAGCAACAGATAATTCCCCAAGGTTCATACAGTCAACAGTCACATAGTAGGGATAAGAATCTGAGTATCTCCTGGCTCTCCAATGTTCATTTTTTGTGACATCATACTCACATTTTTGTTAATAAGCACAGTGGGTTAACATGTGTGAGTCCTCTGAACATTCATGGCCAAGGTGTGCCATTACCTTGTTAGCTAATCCTTTCGTCTGACCTATATAAGGAGCAATAGACATAATAATAAGTGGGTTATAGCAATATGCCTCAAGGGAGAACATAAGATGAAATCAGCATATTACAATTTCTTAACTATTAAAGCAATATAACTTTAAATGATCTTTTTTTTTTTCAAAATGCTCTTCACAGTGGAAAATAAAACAACCTCCAAGCTGGTAGCTTTGAGCTTTAGGCAGAAAAGCTGATTCTAAATATCCAACCTTTACAAGATACATCTTAGGAACTCAAATTCCACAACACATGCTAGGAAGAGGTAGAAGACACATTATTCACTTCTTCATATAAGAAAAAAAATAAGGCATGAGAAGAATTATGTGACACATTCAAGGCCTTTAGGTGGCTATCTTTCTAGGACTCAAGAGAACTCACCAATATTCAGCTAACTATTTGTGGATGGGAGGAAATTTATGGGACATAAATGAGTCTCCACAAAAGTTGGTGTTTTATGTCTTATTACATTTCTCAATAGTTTAGTTATTTCAAATGTATTTCAGCCAAGTTCTACTATGTTTTTACAGTCCAAATATTTATTAGTTAATATGAGGAACTAACATACACACACACACACTTAAGTATGAGTGGATAGATATTGTGGATAGATAGATAGACAGATAGATAGGTTAAATAGATAGATACAATAGGTATTGTGCCAAGCACTTTACAAATATCATTTTATTTGATACTCATAGCCACTCTGAGAAGAATGTGCTATTGTTATCTCAATTTTATAAATGAGGCAACTGAGGAAAACAGATTAAGTAACTTGCCCAGGGCCATATAGCTAGTAAGTATATAACGACTATAACTCAGGTATTTCTGACACTAAGCTCAGGGCTCTATAAACTGCACCACCTAGCTGTTTGTAATGACAACTCTTTCAGTTGGCATAACAAACATCCTTAGCCATCTATATTTGATCTGTTAATAGTCAATCCAGTAGTCTAAATCCAAATATAGACAGTTAAAGAGGGAAAAAAGACTAGATTCCATTCCTATGTTTTATACTTGATGGTACTAAAATGAAGGATGATAATGACAACAAAATCCACTTACGCAGTACTAGTTAACATTAGCATTTTAAATCATTCAGAATGTATCTCAAAAGCAAGGCTTTTCCATGCACATTCATCTTAGACTGAAATATTTACTATAGTACTCACATGCTAGAAATTTATCCAAGCACAGTCACAAGTGAATGTTCTTTTGTACTGCTCCTACTATCTCTTTTCTGAAACAACTTCCCACAGGTCGAACTTTTTTTTTAATTTTTTTTTCGTTATTTAATATATTTAGTTTTCAGCGTTGATTTTCACAGGAGTTTTTATTACAAATTTTCTCCCCATTTCTACCCTCCCCCCACTCCAAGATGGCATATATTCTGGTTGTCCTGTTCCCTAGTCAACCCTCCCTTCTGTCACCCCACTTCCCTCCCATCCCCTTTTCCCTTTCTTTCTTGTAGGGAAAGATAAATTTCTATGCCCCATTGCCTGTGCATCTTATTTTCTAGTTCAATGCAAAAACTTTTGTTTTTGTTTTTGAACATCTATTTTTTTAAAACTTTGAGTTCCAAATTCTCTCCCCTCTTCCCTTCCCACCCACCCTCCCTAAGAAGTCCAGCAATTCAACATGGGCCACATGTGTATCATTATGTATAACCCTTCCACAACACTCATGTTGTGAAAGACTAATTACATTTTGCTTCTTCCTAACCTATCCCCCTTTATTGAATTTTCTCCCTTGA
>CM053623.1:272476182-272500145 GCA_028646595.1 Phalanger gymnotis
TGTCCTGGATCTATTTTCCAGGTCAGTGGTTTTTCCAATGAGATAGTTCACATTGTCTTCCATTTTTTCATTCCTTTGGTTCTGTTTTATAATATCTTGATTTCTCATCAAGTCACTAGCTTCCACTTGCTCCAATCCAATTTTTAAGGTAGTATTTTCTTCAGTGGTCTTTTGGACCTCCTTTTCCATTTGGCTAATTCTGGCTTTCAAGGCATTCTTCTCCTCATTGGCTTTTTGGAGTTCTTTTGCCATTTGAGTTAGTCTATTTTTTAAGGTGTTATTTTCTTCAGTATATTTTTCAGTATATTTTTGGGACTCCTTTAGCAAGTCATTGACTTGTTTTTCATGGTTTTCTTGCATCGCTCTCATTTCTCTTTCCAATTTTTCTTCTAATTCTCTAACTTGCTTTTCCAACTGCTTTTTGAGCTCTTTCATGGCCTGAGACTAGTTCATATTTTTTATTGGAGCCTTTTGTTGTAGGCTCTTTGACTTTGTTGACTTCTTCTGGCTGTATGTTTTGGTCTTCTTTGTCACCAAAGAAGGATTCCAGAATCTGAGACTGAATCTGAGTCCCTTTTCCTGCCTGGCCATGTTCCCAGCCAACTCACTTGACCCTTGAGTTTTTCAGTGGGGTATGACTGCTTGTAGACTAAAGAGTTCCATGTTCCAAGCCTGGGGGGATGTGCCAGCTCTGCCACACCAGCTCTCCTCCTTTCCCAAGAACCCCCAACCTGGACTGGACTTAGATCTTCGGCAGGCTCTTCACTCCTTCTCTGATCCACCGCTTAATTCATCCCACCGGGTGGGCCTGGAGCCCGAAGCAACTGCAGCTATAGTTCTAAAGCTGCCCCCTGTATGTCCCAAACCATATTAAATGTGGTTTCTATCTGATTTTAATGTGTTGATATATTAACAAAAATATTCATTTATGGGTATATACATACATATTCACATATATATTAATGTGTGTTTTTTTCCAAGTCAGTATGTGGCCTTCAATATATTATATGTGATTTAGTAGCCCCTGTTTTGATATGAGTTTGATGTTGCTGCTGCGAGATTATGAAAGAAGGTTACTGATCTGACTTGATGAAGAGAATTTCCATAGAGAATTCCTTACACCAGAGGAATCACAAGTGCTGAGCACCCCGTCATCTCTTTAGACTTGATATGTTATTCATAAAGCATTGGAATATTTTAAAGAAAGTTACTTTAGAATTACTTAGGAATTATTGTTTTAATATAGTTTTAATTCAATAAAACCTTGCATATTGATTACCTATCTCTATAAACACTCACAACAATCAAGATTGCCCTAGTTCATGATACTAGATCTAAACTAAAAAATCGGGAGATCCCAGAATTGTGTGGTAATCAGATTTTAACTCAATATGATTTTGTATGAGCCTGGCATAATACATCCCACTCTCAATGATAGCTGTTTGTTCTTTTAAATTATTCAGTCCCATTTTGTTTTACATAAGGGCACGAGCATTTCCACAAGAAAGAATCTAAGGCAGGTTCCTATGGAGATTTTTAAGGATGAAAAAATGTACAGCTGTAGACTGTTAGAAGTGGAAATAAGTAACTCTCAGATAAGGACCTTCTCTTTATTTTTGGAAGTCATCTCAGTACTGTGAAATGCTTTGTGATCTGCTGATCATTATGCTTTTTCCCTTTGTATTTGTTGTGGTCAGTGTGTGAGATTTCTGCACATATATGAAATGCATTGGCGAGAAGTGAGCACAGGCATTTATGATACATTGTAAGTAAAAGAATTTGCATACCTCAAAGAAGTATGTAAACAATAGCTGTTGTAATAAGCCTGATCATTTTTACTAGATCCCATGAGTCTTCATAAGTAAACCTTCACAAATGTATTATTTGTGTATATGCATGTGGACATGTGTTCGTTGAATGGAATGACTTTTCTCTTCCTCCCTAATGCAAAAGTAGAACACAAGCATGGTCCCATAGATACAGCACTGGACTTGAAATCAAGGAAAACTGCTCTAAAAGTAAAATGAAGGGGCAGGTAGTTGGCACAGTAGTTAGAGCACCAGGCCTGGAGTCAGGAGGGCATGAGTTCAAATTTGGCCTCATACACACAATACTTACTAACTGTGTGGTACTGGACAAGTCACTTAATCTTAATTACCTTGCCAATAACAAATAAATATTAAAAAGGCAGGAGGAGTTTGTTTAGGGATTAGGGAATAGAGGAGGGGTCCTAGCCTCAGTGGAACTGCACAGGCACTATTGTACAGTGAGCCCCTTCTACAATTTGTTGGTCAAGGGTTCTGGTCATGCTGCCCTCTAATTGACTAGGTATTATAGTCTTGATGTTTCCTGTCATTATTGTGGTTTTTTAAATTTTTTGTACAATCAGTTTACAGTCAGTTTCTTTTGTTCCTGTTGTTTGCTCATTTTCCAGACTATTGCTTGACTTTTTTCTGTAATACATTTAATATGTGCCAAAAAATCACACATGCACACACACGCACACACACACACACACACACACACACACACACACAAAACCTACATCACAGCTTTCTCCACATATCTGCAGGAGAATGCAGTATTGCCTGCATACAGTCCAATGAGGGAGGTAGGGACTTCACAGAAAGATTCACAAAGACTCACACAGAGCACCTGGGACAAACAACAACAAAACATCAGCTCAGTGGAAGAGGGAAGAAGAAGAGGGAGGGTTATGACACTGGTTGTTTGGCAACTACCTTCCTGTATGTAGAGGGTTAAGTTCTATTTTTTCTTTAAAGAAAAAAGGCCAAGTTTTCAAATCCCATCACTTTCAGCCAACTGCACTGTTGCTGCATGCATTTTTTTTTATGGAAAAAAGGGGAAAGTAACTTGTCCACTCTAAGTGAAAGGGCTCCCCTGAACCTTCATCTCACCCACTCCCTATCAAAAAAGCAGACCTTTTTAGCTCAGTTACAAAAAAGGACGAAAAAATATGTTCTGTGACTTTTTGATTAAAAACCTCCATCAACCTCTCACTGAAGAGCAGCTTATGAAAATAACAGCTTAAGAAAATTAAAAAAAAAGTTTAATACTATGTACAGCAGCTCCACCATCATTTATCTAGTCTGGTTTTAAAGTGAAAATTTCATCTTTTTCCTTGCTGCAAACATATCTCTACACAACTGTGAGAAATCCTAAAGTGTAGTCCCCAGACACAAATTTACATTAATGTTAAAATTGCCAAGAAAGAAAAAAACTCTCTGGTTTCAAATTATTTAAAAACTGTTTTAAAGAGTATGAAAAAGAAATAGTACAAACCTTCGAGCATAACATATGAAATAGTATTTTGGTTTAAATGAAGAGCAAAGTTTCCTTGTTTCTACAGTAAAAACAAACAAAAAAACATTAGCTGAACACTCACATTCAAGTAGAGTGTAATGGTAATCAGGGTGGGGCTTTTATTTTACTGTTTTTTTCTTGTGGAATGCTATGGCAATCAAGTGCCTTTAATGATTCTTGCCTTTGTTTGAATCAGGCAGGTAAAGTGGGTCTTTGTGTTGTCTTTTGTTTTGGAGTTCTTCTTAGCACTGAGGTAATCAAGGACCTTTGATGAATCTTGCTTTCAAATGTAATGGCAATTTTGCCAAGTTGTGTTTGAGAGCTTCTCAGAACTGAGATAATCAATGCCTTTGATGACTCTTGCCTTTGTTTCAGTTGGGAGTCTTTGATTTAATCAAGACTCTTTGATGACCTGTTTAAGAAACAAGAAAGCTCCAGGTCCCAGGCCCCACACCCTTTTGCTAAGTAGGTCCTAAGCCCCAGGGCCCTGAGAAGGGCATATACTATCTGAGGTTGCAGTTTTGTTTTGGGGCTCTCACTCACTGGAAGAATGTTCTGTGATTTGACTGGGCAAGATTCTGGGTAGCCATTAAGGAGCCCACCCTGGTTTTGAAAACCCAGATATTCATGCTTCTCTCTCTCTTATAACTATATGTGCTGTGGTCAGATGCAAATCTGTCTGTTGATCTGCTTATATTGTCTCTGTTTGTAATTTGTTTGTTTTTGCTCTGAAGTTCAGGATGCTGACTTTTTCCCCTGAACTAAGTGAATTATTTATGTAAGTTTAATTAAAGTGAAATTGTTAACCTCTTAAAGTTGCTTTCCTTCGAAAAGAAGATCAAAGAACCTGTGCTAACAGTCCTGTGTGCTCTTGCTGTTGGTATTTCACCTCCACAGCAGTTGCTAGCAACACTGTTGTTTCATGGGCTTTGCCTGCATGAATACCTTCTCAACATGTAGTCCTTTTTTGCTTGTCATCTGCAAATTCAGGAACTAAAGTTTGAGAAAACTGCAGTGACTTGGGAGATTACTGGGGGCCTCCTCGCTTTATAACACCTGAGAAAACAAAACCCAACAAAAATCACTGTGCATTAGTGCAGAAACAAAGACAGATCAGCAAGTTCAAAGGTGAATGCAAGATTTTCCTAGTGTCCTTTGGAAGTGTGCTCCCTGCCTGGACCCGAGGCTAGTAGTGACACTTGGGCTCTCACCACTCAGGTGAAACCAGCTTCACCAGGGGTACGTAGACACCCACCATCTCTCTAGCTAGTCTCAACTCTTCTGGTTGCACAGCAGCTGGTGATGGTGACAAAGGCCCTCCAGGCTGTGTTGCGAGTACCAGCAGCTTAGGCACAAATAGTTGAAGCAGACCTGATCTTGACAGAAGAACAGACCTGGCTGAGCACTGCAGGTAGGGATCAATCTGACCTTCCTTGTTGTGAAGCTGGTAGTTTTGAACTCCACAAAAGCAGTGCTGACTACCTTCAGATAACTGCATGTATTGTTAAAAGTCAGTCCACCAGACCCATAGAATACTTGTATTTATCTGTGTTGAAACAGCATACACTACTCCTCCAAACATATCATTTACAATCACAGCCAAGGCCTCTCTATTGAGCATCCCATGCGGCACCCCAACAAATACTGTCATGCTTGGATCCAGCCTTTTTGATGGGCTCTGAACAAAGTGGCTATGAGCCAAGACCCAGGAGATAACAAGAACCACATTACAATACATCCTGTGACCGGACATTTTGAAGCTAATACTCACTCAGGTAATCTGGGCTTAGTGGATCTTGGGAACAAGCTTGGAGTTGTGCTTGCACAAACGTCTTGTAATGGCAAGTAAACTGGGACTTTTTGTTGCCTTTTTTTTTGTAGTGCTTCTCAGCACTAAGCCAATCAATGCTTTTGGGTCTTGCTTTTGTTTGAATTATTGATTGTTTGAATTATTGATTGGAAACCATATATGTTATATGGTGCTAGTGATGAAAGAATTTTCCCCCACCCTTTTGCTAAGTAGATGCTAAGCCTCTGGCCTATATCCTTTTGTTAAGTAGGTGCTAAGCTCCAGGACCCTAAACAAGGTATGTATGCTCTGAGGTTAGCATTTTGCTTTTGGGGCTTACGCATTGGAATAGTGTTCTTGTGTAGACTCTGGGTAGCTGTTAAGGAGCCCCCTGGCTTTGAAAAACCCAGATGTTGGTGCTTCTCTCTCTGGTAACTATATATGTAATGTCTTGATCAGACAGCTAGCAGCCTGTCTGTTGATTTGTGTTTATCTTGCTCTATTCATAATTTCTGCTTATAATTTCTGTTTGTATTCTCTCTGAAGTCCAGGGTGCTGGCTTTTCTCCCTGAACTAAGTGATTGGTATATGTATGTTTAATTAAAGTAAGATTATTAACCCCTTAAAGTTATTTCCTTAGAAAAGCAAATCAAAGAGCCTGTGGTAATAGCCCTCCTGTATGCTGGTGTTATTGGTCTTACACCCCCACAGCAGCTGCTAGCAACATTGCTGTTACACTTCTCCAGCTCCAGCTCAAACACCATACATTTTAGGCATATTACTTTTGGGAGTACTGTGGGGACAGCTGTTTGCCATCCTTATTGGGTGATTCCACACTCAAAGAGCCTATTAGATGGAAGGTATTAATCAATCCAACTTCTATGATGTCTCCAGGAACTCCTTCTAGAAATACCTTACAGCAATAGATAGGGTTCTTGTAGTTTTGAGAAGGAAGCTGACCACCCCAGGTACAAGTGGCTTTATTGATAGTTAAAGCTTACCGATGGAGTCTGGTCTCCCAATACTAAAAGGATCCTCTGGAACTTCTAACAAGTCCTAAAAAGGCCACACCAATGCTCCAGGCCATCTCTTTGATGCATTAGTAGGAGAAGGAGTTACTGTAGCTAGAGTGGCCTGGTCTTTGTCCCACCAGGACCCAACTCCCATCTTTAAAGGGTGTCTGGAACCAGCCCTGAGGGTCAGGAAGGGCAGAAGAGGAGAGATGTGAAGGCTGGAAATTAAACTGGAGATCAGACCATAGTCTAATCCACAGTTGAACCCACTCGTGTCTGAATTAGGGGAGCTACTGGAATAAGAATCTAGGGCAGGATAGGCATCCAAGCAAGATCCTCTCAGACATGGTATAGGAAACTTTTCCACAATTCAGAGTTAGGAGGGTCCAGGGGAAAGAAGTCCAAAAGGGGTTTTCCCCAGCACATTTCCCAGTGGGTTATTGAGCATGCTCAGTACCAATTATGGGCTGCTCTGTGCTGCAATGTCAGAGTCCTTTGTACTCTATGGTCTGTCTTACCTTGTCAAGTTTAGGGACTACGGGTTAGGCACAGGTCATTTGCATCCAGGAGGCCCCGGAAAGATTCTTACACAGAAGTAGGGAAAAGCATACTACTTTTAACCGTTCTTTCGGAGTCTGGGAAGTCAATGAGAATGCGATGGCCCAGCCCAGGCCCATACTGCATGGCCTGGATGGACACACTCAGCTGCACTGGCACAGGCCACCTGAGAGGCACTATTTTTGTAACAAAGTTATTGCTTGACTTTTAACTTTATGTTAAAGTTGGACTTTGCTCCCAGAGTCAAAAGGATGCTTTCTCAAACTTCAGGGTTTTTTGTTTTGTTTTGGGTTTTTTGTTTTTGTTTTTTCATTGCTGTTTTCAAAGGTAGTTCTAGAATCTGGAAGTTTTCCATGTTTCCGTGCCAGTTTGATTCAAAGAGAAGTATAATCACTGCTCTCTTGGCATCTGTTCTGGTCTTTGCCTAGAAAGGGATCACCTTGTTTCTTTGCAGCCAGAAGTGCTAGGGATCCTCATTGCTCTGGAACTGCAACCAGGGACCCTGCTTCCTTGTGAAAGACCACAAGCCACACTCTTCTCTGTCCTGGAACTGTGACCAGAGTCGCTAATCTGCTGTCACTTGCACTAGTGCTTTTCTTTGGCATGGAATTACAACCTAGAACTGCATATGGCAATGCAATGTCCTGTGCCTGATGCCAGCAAAGGGCTCCTGTAATTTTTCTTTTCTGACCAGTTGTCCATTTTCCTTACCATAGATGTGCTGAGGGCTCCCGAATCTGCCACTGTACCATTTGCTTCCAAAACCTGCTGCTGATATTGCTGTTGGGATCTACACCAATCCCCATACCTTTGTTACTGTCCTTTCCTGGTGATGTCCTAATTTGTCTTCGACTGGAAATAATGTTTCATCCTGAACTTGTGTTGGCTCTGTTACTCTAGTCGATTTGAGGAATTATTTTAAAGTTGTTAGGAGAGTTCAGCTCAGTGGCTGCCTCTACTTGGCCATCTTGACTCCACCCTGGGATGTTTATTTTTCTATTTGAAGCCATACCATAGTCCATTAAAATCCAACATCAGTGATGTAGCATGGGAAAACATCAATCAATATTCTCTAACACTACACCATCAAAGGAAAAACTCTAGTAGGACTACCAATCAGGAAAAATTGGAATAGAAGGGAATATATATATATATATAAAATACCAACTATGTTCTGGGCACTATGTTCAAATATTAACAAATATTTTCTTATTTGATAATAACAATAACTATGCAAAGTAGATTTTGTTATTATTTGTATTTTACAGATCAGGAAACTGAGACTGCCAGAGGTTAAATGACTTGTCCAAGGTCACCCAGGTAGTCACTGAAACTCTATTTGAAATCAGGTATTCCTGCCCAGCATTCTCTTCATTGTGCCAATAAGCTGTCACTTAGCTATCGTATTACAAGTGATGTGGTCAGGAGTATTTAGATTATCCACCCTTTGCCAATCTCAAAGTTTCATGGAAATGCCAATAGCAAGCTATTCTTTTTCTTATTATTAAAATAGTAGCATTTTAGTGTAACAGACAGACAGCCACAGAGATTGACTAAGGTTCAAGCTGACTACCTGAAGCTGATTTTCCAGGTGACCTAGACAAGTTAACTAAGTTATGTGGATTATAGGCACAGTTAGTATCTCTTTCTTTCAGGGAACATGTTATATAAAAAATAAATTGGATAACTTTTGTCACCATGTTTCTATTCCAAAAGTGGTGATAATAGGTTTTAAGAGACTTAAAGCAAAATAAAGCAATAACAAGAAAATCCATTACTTGCAGAATAGGAGACGACTTTATTGGGTATCAGAGGAAATATGTTTTCATAAAAGAAGCAATCTTAAGAAAAAAAGCAATCCATAATGATCCTGTGACATAGCCTACGAATCATTACAACTTACTTTTTCTTCCTACCCTAATAAAGAAAAACCTCATTAAAAGTCAAAACTTTAGTCTGATGTGAATAAGCTCAGTTTTACACCTGAAATATGTTGCAGTTTTACTCTATGTAACATGATTTTTTTAACATCTATTTTTAAATTTTAAATTGCGTGCATTTTGTTTAAAGAAATTTAGTGAATGCAGCCTTCTGGGGGGATGGGAGTGGAGGGGAAACAAAACAAAAACAAAAACATATGTTTTGTTTTTTTCTTCTACTTGGAAAATTTACATTTCACAATGCACTTCAGATGTTCCCAGATTGCCTAAAATTATTTCCTTTGCACACATATGTATATGCATATATACATATATATATTTTACCATGTACTGCATAATACAATAATGCTTGTTGATTTATGAATACATATATGTGTATATATGTATATGCAAGCATATATGTATATATTTATATATGTAATGTTTAAGTCTTCCTTCAGTGACTAGGGCTAAGAATCATAGGTCAAACTTAGAGGTGAAGGGTATCTTAGGGATAACCTAATCCAGTTCTATATTTTTTTTTCAAAGATGAGGAAACAAAGATGATATAAAATGCCTTGTCCAAAATCACGTAGTCCAACAACAGTGATTTATTACACAATTCCAAAGTGGCAGGTACCATGCTAAGTTCCAAAAATACCCATAAAAGGGGGAGAGGGAAGCTTTCAAAGAGTTCATGTTCCAATGGGAGAGGTAACATGCAGAGAGCTACGTACAATGAAGACAGATACAAAGTGGTGTGAAAATAATCTCAGCATTAGAAATAAGAGGGATGAGGAAAGAGTTCTTGCAAAAGATGGAGTTTTAGGTGAGAATTGGGAGAAGCTGGGCCTGGGGAGATGAGGAGGGAAAGCATAACAAACATGGGGGACAGTCAGTGAAATTTTAATTAGATGATGGAGTGGCATGAGTAAGATACAGCAAGACAGTCAGTGTCACTGGGTCTTAACACAGGTGGAGGAGAATATGGTGTAAGAAATTTGGAAAGGTAGAAAGGCGTCATGTTATGAAGGTGTTTAAAAGTCTACTAGGCGATTTTATATTTGATCCTAGAAATAATAGGAAGCCAGGAGAGTTTACCGAGTAGGGGATCTCATGGTCAGACATATTCTTTAGGAGGATCATTTTGACAGCTGAGTGGTAGATACACAGAAGTAGGGAGAGACTAGAGGCAAGGAACAGTCAACATGTGAACAAATAGGGCCTGTACCAGGATCATGTCTGTAGGAGAAGAAAGAAGGGGATATGATATAGAGGAGATATCTCTTTTTATTTAATATTTTATTTTTCCCAATGTCATGTAATAATTATTTTTAACATTCATTTAAAAAAATGAGTTCTAAATTCTCCCCTCCTTGTCTCTCCACACCCTTCGCTAAGATGATATAATTACAAGCAAAGTGGGACTTTTTGCTGTCTCTTTCTTTTGGAGTGCTTCTCAGAACTGAGGCCATGAATTGCCCTTGATTGAGTCTTACCTTTGTTTGAATCGAGTCTTTGACTGAATCAAGAGTCATTGATTGGAAACAGTATGTATACTCTGAGGTTAGCGTTTTGCTTTGAGGGCTCACTCATTGGAAGAGTGTTTGTGTGATTTAGCCAGATGAAACTCTGTGTGGCCATTAAGAAGTCCCCCTACCTCCGGCTTTGAAAACCCAGATGTTGGTGCTTCTCTATTTGGTAACTATGTACGTATTTCTATGGTCAGACAGTTAGAAGCTTGTCTGTTGATCTACATTATTTTCTCTATTTGTAATTTTTGTTTGTATTTTCTCTGAAGTTCTAGATGCTGATTTTTCCCCCTGAACTAAGTGAATGATATATGTATGTTTAATAAAAGTCAGATTATCAATCCGTTAAGGTTGCTTTCCTTTAGAAAGCCAGATGAAAAAGCCTGTGCTAGCAGCCGTACTATGTGCTGGTGTTATTGGGCTTACACCTGCACAGTAGCTGCAAGTAACATTGTTGTCAGATGACAAGGAATTTGATAGTGTTTATACATGTGCAATCATGCAAAATATATTTCCATATTAGTCATGTTGTGAAAGAAATTACAGACAACCTCCCCCAAAAAATAAAGTGAAAAATAGTATACTTTGATTCATATTCAAACTGCATCAGTTCTTTCTCTGGAAATGAATAGAATTTTTTATCATGAGCCCTTTGGAATTTTCTTAGATATTTTGTTGTTGAAAAAAACTAGGTTGATGATAGTCACTTCACTTTACATCAGTCCATGTAAGTTTTTCCAGGTTTTCCTGAAATCACCTTGTTCATTTCTTACAGCACAATAGCATTGTAATGGAATTTACAATCATATACTATAATTTATTCAGTCAGTCCCCAATTGATGTGTGTCCCCTCAATTCTCCATCCTTTGCCACCACAAAAGAGCTTGCTATAAATGTAAAAATAGGTATTCCCTCCGCCGTTTTATCTCTTTCTAATACAGACCTAGTAGTGGTTTTGTTGAATCAAACGGTATGCACAGTTTGCCTTTGGGCATATTTCCAAATTGCTCTCCAGAAAGGTTGGATCAGTTCACAACTTCATGAACAGAGTGTTAGTGTCACAATTTTCTCACACCCACTCTAACATTTATCATTTTTCTTTTCTCTCATGTTAGCCAATTTGACAAGCATAAGGTGGTACCTCAAAGTTGGTTTAATTTGCATTTCTCTAGTCAATAGTGATTTACAGCACTTGTTCATATGATTATAGATAGCTTTTATTCAGCTGAAAACTGTCTGTTAATATTATTTAATCATTTATCAATTGGGGAATGACTTCTCTTTTTAGAAATTTTACTCAGTTATCTATTTATTTGAGAAATGAATCCTGTATCAGAGACACTTGTTGTAGTAATTTTCGCCTGATTTTTCTTCTTTCCTTTTAATGTTGGCTGCATGAGTATTGTTTGTCTGAAAATATTTTAATTTAATATATCAAAAATATCCATTTTACATATTGTAATGCTTTCTATCTTTTATTTGGTCAAAAATTCTTCCCTTATCCATAGTTATGAAAGGGAATTATTCCATGTTCTTCTAATTTGCCCACGGCATCACCCTTTATGTGGAAAGCATGTTCCCATTTTGATCTTATCTTGGTATATGGTGTGGTATATTGGTCTATACTCAGATCCTTTAATTTTCAGGATTTCCATTTTGGTATTCATTTGGGGATTTTAAATTTGTTTTTCCCCTTAGTTTTGGTTGTTGTTACTTGCATAACTAATTGATTTGCTCTTTCTCTATTTTGTGCACATAAGCATTCAGATAAGTATGCGCACATGCACATGTACACAAACACACACACATAATTTTCCTTTAAGTATGGCTTTGGCTGCACCTAATAAAGTTTGTTGTCTCGTCTTATTATCATTCTCTTTAATGAAATTATTCATTGTTCCTATGATATTTTTCAAAATTTTTGCATCAATATTCATTATGGAAATTGGTCTATAGTTTCTTTTCCCTGTTTTTGCTATTGCCGGTTTAGATATCATCACCATATTTGTGTTGTTACAGGAGTTTGGTAGTACTCTTCTTTGTCTATTTTCCAAATAATTTATATGATATTGGAATTATTTGTTATTTAAATGTTTGGTAGAATTCACTTATGCATCTATCTGACCCCAGGGATTTTTTCTTAGGGTGTTCATTGATGGCTTGTTCTATTTTTTTTCTAACATGGGGTTATTCAAATATGCTATAGGGTTTTTTAAGTGTTTTATTTCAACTTCTGTTAATCTGGAACATTTATATATTTTGTAAATATTCATCTATTACACCTTAGATTGTTTAGATTTTTTTGCATATAATTGGAAAATAGATCCTTATAATTGCTTTAATTTCTTCTTCTTTGGTGGTGAATTAACCCTTTTAATTTTTGATTGTAGTAATTTGGTATTCTTCTATCTTTTGAAAAATCAAATTAACCAAGGGTTTATCAATTGTATTTTTTGTCATAAAATCAACTTCTACTTTTATTTATTATTTTAATAGTTTGCTTGCTTTCTGTTTTGTTAATCTCTTTTTTGATTTTAAGTATTTCCAATTTGGTGTATAATTGGTGATTTTTAGTTTATTCTTTTTTTAGTTTTTTTTTTTTTTCCTAGTTGCATGCTCCAAGTCATTGATCTGTTCTTTCTCTTTTTTACTGACAAGCTTTCAAGCATATAAAGTTTCCTATAAGTACTGCTTTGGCTATATCCCATAAATTTCTATATATTGAGTTTTGTATTGTATATTTGAGATTGTCTCATTGTTGCCATTCTCTTTATGAAACGATTGAATTTTCCTATGATTTGTTCTTTGATTCACTCATTCTTTAGGAATAGATTAGTTTTCGATTTTTTTTAATCCATCTTTCCATGGCTTTTAATTAAATGTAATCTTGTTGCATTATGATGTAAAAAAGACACATCTAATATTTTGGGTTTTCTCTGCATTGGTGACGTCTTTTTGCCCTAATACATGGTCAGTTTTTGTGCAGGTATTTTGTACTACTGAATAAATGGGATATTTCTTCCTATTCTTCTTTAATTTTCTCTAGAGTTCTAATACATCTAACTTTTCTAAAATACTTTTCACATACTTAATTTTTTTCTTGTTTATTTTTTGGTTTAAAATTATCTATTTCTGAAAGGCGAAACATGAGGTCCTCTATTAGTAGTTTTCTAACTATTTTGTCCTTTAACACATTTAAACTCTTTAAAAAATTTGGATACTATGCTATCCAGTGCAAATATGTCGATTATTAATATTACTTCATTGTCTATGGTACTTTTTAGCTAAATGTAGTTTCCCTGCTTACTTCCTTTAATTAGATCTATGTTTTTCTTTTGCTTTGCCTAATATTATGATTGCTGCTATTGCTTTTGTTTTCTTTTGGGACATTTTTCTTTTTTCCTTTGGTCGTTTGTTTTTCTTTTTTCTAAATCGAGCATAATAGATTCTGCTCTAACCCCTGACCTTTCTGCTTCAATTGTTTTTTCTTTTAAACAATGTATTGTAAGATTCTGATTTTTAATTAACTATGTTATCCAATTCTGAGTTAATTTCATTAACAACTATGCATTTTCCTCTACCATATTTTTCCCATGTTGTGCTCCCTCTCTCTCTCTCTCTCCCTCCCCACTCCTACCTTTCCCTTCTCTTTCCTTCTCACAGGTCTTTTGCTTTTGAATACCACCTCCCCAATCTGCCCTCCTTTCTAACAGTCCACACCTTTCACTTATTCACCACTGCTCCAACTTCCCTATAGGACAAAGCAGATTTCTATACCCAAGTGGGTGTATGTTGTTCCCTCTTTGAGTTATTTCCAATGACAGCAAAATTCAAGTCTTGCTAGCCACTCCCCTCCAAACATTCTCCTCCACTCTAAAAGCATTTTCTCCCCTCTTTTATGTGAGATGATTTATCCCATTCTACTTCTCCCTTTTCCTTTCTCCCAGTATATTCTTCAGTCACACTTACTTTTTTTTTTAGATATCAGCCCTTCATTTTCAACTCATCCCTGTGCCCTCTGTCTAAATATACTCCTTCTAATAGCCCTAATAATTAGAAGGTTCTTATAAGTTACAAGTATCATCTTCACATGTAGGAATGTAAACAGTTTAACTTTATTAAGGCACTTATTATCTCCCTTTCCTGCTGACCTTTTTATGCTTCTCCTGAGTCTTGTATTTGAAAGTTACATTTTCTATTTAGCTCTGGTCTTTTCTTTAAGAATGCTTGGAAGTACTGTATTTCATTGAATATCCATTTTTTTTTCTTATGAATGATTATACATCGTTTTCCTGGGTAGATAATTCTTGGTTGTAATACTAGGTCCTTTGTCTCTGGAATATCATATTCCAAGACCTCCAATCTTTTAATGTAGAAGTCTGCTAAATATTGTTATCCTGACTGTGGCTCTACAATACTTGAGTTGTTTTTTTTTTTTTTTTTTTTTTTATGGCAGCTTGCAATATTTCCTCCTTTACATAGGACATCTGGAATGTGGTTATAATATTCCTGGGGGTTTTCATTTCGGGATCTCTGTCAGGAGGGTCTTTGTGGATTCTTTTAATGTCTATTTTACAAACTGGTTCTATGATATCATAGCAGTTTTCTTCAATAATTTCTTGAAAGATAAAGTCTAGGCTTTTTTTTTTTTTTGATCATGGCTTTCAGGCAATCCAATAATTTGAAAAATATCTCTCCTGAATCTATTCTTTAGGTCAGTTGTTTTTCCAACGAGCTCTTTCTATTTTCTTCTATTTTTTCAATCTTTTTTACGTTATTGTTTCTGGTTTTCTCATATAGTCATTACCTTTCATTTGCTTAATTCTAATTCTAATTAGAAGAAATAGTATCTCCTTTTCAATTTGGTCATTTTTTACTTTTTCAGGAGGTGTTTTTTTTTTCCTTCAGTTAATTTTTGTGCCTCTTTTTCCATTTGGCCTACTCTGTTTTTTAAGGTGTCATTTTTGTCATTTTTTTTTGTGTCTCCTGTACTAAGCTTTTCACTCATTTTTCATGACTTACTTCCATCACTCTTAGTTCTCTTCTCAATTTTTTTTCTACCTCTCCTACTTGATTTTCACAATCCTTTTTGAATGCTTCCATGGCATGAGATCAATTTATTTTTTTTGAAGGCTTTGGATGTTTTGGATTTTTTGAAGGCTTGGACTTTGTTTTCTTCTTCTGAATGTGTGTTTTGAACTTCCATGTCACCATAGTAACTTTCTGTGATCAGAATTATTTTTCTGCTGTTTGCTTATTTTCTAAGGCTATTTCTTGATTTTTTGTTCTTTGTTAAAATAGGGTTCTGCTTCCAGGGTGGGGGGCAAATCTATGTATGGGAAAAGCAACAGAGTCCTGCCCCCTGTGATAGCAAAGAGACCCCTGTAATCTTTTTCTGACTAGTTATTTGATCCCCTTACTTTCTCTGGGCCAAGAGCTCTGGAAACAGCTGCTGCCACTGCTGATTCAATGACCCCCAGGGCCTGCTCCCATTTTGCTGGTTCTGTGCTGTTGCAACCTGTGCTATACTCTCACCCGGGTGTGGCAGACCTTTTCTGCTTACCTTCTAATTATTTCACTCTGTTCTTTTGTGTGTTCCGATGCTCCAGAAATTGTTTTATAACATTATTTAAAAGTGTTAGAAGTGTCTCCACAACTTGACTAGTGTGTAAATTAATTCAATGCTAAGTTATACATGGAAGCTATATGGGATTCCATGCTTTCTTGGGGAGGGAAAAGGGAAGGGAGGGGAGAAAATCTGGAACTCAAAATTATGTGGAACTGTTTGTTGCAAACTAAAAATAAAAAACAAATAAAAATAAGTGTTAGAAGTGTTTTGGGAGAGACCTCAACCTAATTGTTGTCTTTTCTCCACCATCTTGGCTCCTTCCCTGTTTTTTTTTTTTTTGCTTGTTTTTGTTCGTTTTTTCCAGCCTATTTCTTGACTTTTAATTTTATGTTAAAGTTGAGCTTTGCTTTGGGAGGGAAGGGGCCACTGGTCCAAGCTTCACGTCTTTCATTCTGTTATTTTCAGAGCTCATTTTGGGGACCTGTAAGTTTTCGGTTCTTCCAAGGTGCTATGACTTAAGGTGAGGTGTGGTCACTGATCTCTTGGCTTATTCTTTGGCCTATGAGTGACCATAAGAACTCTTTTCTACCCAGGAACTGTGGCCAAAATCCCTGCCTCCCTGAGGTCACTGAATCTAGTGTGCTAGTGGTCTTCCTCACACTGTGACTATGTCCCAGGTCAGTGAACCAGATCTCCCTTTTGAGCAATGCAACGGTGTCCTGCTCCCAGTATCAGCAAAGTGTCCCTTGTAATATCCTTCTGACCGGATGTCTAGCCTCCATACTATTTGTGGGCTGAGAAAACTGGGAGTTACTAACACTAATTCAGTTTTTGCGAAGGCCTAAACTGACTTGCTGTGGTAGCGCCTTCTGTTGGTGGCTGCGGGGATATGAAGTCACATGCTGGCTTACACTGAGTGGGAGGCCTCACTGCTGACTTGCTGGGTCATGGGTACTTGTTACTGACTTGTGCTGGGCTTGGCCAGCTACTGGTTTACTCAGGTCCCTGGGATTGTTCTCCATTTTTACCTCAATGAAACAGACCTTTCTTGTTCTTTTCCTATTTCCTGTTGTTTTGGGCTGGAAAATTCTTTTATCCTATCCTTTTTTATTTTTGGTTTTGCCATTCTAAGATTCATTTTGAGGCATAATCTTAATATTTTGGGTAGAAAATTTGGGAGACCTCAAGCAAGTTTTGGCCTTACTCTGCCATCTTTCCTCTGGAACTCCCCAGGAGGGATATTTCAAAGACAGAATAAGCAAGACTTGGCAGCAGATTTGATACAGACCTATAAGAAAATGAACCATTGAGGATCAGTCCTAGATTGAAAGCCCAAGTGACTAGGTAGAATGTCCTTAAAAATAATGGATACATTAGGAAGAGAAGAAGGTTTTGGGGAAAAGGTAATTGGCTTGTTATTTGGTATGTTGAGTTTACGATATCTCCAGTTCATGTAGTCCAACATATCCGATAGGCTATTGGAAATGTGAGAATTAAGGTCAAGGAAGAAGTTATCTATACCTAGATAAATAGATCATCAGACAGTTTGCATATTTAAAAAATATGTATCTGTAATCAAAGCAATGTCTTCAAACTCCAAATATATCCTTTTTACACTATTTTGATTATAATACCAATCTAAGAATTATTCTCAGAGCAAGCTGTTAAATAGTGAGTTCCATTCAAGAAGGATTAATTGTCCAGTATGTCTGAGCACCATACATAGACAGACATTTCCTGCCCTCGAGGAGCTTCTGTTCTATTGGGATGGAAAACATCTAATAAGGTAAATAAATTACAGGTTATTTCAACACAGTGTGAGAGTTCTCACTACAATACTAGGAGGATTAGGAAAGACTTTGAACAGAAGCTGGCATGTGAATTAAATCCTTGAAGAAGCTATGACTTCAAATAGTCAGATATTAGTAATGACTACTTTCCAGGAATGGATAAAACTTTTTAAAAGAGAAAGAATCCGGGGGTAGAATTTCAAGGTCAATGAGCACCAATTAGCACAATTCAGATAGTGTTCCAAGAGTAGTGATAGGAATTATATCTGAAAAGATAGGATGAGACCCAACTATGAAGGATGTCAAATAACAAGCAAGAGCACTTTGTGTTAATTTTAAATCTGAAAGGAAGCTAATGAAATTGTTGCATAGACATATGCTGTGGTCAGAACTGTAACTTAAAAATATTTTGGCAGCTGTTTCAAAGATAGATTGAAGAAAAGAAGCCTTTGAAGTAAGACAGTAAATTAGAAGAATATTGCAACATTGCATTCAATGACTTCAATTAGAAAGGAATATTTTTTTTTCATTTCCAGAATTACTAAGGATAACGAACCTGTCCGTTGAACCTAACTATCTAAAATCACCTCCTTTCTTTTGAAGTCATAGGTGTAGATATCAAGTAGAGTGTTTCTTTGCTTCAAATTACTTTGGCATAAGAGAAACGCTGAGTAGGTCACAATTGAGGGCCCATTGTGGTCCTGGTCAATATGTGCTCTGTTGTACTGCCATGCTGTGATGGCAGCTTTGGTGAAATAAACAAAAATGAAGACCTCATTAAGTAAAGAGTGAAATTTAACTAGTTCTTTGAGAGAACAGAATGAATATGGCACTCCACCAGAAAAAAAAAAAGATCTTAGGACTTTCAGATAACATGTAATTTAAGTGCTAAAAGCAGCTGCCTGGAAGGACAACTTGGTTTTCACTTATCTTTGTAAATGTTTTATAGCTAATTGTCATATGTCCTAGATTTTAAAAAAAGTTAAAAACTAACACTTAGAGCATCTCCCTCAGCTCTTTTATCCTCCAGTTTAAAGTCAAGACTCCAATTATTTTTTTTTTTACTCCTAAATTCATCTTTCTGCTTAACCTGTCTCTTTCTATTCAGGACACCACCATCCTTCAATTTTCCAAATTTTCTACCTCAGAATCATTGTTCACTCATCACTTTCCCTCACATTCAATGATAGGGAAAAGGATAGAGTATTGTTATTGGAATAAGAAACACTTGAGTTCAAATCATTCCTCAAATTCTCAGCTGTGTGACTTTGAGCAATTCACACAAAGTTTCTCAGGCTCAGTTTCCTCATCTGCCAAAACAGCATACTAATGGTATCTACTGTGTGCATTACATGAAATAACCTATGTAAAGCACTTGACAAATCCTAGAAAACTGTTTAACTGCTAACTGCCTCACTTCTTACCTATTGTAGTTCCATGTACTTGCTTTGTTTTTTCACCACCGTCCTCATATGACTAGACCCCAATCTAGCCTCATTACCTTCCTGCCTCACATGTCTTCTGTTTCCTCCAAATAGCTTCTGAAGTGATCTTTTTATGGTTCCAATTCAGCCATGCCACTCTCCTACTCAGGAAGCTTTCCTAGATCTCCATTACCTAGAGCAGTGGTATCAAACTCAAAAAGAAATTTGAGGCCATTAAACTGAGATAAGGAAGCCTGCAGCCTATCTGTTGATTTAGTTTTTAAATGTTATTTATTTTTTCTTACATTTTTATTTATTTTGTTAAATATTTCTCAATTACATTTTAACCTAGTTTGAGCTGCATTCAGGTATATTGTGAGCTGGATGCTGCCTGCCTGCAATTGACAGCTCTGATCTAGGGGAACAAACAAAAAGTTCTCTAATTGGCACTAATCAAGAGAATACTAAACTTAGAATCAGGAAGTCTTGAACTCAAATCTGACCTCGGACATTTATTAGGAGTGCCCCTTAGATAAGTCACTTAATATCGATGCGCCTCAGTTTCCTAATCTGTAAACATGGTGACAATTATAGTTTATATATATATATATATATATGTATATATATATATATATATATAAACCAAGAAAATATTTATAGAATGCTTTGCAAAACTGAGAATGCTATATAATGGTAACTCCTTCATTATCACCATCATTTTATCATTTCTATATTTCCCACCAATTTGGCTTTCTTGAATTTCCTCATAAGTAACCTCTTATCTATCAGTTTCATACTTGTGCACAGTCTTTTCTGCCTGCTTAGAACTATTATAAATTTGTGATATAATGGATAGCCCACTGGGCCTGGAATGAGGAAGACCTGAGTTCAAATGTAGTCTCAGACACTTCCTGGCTCTGTGACCTGGGGAAAGATATTCTGTTTGCCTTAGTTTTCTCAACTGTAAAATGGGGATAAAAATAGCACGTACCTTGCAGGGTTGCTGTAAAGATCAAAGGAGATAATATTCATAAATCATGTAACAGAGTACCTAGTACATAGTGGGTGCTACATAAATGCTTATTGCTTTCCTCCTTCCTTTCCTAAAATGTGTGGATAACACCATCTCCCAGCGATGTGCTGAGTGTCAAATGGGACATTTGTAAAATGATTGTTATAATGCCTGGCATATAGTAGGTGTTGTATAAATGATGACACAATGATGATGATGATGATGTCATCCCATCTACCTCTTAGCATAATGGCTTCTTTCAAGCTCAGATCAACACTGCTTCCCATATAAGATACCCCACTCCATCAACTAGTGACTCCTAATCAAAAGCATTTTTTTTAATTTACCTTGCATGTACTTTGTTACGTACTGATATGTTTAAACATTGCTTTCCTGATAAAAAGCAATTTTGTTGAAGTCACAGAATGTTTCATTTGTGTCTTTCTACCCACAATGCCTAGCATGCTGTCTGAAACATAGTACCTATTTAATAAATGTTGGAAGACTTATTGGATGATGATGATGATGATGATGGAGATGATAGTCAACAGCACATAGTGGAGAGATAGTTGGCTTTGTAATCAGAGACAGTTGGATTCATGTCATGCCTTTGACACATGGTGCATGGACAAATACAACTTACTTAATGTTTATTGTTTTTAACGTTCTTTTTTTAAATTTTGAGTTACAAATTATCTCCCTCCTTGCTACCCCTCTCCCACCCACTAAGAAGGCAAGTCATATATCAGTTATACATGTGAAGTCATATAAAACATATTTCCATTTTAGGCATGTTAAAAAACATAAAAAAAAACAAGAAATACAAAGTAAAAAAAGTTAAGTCTCAATTTGCACTCAGAGTTCATCAGATCTCTCTCTCTCTCTCCATAGTTGATCATCATTACAATACTGCTATTATTGTGTATAATCTTCTCTTGGTTCTGCTCACTCTACTTTGAATCAGTTCACATAATATTTCCTGGGTTTTTTTCTGAAGCCATCCTGCCCATTATTTGTTTTGAGACAATAGAATCCCATTGCAATTTATACCATACTTTTTCAGCCCTCCCCCAATTGATGGACATCTCTTCAGTTTCCAGTTCTTTAACATCACAATAAGAGCTGCTATAAATATCTTTATACTTAGATGTTTTCTCCCATTTAAAAAAATCTATTTGGGATATAGACAGTATTGCTGGATCAAAGGGTATGCATAGGTTTAACAGTGCATTATTGAAACTATTTTTGCCATCTCCTCCAGCATTTATTATTTTCCTCACCCGTTAGCCAATCTGATGGTTGTAGTGTAGCACCGCAGTGTGTTTTAATTTGCGTTTGTCTAATCAATAGTGAGTTACAGCATTTATTCATGTAACTCTACAGAGCTTTGATTTCTTCTTCTGAAATCTGCTTGCTCATATCCTTTGACCATTTCTAACTGAGGAATGTCTGTATTCTTATGAATTTGATTCAATTCTTTATGTTTTGGAGAAATGAGGCCTGTATCTGAGAAACTTGCAACCGCAGCACCCTGTGCCATCCCCCACCCCTTTTCTGATTTTCTTCTAATATTGACTGTACTGGTTTTGTTTGTGCAAAAACTTTTGAATTTCACGTAATAAAGTTATATATTTTACTTTGCATTATCTCCTTTATCTTTTTTGTCATAAACTCTTCCCTTAACCCTAATTTGCTTTTTCCATGCTATCTTAATTTGCTTTGGTATCACCATTTATATCTAAATCATGTACCTATTTTAACTTTATCTTGTTATATAATATGAGAAGTTGGTCTATGCCTACTTTCTGCAAACTACTCCCCAGTTTTTCCAGTAATTTTTTGTCATGTTGTGAGTTCTTGCCCCCAAAGCTTGGATCTTTAGCATGAAGCACTATATTACTATGGTCATTTACTACTGTGTATGATGAACCTAATCTGTTCCACTGATCCAGCAGTCTATTTCTTAGTCAATATCAAATTGTTTTGATTTTTACCGTTCTATAAAGTAATTTGAAAGGTGGTACTGCTGCTAGGCCTACTTCCTTCACATTTTATTTCATTAATTTCTTTGATATTCTTGACCTTTTCTTCTTCTAGATGAATTTTGTAATTTTTTTTCTAGTTCTGTAAAGTAATTCTTTGGTAGTTGGATTGTACAGCACTGAATAAGTATGTTAGTTTAGGTAGAATCATAGTTTTTATTTTATTGGCTTCCCTACCCCTGGGTAGTAATCACTTTACTTTTCAATAACATAAGAAACCCTTTAGGATGAAAAGTTTAAAATTAAAAAAATGAATTGTTAATTCATAGTGACAGATAAATTTCAGTACCAGTAGTTCCCAGCCCCAATGAGACCATTATCAATAATAATTACATTCTTTTTATTTAGTTAAAGTACTGAAACATATGAAATTATTTACCCCTTTCCTTTCAAATTGTTCCTGTGAATGATTATTTGATAATCAAAACCTGAATTGCTGGTAATAGATGAAGCCCATTGACTTCTATGTATCTCTACTTTCATCAATGTAGGTATCCTCTTTGACTGTGCTGAGACAAAGCTTTTAAACCTTTTTTTAATCTTTTCTAATTCCATATTCTCACATTAATCCTGCAGAGAAGATTATTCTCATTGATATTTTTAAATTGTGTAGATAACATGGACTGTGTATTACTTATTACTTCCTATATGATTTATGTACTTGACTTTCTATTCTTATCTACCTGATGATAATTGCAAAATGTGTCATTCTTCTATCACTGTTTATACTGTAGCCTTAGAACAAAGGTTAAAAAATGGAGTATGGTTGTTCAGCTAGCTATCAATTAGAAAGAAATCAACCTTCTGTTCTGGAAAGAATAGCAATCTAATGTTCCTGGGACCTTTTATGTTGTAGTCTCATTACAGACTTCATAAACTAAATCATAAACCACATTTACTGAGCAAACCAAAGATTCAATTTAGCATTATTTTCATAGCTCCTGGGAGGCTTGAAAGCTAATGAGATAGGAACAACCTTTTTGTCAGGAAGGGTGTGATGTTTGCCAGGTATAAACCGCTTATCTCAGGACAAACCTACAACATAAATACCAAAGAGAAATATCAGCTATGACTAGATAATGTGTTTTCTCTCTTAACATATAGGAGCTATTAGGCGATTAGGGGAAGGGAAATGTTCAGAACACAGCAGAGTTGGAAACTATTCTTTTCCTCCATCTTTTCTTTTTCCCTTTCTCCATCATATTTATCTCATAGTATACTTTTTATTCATTTTTGTGCCATAAATTTTTTCAACAAAAAAAAAAAAAAACATTTATTATATGCCTGACACTATCTTGTATACTGCAGGACATAATCTCTGCTTTCAGGAAACTTACATAGGGGCGGAGCCAAGATGGTGGCTGGGAAGCAGTGACTGGTGTGAGGTCCCCACCAAGTCCCTCCAAAAACCTATAAAAAAATGGCTCTGAACCAATTCTAGAGCTGCAGAACCCACAAAGTTGCAGAGGGAAGCAGGGCTCCAGCCCAGGACAGCCTGGATGGTCTCGGGGTAAGGTCTGTCCCACACAGAGCTCCCAGCCCCCAGCTGTGGGGAGCAGAGCTGAGCCCAGCGCGTGCAGCGCGAACAGACCAGACGCAGACCTACCAGACCAGGAGACGAGCGGAGAGTGCCCTGGCATCCTGAATTACTGAGCTGTGGCATCCACCAGACCTCTCAACCCACAAAGAGCAAAGACATCAGAGAAGGTTAGTGGGAAAAGCTGCGTGACTGAGTTTGCAGTTCAGCCACTGCCCCTGGGGCAGCAGAGGTGGGGCAGCTTTAGAACTACAGCTGCAGTTGCTTCTGGCCCCAGGCCCACCTGGTGGGAGGAATTAAGTGGCTGATCAGAGCAGGAGTGAAGAGCCTGCTGAAAATTTCCAGGTTGGGGGTTCTTGGGGAAGGAGGAGTGCTTGTGATGCATCTGCCCAAGATTGGAACATAGAACTCTTTAGTCTATAAGCAGCCACACCCCGTTGAAAAATTCAAAGGT
>CM053623.1:272500645-272526640 GCA_028646595.1 Phalanger gymnotis
AGGGAAAGATGATGTGTATGATTCATGAGACCTCAATATGTGAGTAGCTAAAGGGAATATGCATGTGTGTATACGTATGTGTATATATTTATGTATGTGTATGTATATATGTTTATGTGTATGTGTATATATATACCTATATATGTGTGTACGTGTGTGTATATATATATGTATAGGTATATATATATTCAGGAAACTTACATTCTATCAGGAAATAAGGATATTTCTCTAACTAAATATTTATCTATCTACTTATCATCCATCTATATATAAAGGCATATTTTGGATGCATGTGTATATACTATTTATATACATATATTTATCATATATGTGTATATATTTGCATACATGCATACATACATACATACACGCTGTTGAGTCTAAGATGCTTGGCACAATACCTTCTCTCACTCTCACAAATGAGAATTATTGGAAACTGCTCTGATCTGAATTCCCACAATGTGTCAGAAATGGGTTCATTCTTTCATGAACCTGACAACCTAGAAAAAAGATGAACTCCTTCTTCTTGCACTCTTTGGCTACTTACACCTCAACTTTGGCTACTTTTTCTCTTTTGTTTTAACTCATGTCTAGGTTCTTCCCAAAAGGAGGAAGAGAAAAGTATCTAATGTACAATAAATAGTCCAGGTATGTATTCATTCCCTTCACCAAAATAAATATATACTTAACCCAAAAGAATCTCACTAGTGTACAGTAGAAGAAAATTTAAATAAGCAAACGTGTCAATAATAGCTATTTTCACACTCCCAAAGAAGGTGAAGAAAATTATTAAAATATAAAACATTTTAAAGGCTTACAGAATAAGCATTTCATATTTTATTTCTGTTTCTAGCAAACGAAGCCAAGACTGGGGCTGCCAGTCAACTTTTCCTAATGCTCTGTAGTAGTTGTGATGGACTGCTGAAGTGCATCATTTGACTCACCTCAGCAGCAGCTAATCAGACCTTTCAAGTTCTCTAACTCTCAGTGCTTCTTAAACTTTTTCCACTTGTAACCTATAGCACCCATAGGCACTGTTGGAGTGTGACAGCATGCACAGTGCAAAGTGCGTATGTTGTGTGTTCAGATCCAAGGTGTCAATGAAGTTGTGCAATGCAACATGGGCAATTAGTGCCAGAACCACTTTGTATTCATTACATGTTCAATTTTTAATTAATTTTTGGTCATTGCACATTCAGAAACCTTTTACTGTTGCCAAATTTTTCATGACCCCATATGGGGTCGCAACCCACAATTTAAGAAGTGCTGCTCAGAAATAACAAGGCTACTTCTAATCCTGGACAATCTGCTTTCAGATAGATGTTTGTAGGATTGAGAAAAAAAAACATAAAGAAGAGATAGCCAGAAGTCCAGAGTCAAGTTCACCTTTCTAATCTTTCCTGCTCTAGGTGACATGTAGGAGAAGTTCATCTTGTGGTAGGGTAATGAATAGCTACCCTTCCACAACACCTCAGTAGTCTCAGCATTACATGATGACATCTGGAAGGTTGAATGAAGGATGTTGATGGAGAATCATTCCTTTTTAAAAAAGATTTGCTGAGTCTCACAGGTTCTTCCTACTCAGTAATAAATAAGCGAAATTCTTTATCATCTAAAAAAGTACTGAGCTAGTTACCTAGAAATCTAGTCATCCAGAAATAGGACAGTGTAGTGCATACTCTGTTACATAAGTATAGAAAGGGTAGGTATAGTACTCTACCTGCGAGTTCATTAGCAGAGGAAACACCCTCTATCAAAAGAGGTCAGCTTCATCTTTTCATTCTATAATCTTAAAGAGTTTATAAAGATGGTGCGAGATTAAGTGACGAATCCAAGATCACACAGCTGATTTTTTTTCGGAGTTGTTTTTAACCCTGGTCTTCCTGGTTTTGAGGTCAGAACTCTATCCACTATAGCAAGCATGTACAGAACAATTACAAAATAAATAAGAGGTAGTTTAGGGAGAGAGGACGCTAGCAGTTGGGGTGGGGGTGAAATCTGGAAAGTCTTCATGTAGAAGATATTTGAGCTGAGACTTGAAAATGTGAAGAAATATATAAGTTTGAATTGGGGTGTAAGTACAGACATGGAGAATTTACACTGCAAATTATGGAGAAAAGAGACAAAATGTCATCTTTGAGGAACATTAAGAAGTCCAATTGGACTGCAGCATATATTGCATAAAATATGAAAAATATGCAATTAAATTTGAAAAAAAATGTGTAGGGACCAGGTTGTGAAGAAGTTCAGAAGTCAAATGTAGAGTCAGTACTCAAAAGAGATCAAAGAAATATTTACAGCACCATTTTTTTCTTGTGGCAAAGAACTGGAACCAAGTGTATTTCTATCAGTTGGGGAATGACTCAAGAAATTATGGTTTGTGAATATGAAAGCGAAGTCTTGAGCTATAACAAATGATTAGGGGGAAAGTTTGAGATAAACCTTGTAAGAATGAAATGAGCAAAGCTAGAAGAACAGTTCATATGACAACAGTATTGTAATGACAATTCTTTGAAAGACTCAGGAACTTTGCTCACTACAATGAACAATCACTATTATAGAGGATTCATGATGATCCACCTCCTGATAGAAAGGTGATAGTCTTAGAATGCAGAGAGAGAGAAAGAGAGACAGAGACAGAGACAGAGAGATATGAATAGATATGTATATAAACACACATATTTTTATATAATGTGCACATACATGCACACAGATACACAGATATATGTGTAAATGTATCTATAAGTATACGTAGTATGCTATATCAGTTAGCCAAGATTCATGACCTCAGGGATGTCCATTAACATGCCTGTCTGGATGGGAATCACAAAGTATGAAAAACTCTCTAGGTAGAGGCAGAGAACTATAACATTTATTTAGACTCCAGAGGAAAAAATCACAAGACCAATAACTCCTGTCCAATATAGCAGTAATTATATTCCAAAACCAGTAACCCCACCTCAATGTAACAACAAGGAAATTATAACACACTATTATAGCAAGGGACCAAGTCATCCTGTAACCTTCCCCTCTGCTAGGGCCTTCCCTGTAAACACTCACGAATCCTCACTGTCTGCTTGCTTGTGTTTACTCCCTTCCTCAGGTTTCTGGTCTCCACAGTTCCCTGGTTTCCACTCTCTGCTCTGCACTCTCTGTGCAGCTCCATTGACTCTGAGCTTCTGCTCCTCCTGGGGCTGAATTCTGATTCCTGTAGCTCTCTGCAGATTCTGCTGCTCTCAGGTCTAGGCTTTCTTTATATACAGTCCTAGCTAGCATGTGATTGGCTAGAACTCATGTCTCTGATTGCCAGAATTCATGATTGACTAGAACTCAGCACACATACCATTGGTTCTGGTCTTAGCAACTCCCCTTAGGGCCCTGAAGGCCCCATACCCAAATCAGCTCAGTAAATAGTAAGTTGGGGCTTTAGTCCTACTTACAAACAAAGATATAATCAAGTTTTCCTACTTATCCCCACCTGAGGCCTATTGAATGGGTGGGGAAGATCTTTGATCATGTTAATACTACACATACTTGCATGTAATATTGTATGTACTAATAAGTATATAGACACACATATTTGAAAATGGGCAATAGGGATATTGTTTTGTTTCACTATACAAGCTTGTTAGGGCATCTTTGTTTTTTTGTTGTTGTTGTTGATGAAGTAGATGAGGTAGAAAGGAGAAAATGGATCTTTGTGAAAATAAAATAAAATTTAATCTTTAAAATCAAATGGAGGAGTTTATTTTTGATCCTAGAGGCAGTATATTGCTATTAGAATTTATTGAGTAGAGAAGTAACATGGTCAGAAATGTACTTAAGGAAAGCCACTTTGACAGCTGTGTAGAGTATAGATTAGGTTTTCCAGTCATTATACTGCTTTTTGATTTCTAGACTATCTTCAAAATGCTGCCTATGGTAATCTTCTAATATGTGAAGATAGGATGGAGAGGTTTTGGAAAGAATGATGTCTATAAATTAAATAATTAACTGGTATCAGCATGTTTTCTAAACTGTAGGAAAACTGTAAGACCAGTGGAATATAACTAAAATTGCAGCATGTGAATACTGGAAAAGGAAAATGCCTGCTTGCAAAATCTACTTAAAATAGAAGAATAGTAGGGAACATTATGTGTTATATTTCAGAAGACAATGTGGGATTGAATTATTGCTTTTAGGAAAAAATGGGCTACATCTGCACATTTCCTTTCCTGTCATTTCTCAATATTGATTTTATTGCATTTCTCTATTTCAGTGTCAGAAACATAATGGCATGCATCAGTCAGTTTCACCTTCAAATGATTTCAGTGTTGTTCCTTTCAGTAACAAGAACAGGATATCTAAAATTGTTTTGACTGATACCTTTCCTTCTGTTTTAAGTAATAAATAATAGAATGACCTAGCGTACTGTCTTTTTCATTCAATTTTATTCCTTAACTCTGAAAGGTAATTTTAAAACCAGTATGAATTTAAAACTAGAATATTATGTCAGTCTTGTACATAGCATCTTAACATCATTTGGCCTATAAAAGGTACATTTCCCTACTTAGCAATATCTCCTATTCTCTCCAACTGACCATTTATACCTCTTTGTATATAAATAAAATGAAGTAAATATCTGTTCCAAGAAATGTAAGGGAAGAGGTAAGGCTGATAACCAGGTGTTATTAGGAAAAGATTCTATCTACGGATCTCAATAAAATCAAATCTCTCAATCCTAATTGCTCCACTAATAAGGTGCCTGAGCTATTATATGGTAGATAAAGAAGGAACCTCAAATGAAATGAAGCAGATATGTAGGAATATCTAAAGACAATAGTAAATCATTTGTGTTTGTCTCAGGTGTTCCTAATGGACTGATCACTTTTTTTCTGTTTTCTTGCTCTAATGTCATTCCCTGAGGAATATATATACACATTACCAAAGGACTAATTTGATCAATACATGCTCTGATTTGCTTTTACATGATTGTCTTCCATAGACGGAGCATTAAAAAAACCAGTGACTTTTGCATATTGGAAAGAGTAAAACTTTCATCTTTTCATTGATTATTCTTTCACTGTATAAATAAAAGTATGGACAGCAACAGAAACACATACATATACATTATTCATTTAAAAAGCATTCATTAAGCAATATTATGTGAAAAGCACTGTGCTGAGCCCCAGGAATATAAAGAGAAAAATAAAATAATACTTCATATCAGAAAGCTCACGTTCTATCCGAAGGAGACAATATATTTAGGAGAGTTCAGCTGTGGGGCAGATGGAAAGTCAAATGGTCCTTAGAGGGTAGTAACAAAACAAATACAATGCCTCTTCTTTAGTGTTAATTTCATTGGAAAAATATCTATTTGTGAGGGATAATTATTTTATCACGTGCAGGTCCGCAGCACTAAGAACTTTCTTTTCGAAGTCTTCAGTACCTTTTGACTTCTAAGGTCACATGTTTGGCAGCATCCTCAAAGGTGCTTGACAGGATTGAGTATCCACAGCATACTGGTTGTCTAAGATGGAAGCAGGGATTGTGTTCATATAGAGGTGGATTCAGATCTCTCTTCTGACATTCACTAGCTATGAAAAGGGACTTAACTTCTCCAAGACTCAGTCTTTTCACCTGTAAAATGAAGGGGTTGGTTGAAATACCTCTGTCTGATTTTATGTACTTAGGTACACACACACACAGACACAGACACAGACACACACACACACACACACACACACACACACACACACACACACACACGGTCTAGTGACTTCTCTCTCTTATAGCATCTCCTTGTATTATACTTTCCCTCTTCCTCATCCTATCTCCTTGCTTCCCTGATTCCTACAAGCCTCAGCTAATATCCCACTTTTACAAGAAGCCTTTCCCAATCCCTCTTAATTCTAGTGGCTTCCCTTTGTTGAATATTTCTTAAGCATCCTGGCAGAGATTGCCTTTTGTCTTTCATCCGTATTCTCATAACTTAGCACAAAACCTGTTACCTAGTCAGCATTTAATAGATTTTTTGACTGACTATATTTATTCTATTTGTATTTATTCTGTGCATGTGTGTATTTGTCCATATCAATCTATCTGTCTGAAATTGCTGCTCCCCCCATTCTAATATAAACTATATGAGAATAGGTATTGTTTCATTATTTGCATTTGTATACCCAGTGCCTAACACAATTCCTGGTACATAGTAAGCATTTAATAAATGTTTAGTGGGGCAGTTAGGTGATACAGTGAATAGAATGCTGGGCCTAGAGTTAGGGAGACATGAGTTCAAATAGGGCTTCAGTTAATTACTTCTTACGTGACCCT
The DNA here is from genome assembly GCA_028646595.1 of Phalanger gymnotis. Classification (NCBI taxonomy): domain Eukaryota; kingdom Metazoa; phylum Chordata; class Mammalia; order Diprotodontia; family Phalangeridae; genus Phalanger; species Phalanger gymnotis. Next base: position 272,506,958 of record CM053623.1, read on the forward strand.
GGGCAAGTCATTTAACCCTGTTTGCCTCATTTTGCTCATCTGTAAAATAAGATGGGAAATAAAATGGAAAACCACTCCCATATCTTCACCAAGAAAACCCCAAAAGGATCCACAAAGAGTTGGACTTGACTGAAAATGACTAACCAACAACAATGAATGTGTTCTGGTTTTGTTATATGTCTTATAATTAGAACTGGTGCTGGTCCCAAGGAACTGGAATGCTAAGCCACTCTCTTTCCATGAAGGAGTCCCTCTTGAACCCCAATCCAAGAGGACACAATGGATTTGAGTTCAGTCATGAGAAAGTCTGCACTCTAACGAAAGGAATTAGTTAGGCTCTTTTTATCACACTCTTTGGCTCTTTACATTTCTACCTTGTAGTTGTAGGGAAATTTACTTAACATTTAGGTTGGGGAACATGTGTATATGTTAGCCCTAAAGGGGAAGTAGAAAAATATTCAAGATTTAATACAGATGAAATATAGGACTGATATTTCATTCCTACTACATAAAATTAATGTTTAGCACACACAAAAACAAAACATAGGCATTAACAGAAAACCTTAAACAAGAAACAATACCATAATTATGGTTTTCTTTTCTCAGTTGATTGATACCTAACACCACCAAGACATAAAATAGGTTTAAAATGTTAAATCAATAGTCTACATTTCAACCTGGCCCTGAATTTTCCAAACAATTCTTCCTAGGCTCTTATTTTCTGCTAATTGAGGCCAAGCCTTGGACTCCTTCTCCATCTTTCTTTTTGATCCAAAAATTCACCTGCTGCCATCAAACTCCAAACAAGGAACCAAAATGTTCAAAATTCTTGGACTCATAAGACACCCGCCACAAGTTGATGTATCTATTCTAGTATCTCTGTTCAGTCACCCATGATCAGGCAAGATAGAAGAAATGATAGTCAGAGGCCTAGACCTTCATGCTGCCAGTGTGAGGAAAATGACACTACCTTTGCCCCATTACTCTAGGCAGAAACTCAACAACTCCAACTATGCTGAGTCTACAAAGGAATGAGAGAAAGAAGACAGCTAACTCCATTTTAAAGATCCAACAAGTCAGTGATTCTTGCTGCTCACATTACATTAAGGGAAAATATATCATCATCCCAAATCATCCTGGCACACTTAGCCGTGAGCATGCTCCATTAATGTAGTACAAGCTTGATTACATTCATCTTTGTGTTGCCCTTAGTTGTTGTTGCACTTAGTTGTGTGATTGGCAAATTAGCATATTCCACACTTTGAGAAAGTTCTCTAGGGGATAAAGCTAAAATATTATATTGTCAAGTATCTCCCTGAGACTCCCTGAATGAGTCTCAAAAGGTCTACGTGTACAGTATTTACTGCTTTCTGAATAGCATGGAAAGAGTATCAGTAATCTTTTGTCACAGTTCCTTTAAAGTCCTCCAAATTGTCAGTCATTAGAAAGGCACTAAGCCTATCAAAGCAGGTGACCTTGAAATTATAATCACCTCCAATTCAAAAATCACTCAAATTCAACAAAGAAATGAGACTTTACAAAGTTATAAAAGATTATTAACTGCTTAGTTCTCATTAGGGCCTGTATGCATCCAAAGAAACATAGAAAACAAAGAGGGGAAATGAATAAAAAGGAAGAAAAAAGAACTAATAACGGTTTTTAAAAGAAAAAAAAAGGAAAGTCAATAACTATATTAAGCACCTAAGATATACCAGGCAGGACAGCTAGGTGGTACAGTGGATAGAGTGCCAGGCCTGGAGTCAGAAAGACTCATCTTTCTGTGTCCAAATGTGACCTCAGACATTTACTAGCTGTGAGATACTAGATAAGTCACCTAACCCTGTGAGCTTCAGTTTTCTCATCTGTAAAATGAGCTAGAGAAGGAAATGGCAAACCACTCCAGTATCTTTGTCAAGAAAATCCCAAATATAGTCACAAAGTGTCAAACATAACTGACAACTACTCAACAGCAACATTTACCAGCCACTATGCTAAGCACTGGTCATATAGGGAAAGGTAAAAGTTAGTCTGCCTAAATGGAGCTCACAGTCTATTGAGGGAGATAACATGCCAACAATCATGTACCAACAAGCCATATATAAATGATAGATAGGAAGTAAATAACAGAGGAAAGAAACTAATATTAAGTGCGATCTGAAAAAGCTCGCTGTAGAAGCTTGAATTTTAGATGAGATTTAAGGGAAGCCAGGGAAATTAATAGGTAAGGATGAAGAAGAAAAACATTCCAAGCATGAGGGACAGCCAGGCAAAGTGCCTAAAACCTAGAGACTGAGTGTCTTCTTTGAGGAATAGTAAAGAGGTCAGTGTCACTGGTTTGATGAATATATGTGTGTGGCAGGGCATAACAACCATAATAGTAGTTCACTTTTATATAGCACTTTCCATGTGTCAGGTATCATGTTAGGCACTTTACAATTATTGTATCATTTAATGCTCACAACAACCATTGGAAGAAGGTGCCATTATTACCCTCATTTTACTAATGAGGAAACTTAGGCCAAGTGACTTGCCTAGAATAACACATCTAGTAAGTTTCTGAAGTAGGTTTTGAACTCAGGTTTGAATTGCCTCTGGGCCTGACATTATGGTCTATCCACTGCACTACTTATCTACCACCAATAAAGGGTTGTGTGCATATGTCTATATTGATTGGTATTTATTTACATATATACATATATATACATACATATAGGTGTGTAAATGTATATATATATATAGGAGTGGGGAAGGCAGGGCAGTTGGGGTTAAATGACTTGCCCAAGGTCTCACAGATAGTAAGTGTCTGAGGCCAGATTTGAACTCAGGTCCTCCTGATTTCAGGGCCAGTGAGCTGTGCCACCTAACTGCCCTCCCATACATATACGTTTTATGCATAGAAAGGATCATATACTCTTTATTCCTGTTTCCTCTATTTGCTTTTGTTTTTTTTAATTTTTTTTTATTTGAAAAGTCAAAATTAACAAATATTTATTTGGTCTCATCTAAATCAGTTTCCATCTAGCAATATTTGAGATAGGTTCCTAGGATATGCATAATGAAATAATATTTCTAGCTTTAAACTTCAGAAATCTCTATTGTTCTTTATTTCTTTTAACTTGTCCCTTTTTCTTGGTATTCATATAGTTCCTCCTGGATCCTTTTGACTATTATCAATACCCAAATTAACTACAAAGGACATACGAAAGAAGATACTATCTTCATCCAGAAAAAGAATTGATAAATAGAAGTATGTATAGTTTGATTTTATATACACACGTGCACACACACACACATGTTTAATGGTAGCTCTCTCTGGGGTAGGAAGGAGGAAGGGAAGAAAATAATAAATAAAGAAATTTGCATGATAACTTTATTACATATTTTAAAATAATAGCAATTTGTACATAATAAATTTGCAATTTTATGCATAATCATCTTTTTATTATACTATGTTATGGAAATGCTTGTTTTATTCAATAAATTAAAAGAAAATAAAAAAGAAAATATAAAACATCTATTTCAAGAAGTTAAAAAAGCATAAACTCTGTATCAGACGTAGAAACCAGGAAACTTATTTGCACAATAAATATATAAGAAAATAACAATAAAAAGCTATTATCAAAAGAACCATAAAATGCTGTAGAACTGGAAAAGGCAATATGTTATGGTCTTGCATTTCAATGCTATCCCTGAGAGATACTAGATGTCTAAAAATGGGGCAAGTCAATTAACCTCTTAGAACTCCCAGTCAATTTTCCCATTAACAATTCCGATAACAATAAGTTTTAGAAGACGATCTAAATAAGTGAAGGGGGGAAGGCTTCCACTTCACAATTCATATTATATAGGTATAAACAATTAAAATTAAATCATGCAGAACAATAAGAGAATGGGAAGTTCATCTAAAGATGTGAAAGAGTTGTAATAAATGTAATAAATGACAAATCCAGATATACCTATGTCATATATAAACTTCAAAGAAAAAAAAAGGACCTTACAATTAATTTAAAAGCTGACTAAAAGAGAATTAAATGACATCTTGATATTTGGACTTCTTCTATTACAATGACAAACAGCAGCATTTTATTGTTGATTTTTTCAGTAAGGGAAAAGTTTTAGAAAGCTGTTTCGATATATTCATGTTAACATTTGATGCCTCTCCCCAATGCAGCTATACTATATACTTGACAACCAAGAAGGAGAATATAGGTATATAAAAGACTAGTTTATGCTATGTTTTCTGTTTTCTGTAGAGAGCATATTTGTAGGAACATAGTTTGGGTTGCCAGACAAATCAAAAGTTAGCTATTAAATATTTAAATGAATAGATTTCCAGTCCTTTCACCTTATGTAAATTCCATGAGATAAGCCACGCGATATTGGAGGCTTGTGTTACTCCTAGGATGATTTTAGTCCCAGGAGGATGGTTGAGAAATTCAAGTACTTGGTTGTTTCGTGAATATAAAATATTTATCACTTTCAGAGTTATAATTAGAAATGTGCACAATTGCAAGTGACAGTGTGTCAGGGGTTAGTCTATTGACTCATATGAGCACTACTGGGGAAATGGAAGAAGAAGAAGTAAATTCTAGGTCTTAGGGACACTTGGAAATTTGTAAGTTCTTCTCAAGACAAGGGCACTACTCAAACTAGGTCAGTCAGGGAAGGAAGTGTTCTCCAAGTTGGGTACCATGCTAGTGCTCTCAAAATCCTCCATTCTGTGTCAGAGTACCAATTATCATATCCTGGTTATTGCTCTGATAAGACTCCGTGGCATTATTAAAATGTACATTCCTTAACCTCAAATTTCATCCATTTTTAACTAGAATCTTACTTCTTGATCAATTGAATATTTCCATCAATTAAGGTTTTCAACATACATCTAAAGTGTTTTAAAAAACTTATGAAATATTTCCTGCATTGAGTGCAAGGAAGAGACAAACAACCCTTATCAATGGTGAGATTCTTTAAATAATCTTATTTGTAGAAGATATTGTGCCAATTGCATCAAGCCTGGGAACACTACAGAGCCTCGATGAAATTGATGGTCATTTGAAAAAGATCAATGAAACTCCATAGTTTGGAAAGGAAAACAAAGTAAATGCACTAATTATAATGAAAAAAGTTATGATATATACTTAGGTGAATAGCCCAATAAGTTATTTTATAATTGAAAGTATAGATATGTTCATAGAGTATGGTCATATGTACCTATCTATGTATGGATGCCGATATCATTTATCTATCTATATCATATCTATATATATCTAGTAACATGGTAATGGTATGGATAGAGATGTCTAATGTAAAAAAAGATTCAAATCAGGGAAAATGTTAGAAATAAAACATCTGATAAAGTCCTGAAATCTAGAATATATAAGGTATTGATGCCTATCTATAAAGCTAGTAAAATACATCTAGGGTCTAGCCCTTTAAAAGTAGGATGATTATTCTAGAAATTTAGCTGTCACTATTATAGCTCTTTAATGTCCCTGCATTCAAAATGCTTCTGGACTATTTTTACCTTTTGTTATTTGCCATGAGAGTTTCATAAGCTCATCACTTACAAAGGTGTCACCTAAGAAGACTCCATGTTTCCCTGTCATAAATCTATCTTATTCTTTAGTTTCTGTATTCCTCATGTGCCTTATGGTGTCCTTCCTACTCAATAAGACTCTCTCAATGTGTCTTTTAGGGAAATTAAAATGTAATCCAACTTTTTCCTTTTATTTTTCAATGACCCATTTTCACCTGGGAAGCTTGGATGAATTAGGTAAACTACTTTGGGCTCTTCATAACTACTTTGCAAAGAGAATAAGAGGAGTTAAAAAAAATTTAGTGTCTTCTGGAACAAGAAGATCAGGAGAATTCTCCACAGAGGACAAGAGACTCAGAGAGGGGAAAATGTTTGTATTTCCTATCTTCCATTGGAGGAAAATATGGGGCTCATGACTTTGCACAGCTCTGCCTCACTTTAATACAATTCACTTGCTAGTTAAGACATCATCCTCCTGACATCATTGGTCTTATTTGAGAAGGAAAGGTAAACAACAAAAACAATCTTCCACAAGCAGATGCTTTTAATTCAGGTCAGCTTTTGCTTGCTTTCTAAGGATTCTTTTCCCCATGGCAAGCATATTTAATTTATCCAATGATTCTTTTCATAGCAGGTATTTCTGTAATTGCATTTTGATCTTGTGGATGGAAGAGGAGGGTCCTCAAAGTCCCCACAGGATTTGGTGAAACACAAAGAACTTGGAATGCTATAGGTTTCTCCAATTTCTCGTAATACAGTCTAAAGCAAGAGCTTTGTCCCAGACATAAACATACTCCTAGAGGTAAAGAGATGAATTTGGGGGAGATGATTGGGTGGAAGCTATAGGCATTTCTTTTCTAGTTTCTTTTATATCTAAGAAACTCTTTAGCCCCAGTAGGTCTACAAATACAGGAAATTTTTGAGACTGACATAAGAGATTCCAGATGGAGACGTAGGATAATAGATTTTTCCTATGTTATTGTCTTGAAATATGTCCATTAACCACCTAGTCTAAATTCACAATCAAGCTATTGTCAGAAATTATACAGATTAGTGATGATGATATTGGGAAGACAATGAATCTGAAAATCTTCAGTGTAAGTACTCTTTAGTGTCCAGAAGGGATGCTGCAGCTTTAAAACAACAACAGCAACAACAACAACAACAACAACTACTACTACTACTACTACTACTACTACTACTTCTACTACTACTACTACTACTACCACTACTACTACTACTACTACTACTACTACTACTACTACTGTGCCATAGAGGAATCAGAGCAATTTTGGTAAGAATAATATATGATGAATATCAAATATTTTATCCCCTTTGAATGACTAACAGTCATCACTACATTTTACTCCATTTAGGAAGGACAACCACCACTAGTGCAGGTTTCTTGCACTAGTAGTGTGTATATTAGATTATCATGTAGGATACCCATCAAATGCACAAAGTCCATGAATGACATTAACATACCATAGTTTCTAACCCCGATACTGTCATAATCATCCTCCTCTAGATACTCTATGACTTTTCTCTCTTCTTTTGCTGTTATGTAGTTACACCTCAGAGAAACAGTAAGATTTACTACATATGATTGACAGGATGTTAAGATTAAGATCTAGAAGGTACCTTAAAGGCCATTGTTCAACCATTTCATTTCACAAATGATGAAACTGAGATGAATCTAGAGAATTTGAATGACTTATCTAAGATTTCACATATGACAAGTAGGGCAGCTAGAACTTGAACACATGGCTTGTGTCTCCAACGTCAATAAGCATTTGATTTCACCATGGTGCCTCTGCTTAAGTAGTAGATGAATTTCTCTAGGAAATATATATTTCCAAAAGAAATCGCTGTCCTAATGAACATTTGTATTTGCATAAGACAGCTTCCCATGTTTATCATGGCTATGGAACAACTTTGCTGAATTTAGTTGCCATATGTTAATATAAGTTCATTTTGTTCAACTGATGCTGTTTAAAAGAAATCTGAACAGATGGAAAAATTTTCTCTGGACTGATATCAGATGAGCAAGAAAATAATAGTTATTTATGCTTAGCAAATAAATGTAGGCATGTTAATACATACAAATATTATCAGTTATATTTTACTAATGCCTTTTTAATATTTTCTAGTAAGGTAATTTTATAAAAAAAAAAAAACCACAAGAATTAATTAGCAAGTACCCTAGCATAAAACCACTTATATTAGAATATGATTGATACAAAGCAGAGAGAAGTCCAAGGATATGTAATAAAATAGGACTGAGGGAATTTTGAAGCTGGAAAGGGGTATAATAGGGAAGGGAAAATGAAAAATTATGTAAACATTATTCTCAGGAGTTTTCTACATAATTTAAAAAAAAATTATGTACAACTTTCATTCATATTACCAAAATTTGGCAACAAGTATATACAACATATTCTAATAACTGATTTTTAAATTTATTTTTAACATTCTTTCCTTTTCAAATATTAAGTTCCAGAACCTCTCCCTCCCTTTCAACTTTCCCCACCTATTGAAAAGGCAGACACTATTATAGCAATTATACTTGTGAGATAATGAAAAACATGTTTCCATATTAGCCATAACAGAGAAAAGACAAAAAGAAGTGAGAAAATTATACTTCAATTTGCAGACCGAGTTCATCAGCTCTCTCTGGAAGTGGATAGGATTTTTTTTTGCCCTGAGTCCTTTGGTATTGTCTTGGATCACTGTATTGATCAGAGTAGCCAAGTCTTTCAGAGTTAATCATCATTAAAACATTGCCTTTGTTGTGAACAATTAACTCTCAGTTATTTTCACTCCACTTTATATCAGCTCATATAGATGTTTCCTTTTGTTGGGGGGAGGGTGCTATTTTTCCCCTGAAACCACCCCCAAAGAGGCTGTATTTCCTACCAGAACAAAACTTTTTTTACATAATTTGAATACTATTTTGAGTATAACTTGAAGCATGATTACATAAGATACATGTTTAACTGGCCATAGGCCATGGTAGGTAGTCAATAAATAATTATTGAATTAAATTAAGATCACATGCCTAAGTGAGAACAGGAAAATTGTCAAGAAGTGAAGTTAGCTTTGGCAGAGATTTAATGGTAGTGGAGGGGAGTGAAGGATAAGATAACCTTTTAATCGAATTTCCTTCTTGATTTTTAAAACTAATAAAAAAAAGTGAACAGATCTAAGATACTATGAATAGACATCTGCCACTTTCCTGAAATGTAGGTGCTGAATTGATTTGGCCTTTTGTGGTTGGCGATTTTTTTTAAAGTATCAAGTAAAGCACAGGCACGTATTTAAAGTTGATACCTAGCTTTTTCAGCATGTGTACATACATTTTCTCAAGTTGCTATGATACATTTTTTATTCAATTGGGTAAATTCACAAGGAAAGAAAGTTGCCAGTACTGTAAGAGAAAAGCTAGAGAAATTGTCTTGACTAGGGGAAATGATTGGATTATCCATTTTACCTAAGGGAAGAGCCGAAACTCCAAATGACTTTAAGTGACCCTATTATTTGTCATTTAGGCCTAATTGACCAATATTAGTTTTAGCAATGGGGATATAAAACAAACTCTAATGCCTCCTCTCTGGAACAGGAGAGAAATCAGTTTTTCTACCATCTTGGATGTTCTTACCTAAGCAAGAATGCAATGATAATGGTATGCCAAGCAGCTAGTAGATTTACTGGTAAAAGTAGATCTTCATAAACACTTGATTTGTTGCATTATTTCCTAGTTCCTCAATGAGATAGTTTCTACATTGTCCCATATTATTCTCATGACTGTCTGACATATATCAGTTTTCTGTGATGATTTACCCCCAGACTCCTGTGACTGATGCCCTAGTCCTCATTCCCAGACATTCCTAATTCCAGCTGTTTAATGTCAATATTCTTTGCTAATTCCCTGCTATTTCATACTTTACAGATCTGCTAAAAATATTGTTTGGGATATACATTATAATTCTTGGATTCAGTTTGTATTGGATCTTTGATTTATGATACTCATCTATTGACACAACATGTGTTTCAATGAGTGTTCAGATAGAAAAGGTGAGTGGTGAAGCTGGTCTCTCTCCATTTCATACCATTTCTATAAAAGCCTGTTACTTGAGTAATAACATTACCTTGCTCTCATGTTCAAATCATTCACTATCTTCTTACTCATATTATTCACCTTATTTTGTGTGTGTGTGTGTGTGTGTGTGTGTGTGTGTGTTGTTTCAGCAATTCAGCTAGCAGCTGCTGTGGGGGTGAAGACCAACACAAGCCCAACAACAAGAATGCTGCCAGCACAGGTTCTTTTGATCTTCTTTACTAAGGAAACAATGTTAAGGGGTTAACAATCTTACTTTAATGCAACATATACTTATATCATTTACTTAGTTCAGGGAAAAAGTCAGCACCCTAAACTTCAGAGCAAATACAAACAAATTAAAAATGTACATTATAAACAGACCAAATACAATTCATAGTTACCAGGAAGCCATCAACAACTGAGTTCAGGAGGGAGCTCCCAGCAACTGGCCCAGTCACTTGCTGCTTCTCCTGTGGCTCAGAGCCCCAAGCAAATAGCTCTGTTCTCCCTATTTATATACTCTTTAGCAGTCATCGAATGTCATCTGAATGACTAGAACTTAGGCTCCTACTATTGGCTCTGGTCTTAGTAACTCCCCTTAGGACCCTGAGGGCTTCACCCCTAGAAAGGCTTAGGACCTAATAATTAGGCTTAGGACCTAATAATTAGGGGTTTGGGCCTGGGGTTTAGCACCTAGTTAGATTCAATCAAAGAGACTTCATTAATTTATCATTCTAAAACAGTAAGAAAGTCCCACCTTAGTTACCAATGCAGTGTGGGTATGCGTGTGTGTGTGTGTGTGTGTGTGTGTGTGTGTGTGTGTGTGTGTGCAAGCACAGTCAGCACAGTCCAGGCTTTCCCTCATGTTTCTTATCTCGGCACAGCAAACTCAATTCTAGCAAGTTTTCTTAACTAAAAAAAATAGTTTAAAGATACAGGAAGTAAATGCTTTTTCTCATAATTTTGTTAAGACTAGATGCTATACCCTTTGTTACTTTTGTTTAGAATGTTTTTCCACCTAACAAAATTAGAAGTGTTTAATAGAGCTGAGTGGAATGACATTAAAATTAATTTCCTCTTTGAATTTTATAAAGTGTTTATTTTAAATAGGGACTAGGTACACAATGTTTTATGCATACCATAATTCCTTAATTTTAATGTAACTATTAATGAATACAGATGAAGCCTCAGTTTAGATCCACAAATTCATTTTTAAAAAAAGAATCAGGAAAAGAGATTGTGGTTCTTAAGGTCTCTGAAGTCATTGACACTATCAATCATCTATTCTCTTTGATACTACTTTTTCTGTAGGTTTTCACAACATGGTTCTTTCCCAGTTCTCCACTTATCAGACTGCTCCTCTGAATTCATGTTTACCAACTAACCATTGGGTGGACCCAAAGATTTGTCCTAGGCCTTCTTTCTCCTACCTCCATACTAAATCACTTAGTAATCTCATCAACTTCCAGGGATTAAATTAACATCTCAATATTGATGATTCTCAAATCTATTTATATAAGCTTAATCTCTTTATTGACCTCTAAAACCTCAGTATGTTAGGTATTTTAAACTGGACTCATTCAAAACTGATTTTTCCTACAACTCTTCCACCAAATTCTGGTGAGGGTCATCATCATACTCACAGTCACCCAGGCTTCCAACTTAGGGGTCACCTTTAACTTCTCACATTGCCAGTATCCTGATACAATCTCATAATTTTATCCCTGGAGAATTAAGATAGGAATCTAATTGGTCTTCCTTCCCCAACTCAGCTATCAATATTATCTTGCTAATATGCAAGTCTAAACATGACTCACCTCTCTATTTAATAAACCCATATGTTCAGTACAAAATCTACTTAGCATTCAAAGTCCTTCAAAGCTAAGCCTCTTTATTTCCTTTGTTTCCAACCTTGCTAAACTTTACTGTATTTTACATACTCTATTATCCAGTGACACTTGCCTAGTTGCTGAATCCTGATACTGTATCTCCAACCTGTACATTTTCTTTGGTTTCCCCAATAGCTAGAAATTTCAACTGGCTCATCTTTGCCTCCTAGCTTGCCTGGATTGCTTAAGTTCTCAGCTAAAATTCTACTCCTGCAAGGAGTCTTTCACTACATTCCTTAATGCTAGTGCCTTCCCTCCAACTTATAGTATTTATGCCTTATTTGTATGTAGTTGTTTGCTGCCTCTCTCATTAGACTGCTATCTGCTCGAGGACAGGGACTACTTTGTTTTGTTTCTACCTTTATATTCCCAGGGCTTAGCATAGACCTGAAAAACAGTAGATACTAAATAAAAGTTTATTGACTTCTGACTTGCCTTGATTTGTAACACTGATCAAGTCATTTGACAATTCTGGGCCTCAATTTTCTCTATCAAATTAGGGAATTGAAATATTTGATATTTACAGTTCCTTTCACTTCTAAAATTGTGGTTCTGAGAAAATGTAGTACATAACAAGGGCCAGGTATGCTAGAATAGTATAGTATGTGGAAGTAGCATAAATAGGGCTAGAATCAGGGAGTTACTCCAGATATGCAACTTTGTGCCAGAAAAAGGAGTTTTAACTATACTTGTAGGAGAGCTTGGGAGAATTTTTGAGAGGACAGATAGTATAATGAGGCCAATAGCCTTACAACAGATGAGGGAAGAAAAATGTAGTTCTAGGAAAACTTGAAAAGAGCCTCTTCTTGTCTTCCATCATCTAGGAAAGTAGTAATAAGAGGTGTGGTAGTGGATATCCAAAACAGTGGATGGATGCAAGAAATTGAAGAGGTAAAAGCAAGATTATATGCCAATTAGATATGACATGGGAACAATAGGGAAGGTTCAAAGAGAACCTCAGAGATTTGAGTTTAGGAATGTATGAATGGTTGACTCAAGGACAAAAGAAAAGTATACTTTCGAGGAAGAACTATATCAGGTGGAAATAAAACATGTAAGAGAGGCAGAGTAGACAGTGTCTAGGTCTTGCATTTGATAAATTCTAACCATGTAACCCTGGACAAGTCATTTAATATTGTAGTACCCTAGGCAACTTTCTAAGTCTGTTAGGTGTGAAGAGATGTTAGTCTCTATTGGTGGAAGGAGTTTAGAAATTCCTTCAATCAATGAAATGACATCTGGTAAAATAAATAAATAAATGATCAAATAAATAAATAGATAGATACATAAATAAATAAGCAAATAAATGAATGAATGAACTGATAAAAATAAATAGATATATATTTAGATAGATAAGTAAAGTAGATAAGTAGATAAATAAACAGTATATCTAATATTGCTTTAGAAAAATGATATTTGAAAGTAATCTGTAATTATACTACATTAGCTTTATCTCCACCTTCCTCCCTACGGCTTCACAATGATTTTAATTTTTTCATTGGTCTTAGACTCATAGAGACTCATTGTAACTTTTCATTGGGAAGTTTCCTCAGAGGTAACCTAGTCCAACCCATATTAGAACAGAATTTTCCTCTATAACATTATTCAAGCAGTCCCTCCTTGAAGACCATATTACTCCCCACACAACCTTCGAAGATTACTAATTAAAACCTGATAAAAGTATTTATTTCGAACCCCTAATCTTTCCTCTCTGGGTTATATTTCTAATACTTGCATATTTCAATCGATGAATGAACTCATGTGTGTGTGCGTGTGTGTGTGTGAAAGAGAGATTCAGAAAGGGTGAGAGAGAGAGAGAGAGAGAGAGAGAGAGAGAGAGAGAGAAATAGACAGAGGGAGACAGAATGAGACAATGAGCATTTCTTCCATAAGTACAGATCACAATATACATTGTGTATCCCTCACTGTTCTTGTCCATGTGGTCCCAGAGATGTTCCTTAAATAATCAACTCAGTGTGCTAGCAGTACTCTTATTTGCCCTTTAACATTTGTTGAGTAGCAATACAATACTAGTGCTGCTCACCTGTTGTCCGCTTTCTATGCTATGCCTACTTCTTTTTCTGGTTACACACTTCCTTCATTATTAATTTAAGAAATATTCATTTCTTTTTCCACCTTTTACATGTAGACCATTGTTGGATTATGCATTTTCCCATTCTCCCTCAAAAATTTGAGTTATCACATGTGTGGTGCTTAAAAATTTGCAACTATGCATTATTGCCAAAGTCATATATGAATATGATTGCATTTGTTTTAAAAGTGTTGAGAACATTAAAAATACTATGTAATTCCCCAATTGAGAAATGGTCAAAGGATACGAACAGGCAGTTTTCAGAGGAAGAAATTAAAGATATCTATAGGCATGTGAAAAAATGCTCAAAATCACTACTGATTAGAGAAATGCAAATCAAAACAACTCTTAGATACCACATCTCTCCTGTCAGATTGGCTAAAATAACAAAACAGGAAAATGATAAATGCTGGAGAGGATGTGGGAAAATGGGAACATTGTTACATTGCTAGTGGAGTTGTGAAATGATCCAGCCATTTTGGAGAGCAATTTGGAACTATGCCCAAAGGGCTATAAAAATATTCATACCATTTGACCCAGCAATATCACTTCTAGGATTGTATCCCAGAGAGATCACACAAGTGGGAAAAAAGACCCATACGTACAAAAGTATTTATAGCGGCTCTTTTTGTGGGACTCATGATGGAGAATGCTATCTACACCCAGAGAAAGAACTATGAAGTATGAATGATGATTGAGGAACCCTTCATTCTTGCCTTCCCCCCCCTTTTTTTCTCTCTTCTGTTTTTGTTGTTTTTGGGTTGTTTTTTATGGTTTTTTTTTTTGGTTCTGTTTCTTCTTTCTCATGATTCATTCAATTGGTCATAATTCTCCACGACTTGACTAGTTTGTGAATTAATTCAATGCAAAGTTATACGTGGAAGTTATATGGGATTCCATACCGTCTTGGGGCGGGGCAAGAGAAGAAAATCTGGAACTCAAAATTATGTAGAACCAAGTGTTGTAAACTAAAAATAAAAAAAAAGATTAAAAAAAGTACTCTGTAATTTCCAAAATGTAATGCTGCCTACTCTCTTCTTTCTTTTCAGTTAACAGCCAATTCAGTATCTGTAAAGGATGTCTAGTACATTTATAGTTGCTGAATCACTAATAATTTATTGGCTGTCCAACTGTATGTCATAGTGAGTTGTAAACCTTTTCTGTGTCATGGATCCTAAAGCTTTCTGGAGAAGCTGATGGATCCCTTCTCGGGAAAAAAAAATTGGTTTCAAAATCATAGAATTAAATAAATACACATGATTAAGAAAATCAACTAAATTAGAATAAATTTGTCATTGGAAACCTGTTTAAACATCTCTGGTCTAAATAATTGTTTTGGTTGTTGTTATTATTTTAAGAGTGTTTTTTTTTTCCTGCTTGGATACCTTTGATTAATCATGGATCTCTTTGAATCCAATATGTGTGTGTTAAATCTAGTTAAAAATTAAAAATCATAGTTATATTATTAACATGTCCCAATTAAAGTATATGTGTTTGTGTGTGTGTGTGTCTGTGTGTGTGTGTGTGTGTGTGCTATGAAGCTAATTAGAGTCACTAATAAAAAGGGCTATTCATTAATTGAGGTTACATGGTATTCCTGCATGTGTTTGGTTTGGTTTTTTTTTTTTCCCCTCTCACCAAAAAACTAAACTACTGTTATAGCAAGTAATTATGAGACTCAACTTGTGGTTTCATTCCCAGCAACTTTGTGAATTCATTGTGTGATCCTGAACAAGGTGTTTTGTGGAATAAAAAAGGAATGAATGGCACTTAGAAAGTACAAAGTACTTTATAAGGGAGACATAATAATCTATGGCTGATTTTTTTTTAGGAAATGTAGAAAAATTTTCATATCTTTCTTACATTATTGTGATATTTTATGAAAAAAACAGAATGTCTTATTAATATTTTATAATAACATTTTACTCACTTATTTTTAGATTTTTGAACATAATAATAAAGAGGCTGTCTCATTTTTTTCTGTTTTTATCATGGACGTTCTAATTAATTAAATATTTTTATAGTTTTGTGTAATGGCAATATAGGTCTTTGACAGCAGAATGATGTCTGTCCTTTTGTTGTGTTTGTTTCTGATTTGATAAATTAATCTGAACTATATTTAAATATTTTGTAGTTCAATTTATCAAATCAGAAACAAACTCAGAGACCATCTAGATTAATCTATACCATGATAGGAATTCATTCCACAAATGTTTCAGTTTTTCTTTCAAGACTTTTAGTCAAAGGAAAGCCACTGCCTTCTGAGGCAGTTCACACTACATTTAGTAGTAATAATTTAATATTCCCTAACAATAAAAAACCTGTTGTTCTCTCATTATAGCTTTCACCAGTTTGTCTCTTCTTCCTGCTGGGACTAACTAGAACAAACCCAATTCCTGTTCATACACTAAACATAGCTACTTTGTATTTCTTTATGACGGCTCTTCCCTAGGCTGCACATTTAACCCTGTTTCCATTAACTAAGCCTGATATGAGCACAATCACAAACTCCTTCATCATCCCGGCTATTCTTTGGATGCTTTCCAGCAACCTCCTTAAAAAAAAAATCCTGAAATATGGCATCTACAAGTGAGCACACTTCATCTTTATCTCTTGATGCTATAAAATTTTAATCTGGTAGATCTTCTGGAATTTTTAAAGTATCAGCTGAATTTTACCATCTTCAAGAATCCTTTCCTGATCCCCTTAATGGCAATGACTTCATTCTGGTGTTATCTTGAATTTATCTTGTAAAATACAATAGAACAAAATGCAATACTGTACATTTATTAATTATATACTATGTGCCTAAAACTATACTAATCAGTCTAAATATAGTTTAATATTATTAAATATAGTCTAACATAAAAATAAATATAATTCATACCAATCTAATAGGGGAAGACACACAAAAGGAAGCTGAAAGGCAGGGGCTGAGGAAGAGAATGTATCCAATAAAGGAACATGAGGATGGGTTTTGGCTGGGCTTCTGATCCTTCTTTAAAAGGAGACATTAGAAGGATTTTTTTTTTGTAAATAACTTCTTTTTTGCATAGTCTTCCACATGCTGACTTCCCTTTCAGAGTGTGAGTTCTTTAAAGGTAGGGATTGTTTTTGAGTCTTTTTATCTTTTTATTCATGTTATCAGAGGTTAACAAAGTGTCTGGCACACAGCAAGTAATTAACTAAATCTTGTTGACTTAAGTATTAGACGTGTTATCTGACAAGAACAGAGCATCACCTTCCTAGTCCTGGATTTTATATCTCTCAATGCAGACCAAGGATAGATTGGTTATTTTGGCTGCCATATCACAATGTATATCCATATTAAATGTTAATATTCTAGTCATCAGGCACATTGCTTAATCTACAAGTTGTAACTGAAATCAGTGTACCAGGTTATGCTCCTCATTGAGAATATGATTACCTGTGCTAATGCTGCTATGAACATTTTGTATTAACTCTTAGACCTATTAAAATCTTTTGAAGTAGTTCTATGTTCCTTTCTCTCATCTCAGTTTTGGGATAAATCCTGAAAAAATTTGTTTTCATTTTTAGCAATATGTGTGTGTGTTTGTGTGTGTGTGTACATATATATATATACATACATACATATATATGCACACACACATATATGAATACATATATACATATGAGTGTGTATACATACACATATTTCTAAAAATATTTTTAATAAAAAATTGAAGAAATTATTTCTAAAAACATCATATATGTATAAAAACACACATATATGTAAACATACACATATATACAAACATATACTATATATGTATATTATTTTAATATTTATTTTATGTATACATATTATATTATTTTTTCCAGACAAAGATAGAATAGCATTTAGAAATCTATTTTCATGATATCATATCATTCATTTATTCCTCCCTCACTGCTCTAGGAAAAGTTTTCATTTTTTATTAATAACAATATTCATGGACCCTAGGCATTCTAATAGATATTTAGAGGACAGCTTAGAGTTTTCAAAAAAACTTTTCCATATATATTTTCATTGGATCCTAACAACGACCCAGTGAAGAATGACAATTACTACAAAAATCTAAATAAGAAAAAGGCAAATGCATCAAATTATGATTAAATTTAATGATAAATCTCCATTCTAGAAAGTATTTGATTAAACATATGTCCTTATTCTTGATATAAATGAAGAATTAAGGGTATAGAATGCTGCCTCTTCCAATAGGTATAGTTGTTATATCAGTTGTTTTTTTTTTTTTTTCTTTATTTCAGTGTATACTTAGTTAGGGGCTGTAATGTTAGAGAATGACTGTGGTAGAATGACAAAAGGCATCAAGAAGACTTAAAAATGTCAAGATGAACTCTAAAATAGTAGAAAAGTTGATACTGTCATGTATAACAACAATGTGGCTAGCAACTGCTGTAGGGATGTAAGATTCAATAAGACTGGCAATAAGAGCTGCCAGCACAGAGTCTTTGATCTGCTTTTCTAAGGAAAGCAACTTTAAAGAGTTAACAATCTCACTTTAATCATATATACATATATAATTCACTTAGTTTAGGGGGAAAAGCCAGCACCTTGAAATACAAGTAGAGATTACAAAGAGAAAATATCAACAGATCAAATTATACAATTCAACAGACAGGCTTTGTCTAATCAAGACATCACACACATAGTTACCAAAAAGAGAAGCACCAATGTCTGGGTTTTCTTCAAAGCCAGGCGGCTTCAGTGGCTACCCAGAGTCTCCACATCAACACTCTTCCACTGAGTGAGAACCCCAAACAAAATGCTAACCTCTGAGTTTATATACCCTCAAAGGGTATCGCAACCATGTGACTCAAACAGATCATCAAGCAGATCATAAAAGACTCCCGATTTAATCAAAGCCTCAAAGGACAGACCCATCAAAGGCACTTGATTGCATAAGTGCTCAAAAGAGAAAATAGTAAAAAAAAAAAAAGTCCCACCCTGCTTAACCTTACATCACACAAGTAAGGAAAGCAATGATCAGAGAAAGGAAATGATGCCTCCAAGGTCACTTGATTATTAAGTTTGAACTTAGGATAAGAAGCTAGGATATTGATTCTTTAGTCAACATTATGAAAAAAAAAACATGCTGCACATCAAGGGGTTGCAGCACATTCATGAGTCTGTGTTATATGTAAGGAATGGCTATAATATGGTATCTTTGAAAGGAGTGCTTGGAAAAGGTATTGGGTGAAGCATGTAAAGGGAAGCATAACAGGAGATAGATAGTAGAATCAATCAATCAATCAATGAACAAGAATTTAATCTCCAAAACTGCTAGGAATTAGGGATAGAAAAGACAAAAATAAAATGTTCCCAGCTCTAAAGGACCTTATGGCCTATCAGAGAAGACAACACATATATAAGTCACAACCTGCAACATATACTGAAAAATAAAATGTAAAATTGTGGTGGAATGCTAGAAAGTCTTTATGTAGAAGGTAACGATTCAGCAGTTTTGAAGGTGTGACAAATGAAAAGTCCAAGAGGGAGTTTCTGGGTAATTAATCAATTTAATAATTAGGCTAGCAAACAATCAATAAATTGATGGTCAGTGATGTTTCTTGTTAACCAGAGACAAAACCACAGAGCTCTCCAAATGCTTAAATTCCTTTGGAAAAGGAGGTGCCCATCACAGGTGAAAATCAGCCCTGATTGGTGAGCAATTAATGAGGGAGTGGATATATTAGTGAGGAGGTAGGCTAAAAATTTTTAGCTTCTCCTGCTGATAATTTGACTTGATCATGAGACTTAGCTACCTCCAACAATCTGGACAATGGAATGAATATTTACCAAGAACACTCTGGTTGGTTTTCTCCTTCATAAGCTGGGTGACCCTAAATACTAGTGGAAAGTTCCCAGGACTGGGGCTCATTTCCTTGGGTCAAAAACTTACCAAGATGGCAACTGGAAAGCAGTAACTGGCGTGAGCTCCCCTCCAAGTCCCTCCAAAAACCTATGAAAAAATGGCTCTGAACCAATTCTAGAACTACAGAACCCACAAAGGGGCAGAGGGAAGCAGGACTCCAGCCCAGGTCT
>CM053623.1:272527140-272538069 GCA_028646595.1 Phalanger gymnotis
ATTTTTTCATTCCTTTGGTTCTGTTTGATAATATCTTGATTTCTCATCAAGTCACTAGCTTCCACTTGCTCCAATCTAATTTTTAAGCTAGTATTTTCTTCAGTGGTCTTTTGGACCTCCTTTTCCATTTGGCTAATTCTGCCTTTCAAGGCATTCTTCTCCTCATTGGCTTTTTGGAGCTCTTTTGCCATTTGAGTTATTCTATTTTTTAAGATGTTGTTTTCTTCAGTATATTTTTCAGTATTTTTTTGGGTCTCCTTTAGCAAGTCATTGACTTGTTTTTCCTGATTTTCTCACATCCTTCTCATTTCTCTTACAAATTTTTCCTCTACTTCTCTAGCTTGTTTTTCCAAATCCTTTTTGAGTTCTTCCATGGCCTGAGACCAGTTCATGTTTTTTTCTTGGAGGCTTTTGTTGTAGGCTCTTGGACTTTGTTGACTTCTTCTGGCTGTATGTTTTGGTCTTCTTTGTCACCAAAGAAGGATTCCAGAGTCTGGGACTGAATCTGGGTGTGTTCTTTCTGCCTGGCCTTGTTCCCAGCCAACTTGCTTGACCCTTGAGTTTTTCACTGGGGTATAACTGCTTGTAGATTAAAGAGTTCTATGTTCCATGCTTGGGGGGATGTGCCAGCTCTGCCACACCAGCACTCCTCCTTCCCCAAGAACCCCCAACCTGGACTGGACTTAGATCTTCAGTAGGCTCTTCATTCCTGCTCTCATCTGCCACTTAATTCCTCCCACCAGGTGGGCCTGGGGCCAGAAGCAACTGCAGCTGTAGTTCTGTAGCTGCCCCACCTCCGCTGCCCCCGGGGTGGTGGCCAAACCGCAAACTCTCTGTCCCCAGCAGCTTTTCCCACGAACCTACTCTGTTGTCTTTGGTGTTTGTGGGTTGAGAAGTCTGATAACTGCTGCAGCTCACTGATTCAGGGCGCTAGGGCATGCTCTGCCTGGCTCCTGGTCTCCTTGATCCACGCCGCCCGTGCTGGACTCTGCTCTGCTCAGCTCCGCTCCCCTTTGTTCCCAGCTCCCTGTGGGATAGACCATACCCAGAGACTATACAGGCTGTCCTAGGCTAGAGCCCTGCTTTCCTATGCTACCCTGTGGGTTCTGCAGTTCTAGAATCGCTCCAAAGCCATTTTTTATAGGCTTTTGGAGGGACTTGGCGGAGAGCTCATGCTAGTCCCTGCTTTCCAGCTGCCATCTTGGCTCTGCCTCCCAAGGTCAAAATCTTATAGAAATATAAATGTTATTAATATAATTTTGGAGTCACATTTAGAATCACACATAATTTTGGAATGACATAATGTCTCCCAGAGAGATGAAGTGTGGGCCTTGTATTTATAAAGACATGTATGGATGTATTGAGATAAACTGTTTTTGACAACAATAGATTTTGAACACTGTGAGCAAGTAATTGCCGAACTATCAAATTTGATACCTTTAGCCTGATTTATTTTTATGCACAAGCTGAGCTGTTTATTCTGTCCCTTCTACAAAGCGAAGATCTAAGCATATTTTGAATGGGAAGGTAGGCATGAACTGGTAAATTTTCAAAGTAGTTTTAGGGGAAAAAATAAATAATTTCCACTCAGTATACCAAGTAACAGTTCACATAGCATGAAAAGAAATTTATCAGCTTGGGGCAATAAATGGTGATGCTGAAAATAATCAGGGGTTATTATCTCTGGTGTTAGTATTATAAATTACTAACATTTTCTTTTCCTGATTCTTCCCCTGCTGGAATTTTAAACTCTGCTGTGATAGAACTTATAATACCCATATACTTAGGACTTCTTTGTTAGTAGGTATTTCCCTGAATAACTGACTCCTTGACCTACTATGTCATATCTCTTGGCAGCCTTTCAACAGCCGCTGTAAGAATACTATCTCCTATGATTATTTTGGCACTGTGGCATAATTGATTTGGCTGAAGCTTCCAATCAGGAAGAGCTGGGTTCAAGTTCATCCTCTGATACTTATAGCTCTTTGTGTGATTTTGAGCATCATTTAAACTTGCAGTGCTCCAGAGAACTCATTAAGTGTCTAGGTTATTGACAAGTTGCACATATGCATTAGTGAAAGGAGTTTCCACAAAAGGAAGAGCCTCACACTGAAAAATTCACTGATGTGGATAAAACAAACAAACAAACAAAAAATAATCAATGTATTCACCTATCTCTTACTACCTTAAACCAAGTAGTAAAGATTTGGGAATAAGAGTGGGAAATCAAGAAAGCTTTCCTTTACCTCATTCATCATGTTCCTTTTTGGTGATTGTGTTAGATTCCCTTAGAATTTTTCTTCTAGTCTTGGCTGCCACTTGCTTCTGGGGTCTACAATGATAGATTACCTAAGATATTATTAACTATTTATTCTATGCATCCAGTTATTTATCAAACTATATCATGGTCTCTTGGAGTTGTTTGGTTGACCTCCATGTTCATAGACTTGAAAGGTACCTCAAAGATCTCTTAATTTTACAAATAACAAAACTGAGGCCCAGAGAAGTTAAATGATTTGCCCAACACCACAAATGCTAAGTAAAGGTGAAGTTGTTTCTCTCTAACCAAAAGCCCAGAATTTAATGGCAAAGTGTGCATGAAATGTTAAAATAAAATTTTAAAAATGTGAAAATAATTATATACACGTGTCTTTGACTTGATAGTTTTATCAGGAAAGAATGCTTCTCTGGGTTAGGAAAGGAGCAACATACAGACTGAACAAATGTTCTTAGGGGATTTGCATAGCTATGCTTTGAGTTAATTTCAGCAATTCAAATTAAAGAGCTGGAGATATTGCAAAAGAAGAAGCCCCTGACAAGAGTGATGTGGATACAAATGGTGCCCTAAGGGTTAATATTAAGGGTTATTTTCTGAGGCCTCCAAGGGGTTGTTTAGGCACTCCTAGACCCCTCCTAAGGTCTTCTTGTGTGTAAGATCCATCTTGCCTTCATGAAGTTACTCAGATTCAATCTACTTCGGATTCAGTCTGGCTGCTTGTAAGTATCACAAATGCTCAGACTTTTTAGAGTCTATCCAAAATCCTTAATAAACTTTGTTTATCTTTGGCTGTAAGAAGGATTTATTTGAATTCATTCTGCAAGACTTGGTGAGTTGGTATTTTGGGGTACTGAGCACCCTTAAACCACTAAAAAACTCAACAAATGGGATGTATTCTACTTCATGATGGGCCAGATGGCTTAGTTTGCATGAGTCCTTGGGTCCCATGAGTTGCAATAGATGGCCAAGGCACATAGGTCTGAATTTTGCCTGTTGGGTTAAAACATTTTACCGGTACCCTGATTCTTTATTACAGAGGCAAGGCTCTGGGAATTTCCAAGTAGATTTGCTAAAATTGACTGGAACTGCACTGCCCCCCAGCCCTATGATGGCAGATTTTTATCCCACTTCAAATGGTTTCTTCTCCAGGCTCTCCCTCTATTCATTATTTTGAAGTTTTATATTCCAGACACCAAACAAGAATTCTAAAGAGTGCACAATTTCCAATGCCACCTTCTTTTTAAAATGAACTATTTAGCTTCTATCACAATTACCATCTCCTATGTAGAACCCCACAACTAAATTGAATCCAGGTAATTAGGGGCACGGTTAATAACCCATTATACACTCTCAGGGTTTGGAAGGGACTGGAATGGTTATTTGGTGTCCTGAATATCTGATATGTCCTTAATCTGGCTCCTGGATGAAGGAGATTTCAATATGTACCAGCCAGTTTCTATGCTGTTTCCTATTATTCCTTTAGTCCTCCATGAAAACCCCTTCTTGAATCACGGATTTTGAATCCATAGATTTATGGCATCTGGGAATTGTGCTCTTAGACTACCATTTGTCTTTATTTCCATTTTGTTTCATCCATTCTAATACTCTTACATGTCCTAACACCTCAAAATGCATACTTTCTACTAGGTGGATTATTTACTCACTGAATAACCCTGCCCCCTAGAGATTGATTACAAAATATGCTTCTTAATATCCTTGGGAGATGGGGGTAACAGGGTTTTATTTTCTCTTCTCTTAAAGAAAGGCCTCTGACTTTCTAGTGTTTGCTCTTAAAGTCTGAACTTCTCTCATTTTTCTACTCTTCTGGCTGAGTATCGAACTTCTCAATTCCATGATCCTGCACCTAGAATTTACTACTAGGTATCTCCCCTTTTATTTCACTTTTCTCCTACTTAAACCCCTGGCTAGAGAAGCAATAGTCTAATCTCTCACCCCATGAGGTCAGCTTAGATTTTTCTTAAAAAGGTATTGCTATTCTGAATGACTTGTTTGGCTGAGGGGATTAAGTTCTTAGACAATTGGTTTACTCAATAAGTGAATGTAATAGTTCTAAACTACTTGATTAGTGAATTGAGATAGTAGCTTTGATTTGCTGAACCAATTCAAGGGGTTCCCAATGCCTATCCTAGATGAATATTCCCAGCTTGTTAAGGCTAAGTAAATATTCAGTTAACTGTTGAGTGACCTTAAGAGAATTATTTTTTCCATTACATTAATAACCAAGTCATTTTTTCTCCTTTCTATTTCCTTATTCATGGACTAGTCCTTGTAGGTCAGTCTCTGAAGGACAGGGTTGATGATGAGATTGGCCTAATCCTACAAAAATATTTTTCTGCATCTTGGAAAGGACAGTGCCCAACCTGGAGAGCTTACTTCTGATTAAAGTGTAAATAGCATAAAGTGAAAAAAAGTGTAAATAAAGTGAATTCCAGTCCTAAATTATGAGACTGACTCCCTGGAAACCCCTCATTTTTCAATTTAAGTGTCCTGGGTAGAAAAAGGATTCTTTTGTCCAGAGTGCTGGAGGCAGCTGAATCTTTTGTTTAAGCCACTGTTGTCAGCAGGAAGGGCTGAGGATTTTAAGCCCACCCCCTTCACAATAAATAAAAATTCCACCTATTCATTAATTATTAACCAGTAAGGGTGGATTTTCACCTATCAGGAGCAACCTTTTTTCCAAAGGTATTGAATCACTCAATGATCTCCATGGTTTTGTCTTTGTTTAATTTGAGGGAACACTGACCAAAAGTTTATTGATTATTTACTAGCCTAATTAATAAATAGGCTATCAGTTGCTGAGAAACTCTGTCTCTTGGGCTTTTCATTTATCTCAACATACAAATCTCTGGTCTTCTTCAAATTTTGAACCTAAACTACAAAAGGTCCAGTTAGGAACAGCCCAGAACATATTAACATGTTATTAAAATTAAAAGAGAAATAGATTTTATTCAATAAATTTGAAATGTGTTCAACAGTATAATTCTGTGCAAGGTGAACAGCCTCGATACAGTAAAACAGACTTTGAAATAAATAGGAAAATCTCTGAATCACAGTTGATTAATGAAGATAATTTTCCATGTTTTCTGAGATGACCCTAAAGTGACATGGAATGAAGTGAAATACTGAAAATAAACTATATTACTAAATTCATAATGAAAGTCTTTCTCTGACTTCCTCTCCCTTTCCCTTTCCCTCTTTCTCTCTGTCTCGTTCTCTCTCTTTTTTTGCTCTTTCTCTGTCTTTCTCTGTGTCTGTCAGTCTCCCTGTGTGTCTGTCTCACTGTCCCCCCCCACCTCTCTCTCTCTCTCTCTCTCTCTCTCTCCCTCTCTCTCTCTCTCTCTCTCTCTCTCTCTCTCTCTCTCTCTCTCTCTCTCTCTCTCTCTCTCTCTCTCTCTCTCTCTCTCTCTCTCTCTCTCTCTCTGTTTCTCTCTGTGTCTCTGTCTCTGTCTCTCTGTCTCTCTCTCTCCCTCTCTCTCTCTCTCTGTTTCTCTCTGTTTCTCTGTGTCTCTGTCTCTTTCTCTCTCTCTCTCTCTCATTGCAGGACAACTAGGGAAAGAGAAAGTACTATAATCTAAATTTAATTTATTAATTTATATATTTATTTATACATTTATATTTATTTAAATCTCAGTTGAATTTATAGCTGAGTTCATCTAGCTTTTGAGAGGACTAAAAGGAAGACCGGAACAAAACCAAAACATAAGTTAACCTACAACTTTTTTTTTCAGACAGAATAACAGTCTGAGAAAGCAGAACTATGAACTTGGTAAAAAAAAAAAAGCTCATGAAATTAATTGTTTGTGCTTGTTGAGAGACTGAGTATCCCTTATATTGACTTGTTTGGGTTTTGTGAGCCCCTAAATACTACTTTTAAGTGGAACAATTAATTGTTTTCTTCATTAACTTTAATTATGCTTAGAATCCTGGTAAACTTAGAACATCTTTTAAAAATCAAAGTTGCTTACTAAATGGGTTTTCCCAAGTATACACAAATCACAGTGACAACACATCAATGCAATAATTTCTGAAGGAAAAAAAAAATAGATATGTGTGTATTATGTATACATAATAGAAAAAAGATAAAGGAGGTGTTCCAAGCTAAATTTTCCAATTGCATCTTGAAACAGTTGGGGATGGGAAGATTTATGATATTGATTCATTTTGCATTTCCTAATATTGAATTTTATATAAAAAGAAATAACTGGCATGAAGCCATTTTAAACAGAACTGATACACAGAAGGGGGAAAAAAATGAACCTGACACCCAACAGAGAAGTCAGAAGGAATAAACAAATCCTTTCTGAGTGATAAAGATATAAAACACATCTCAGTAAAAGAGCTATAAAATTCACTGCTAGAAAGTAAAATTGTCCTTGAGTAACACTTCTATTTCTCTGTAGCTAGCTGAATTTGAGCAGTTAATGCATTTGTGATTAAAATAATTTATAGGGTATTTTCTGTATTAATTCTTTCCTCTCATTCTATTCTGTAAAATGTAGGACAGTTTAAGAGGAATAAGTGAGGACTAACTGTCCCTTAGATAGTAAGAGTTCCTTTTTGCACATAGAAAGGGCTTAACACAAGTTTGCTGACTTGAACAGGCAGGGTGATTTTCATTTAGAAACATGGTTTCTCACAGAAATCTTGTTTGATCTCTATATTCATTTTTGTAATTATTCTTTTGCATGAAACTCAAATTATTGTGATAAAGACTAGACTGGTGGTGATTTCATTGGAAGAGGATGGCAACTTTTCTGCTAACTTATCCTCTTAGAGAATTGTCTAGAGCATTGTAATCTCATACTATTTGTGCAGGTTCATACAGCCAGTAAATGTTTGACACGGCCTTTCCATTCGAGGCAGCTTTAGGTTCACCATGCAGTTTCTTCTCCTAACATGATGTTTCAACAATCCAGCTAGCAGCTTCTGTGGGGGTGTAAGATCCACCCAAAGCCAGCACCCAGAAAGCTGCCAACAGCACAGGTTCTTTTGATCTGATTAACTAAGGAAAGCAAGGTGAAGGGGTTGACAACCTTACTTTAATTCAGCATACAAATATCATTCACTTAACTCAGAGGAAAAAGCCATCACCCCGAACTTCAGAGCAAATTACAAACAAATTACAAATATCAACAGACAGACCAAATACAGATTCATAGTTACCAACATCTAGGTTCAGCCTCGGAGCTCAGAACAAGGGCTGGCCCAGAGTCACTCGAGCCACCAAGGCTGTGGGTGAGAGCTCCAAAGAAGAGATAGCCAACCGCCAGTTTTATATCTTTTCAGGGTCAGGGGTGAGTCACACATGCGACTCACCCATGTGACCTAGAATCCTCACAAAGAGGCGACTTAAACCTACGTGGTCTAAAAGCCTCTGCTGTCCCAGACATGTAAACTAGGCCCTTCCTGGAGTTAGGCCCACCTTGGGACCCACCTTAGTTGCCAATCCACACTCCCATAGGTTTTACACCTAATATGGGTTTGGGCCTGGGGCTTAGCACTTAGTAAGACTCAATGAAATACGCTGAATTACTCAAAGCAAACAAAAACCAAACTCTTCAAGGGCGCTTGTTGAACTAAGTGCTAAGGAGCCCATTTTCTTACCCACACACATGAACAGCAAGTAATGCATTTTATCCCTTTATTTAATGATTTTTGTCAGTTTAATCATAACTTACATTGATTGTAATGTTTCACAGAAGTTAATTATTTTCCTTTGATAAAGGGAGAAAGACACCCAGAAGCTAATTTTAATCTCCTATATAACGAAAACAAAACCTAAAGGCTGGAATCTTTAAATAATTCTATGTACTTTCGAAAAACAACTGGCAAAACTTGAAAAAGAATATCATGATGGGAAAATGCATTCTAAAATAGATATTTGATGGTTTTGCAAGGTGTGATTTGACCCCAGCAGCTCAAAATTTTAATTAACAGTAATTAATTGATATTCTTGTTAATAGATATACTTTTATTGTAGGGAAGCTCTCTTTAATGATAAAATCACAAATCTGAAACAAAATGAATCTTTAAATCAAAGTTTCCTTTAGTTTAGATCTAGGATTTTCCTTCTTTAAACAAAGATGGGAGAAATTATAACTATGTAAATCATGGTTATTGCTTTTATTTTTACTTGACATGTGTTTTTATTGTCATAGATAAGGTTTTCTGAGAATGCTCACTTGCCCAAAGTGATATGCACCTGCTCTGCATCTTGTAGCCTTGAGCTACCTCGGGGAACTGTCTATTCCCAGTAACACCTATGAAATAAATGTTAAATCTCTCTCTGTCTCTCTGTCCGTCTCTGCCTCTTCTTTTTTTTCTCTCTCTCTCTCTCCCTTCTTTCCTTTTTTCTTTCTTTTTCTCCTCTAATCTCTTTTTTTTTCCTTTTCTTCCTTTCTCTGTAAGGTTCATTAACTTGCCCAGAGTCAGACAACCAGTATGTGCCAGAAATAGGATTTCAAAAAATAAGTCTTCCTGATTCTGTGCCTCTGTGCCTACTTCACATAGACTATGTACGACTGTCTCTCATTTTTTTAAAATATGTAGGTATTTTCCAAGCTTTTTACAGGGTGTTCCTAAAGTCTGGACACATAGGCAAAAATGCCTATTTTCAAGAAATGAAATGAATGAAATTTTCAACATTTTATTTAATTGGAATATTAACAAATAGCATCTTCAATATGATTTCTATCATTTGTGATGCAAAGGTCAATGCACTTTGCAAGATTCACGTGACTCACATGAACTCGATGCAATAACTCCACATTTCCATCAATTTTAGCACATTCACTCTTTATGCATTCAATTAAGTGTGTTGTATCTGTGATTTTCATTGAGTTCAAGTTCTCCTTTAGCATACCCCAGAAAAAGAAGTCACTGAACAACACAGAGTCTTTGGTGAAATGGTTAATGAGATATTAATGAGATTTCCTATGTGTCCAGACTTTAGGGACACCCTGTAAATAAAACCATTCTTATTTTTCCCAAGTGACATCAAAGTATATGAAGCATTCACATTCTATAGTTTCATGAAGTATTACTATTGGGTATGGAATACTCTACTTTCATACTTTATTTTACAACTGTAGTAGGAAGGTCGAATTTATAATCTCAAATATAATCATGTATATGTTTGAATGGTTTGAAATCGCAAGGTATGAGAGAGTCTCTAAGTAGAAAACAACAAAACATTTATTTAAGCCCCACAGCAACAGATTCGCAAACCAGCCTCCCCATTCCAACATCTTGACCAAAAAACCCCAGGCCCAATAGGCCCGCCTGACAAGAGTAACCAGAAGGCCACATAAAAACAAGATGGTATTTAACCAATTCATATTTACTGGCCTCAAGTCCTTGCTCCCACTCCTGGGTTCACACAGGTCGGCTCTGCTTCCTCAGCTCCTGCTTCAGTTGTAGTTGTGTCTTAGCTCACCTTTCCTCACAGCTGAGCTTGTGGCATTCTCAAGCTCCGCCTCAACGACCAGAGACCATTGGTTCCTGAGTTGGCCCCTCTTAAGTCATTAATCTACACCCACACAGGTTTCACACCTGATAGGACTTTGGGCCTGGGGCTTAGCACTTAACGGCTGAAAGTACTTCTACTCAAAAGAAACAAAAGCCATGCTAAGGAGACAATTTTGCTTAACAACACAACAACCAGAATTACTAGTTTATAAATGAGAAAATAATTTGTTTTTTTTTTTCCTGTGAGACATCTCCCAGTAGAATGTTAGCTCCTTGAGACTATACTCATTTTCTATTTGTATGCATAGCACTTAGCACAGTTCTTTGTGTAGAGTGAGCACTTTCTAATGATAAATCCCTTTTCATTCATTTATATTGTATTCAAAAGGGATTTTTTTACTTAACTAATGACAGGCTTTCTTACTAAATTGACAAAACTAACCTTTTTGTAATTATTTAGTGTCTCTAACATGCTGTCTTGTACATAGCAGGTACCTAGTATGTACATATTTATGATTTGATTAGATAGAATTGGAATCATATGTGTGTATATGTATATGCATATGTAAGAACTATAAACCTCCTGAGTGCTGGTGAGGCAGCACATCCACCCAAGCATGGAACATAGAACTCTTTAGTCACACCCCATTGAAAAACTCAAGGGTTAAGTAAGTTGGCTGGGAACATGGCCAGGCGGCAAAAACACACCCAGATTCAGTCTCAGACTCTGGAATCCTTCTTTGGTGACAAAGAAGACCAAAACATACAGTCAGAAGAAGTTAACAAAGTCGTAGACCCTACAACAAAAACCTCCAAGAAAAACATGAACTGGTCTCTGGCCATGGAAGAACTCAAAAAGGATTGAGACAAAATATAGTTAGTCTTTCACAACATGAGTATTGTCAAAGGGTTATACATAATGATACGCATGTGGCTCATGTTGAATTGCTTGACTTCTTAGGGAGGGTGGATGGGAAGGGAAGAGGGGAGAGAATTTGGAACTCAAGGTTTTAAAAAAATAGATGTTCAAAAGTAAAAAAGGGTTTTTTTTATGCAACTAGAAAATAAGATGCACAGGCAATGGGGCACAGAGATTTATCTTGCCCTACAAGAAAGTAAGGGAAAGGGGGATGGGAGGGGAATGGAGTGACGGAGGGGAGGGC
>CM053623.1:272538169-272570121 GCA_028646595.1 Phalanger gymnotis
AAAGATGCATCACAGAGTCCAAACTGAAGTGAGATATCCTGGAGAGAGAAAAGTTCTCCAGATGATATATTGATATTCCTAGATGTTACTGTGATGACTATGCCAAGCTTCTGAACACTGTAATATCTGCTAAAGGAAAACCATAATCGTGATAAAGATTTTGGCCTAAGTATCCATATGGCAGGGTGAGGTAAGGGAAATAAATCTATAAGCACATGAAGAATATATGTTGTACAGACTATGATATATAGTTGAATGAACAATGCATAGTGAGTATCCATCAATCAGTCAGTAAATTCATTGAGTGCTTTCTGCATCCCAGCTAATCTGTTAAACACTAGGACAAGGGAGAGAAAACAAAATTCCCTTCCCTCAAAAAGTTCACATGTTGTCTTCATTGCAATGCAAACTTTTTGAGAACACATTCAAAATACACACAAAATCTCCATAGACAGAAAATCATTAGTAGGTGGGAAGATAAGGAAAGGCCTGGAGAAGATGACATTTCAGCTGAGTCTTGAAATAAACCAATGGGTTACAGGAGAGAGAAATAAGGGAGGAGGTATTATTACAGGCATGTGATAGAGCAAGAGCCAAGGTAAAAGACAGGAGGCTTAACATTATTTGTGAAGAACAGCAAAAAGGTCTCTGTATGTGATGTGGATACACAGGCAATGGACAGTGATTTGGGTTCAGAACACTGTTTAAAAGACACCTAATTCCTGAATAGTGAGTTACTAAGGGACTAGAAAAATCCAATTGAACATCTGATAGTCAGTATTTGAATTCACAAGTTAAAGCCATTCATTTTCAGGAATTTGGCTTTTCACCAATTAGACCATTTAAATTTTAAAGCTTTGGATGTACCAATTTTCCCACTAAAAGAGGAAAAAGTTTCCAGAATAAAGATGATACTTTATTTCTACCCTAGCATCTCTTTTTAAGAACCTATAATGTGCCATGAATATTTAGGATATATAAACATTCATGGCATATTGTAATTTCTTAATAAATAATTGTTGATTGAATGAATGCATGAGTGAATATAGTAGAAAAGAAAATTATAAGGAAAAAAACTCCAAAACCCTAAACATTTTAAGTGTTGTCCAAACTTAAGACTTCATATGTGAAAGGAGCTTCCCCTTCCCCCATAAATAACTTTCTCTCCAGATTCAGAATCATAGCTTTCTTTAAACCTTACCGTTATAAAAGTTGCCTGGGTCACTGAGAGGTTACATGACTTGTTCAAGGTCACACAACCATTAAGTGTCAGTGTATCTTACTAAATTAATCATGGACATAGGAAAATATCTTGAAAACAACCTGCTGGCTTTCTTCTCTCAACTAAAGAATGAAAACAAAATGGGTGAAAATATGTTAGCTTTTCACATGACTTATTTTCCAGAAGAGAAACTTACGCTTCCCCCCACATCCATAAAAATCTGCCTCCTGGATACAGGAAGAAGGATATGTTCAAAATCTGTTATAATTACACATCTTCTTTAACTTTAATGATACAGGTTTATTATTGTTCTATGCTTTTAGTATTATTAAATTGTATGTTCCTGTCAGGAATTTAATTATTGAGAGCTGATGTAAGTTGACAAACTTAGCAAAGCTCTGTGCCATTTCGGAGAGGGGGAGGAAATCTACTCTTATTAGAAAATCAGAATCATGAACAACTGCTTTTCTCACTAACGAATGAATATATTTTCTTTTAAATAAAACTCATATCTATATCCAGTGGTGGAGTCTTATTCTAATACCTAATCATGATGTGGAGGTATCTATAAGCACAAGCTCTAAAGGTCCCAAAGCTGGAAAGACTTCTGGTCTGAACTGAATGATGCACACATGACTTGTAATGAACATCAATGCCGCATTGGTGTCATATATTTAGAATTTTTTTGTCCGCATTTCTCTGCTAACTTACAGAGGTGTTGCTATCAGCAGCAATGGAGGGAATAGTGATAACTATCATTTCTTCAAATACAGAAATCCATATAAACACTTTCAGGTTTGTTTCACTTCATGCTTTTTCATAGTCTTTTATTCTAGTCAACTGGCCCTCCTAGCTGTTCTCCATTCATGAAATTCCATATCCTGTAATTATGTCTTCTTCCCCTGTCTGGAATACATCCCTTGCTCATCTCACCTCTGTTTTATTGAATTCCTAGTTTCCCTAATAGCACAGTTTAAGTATTTCATTTTACTCGAGGCTTTTTCTGATTCCAGCACTCACAGTTAATTAATACGTTTTTCACCATTGAAATTACTTCCTATTATCTTACATATATTCAGCATTTATTTACTTGGACCAAAGATGCATCCCTTCAATTTAAAATAAAAGTTCCTTTGGTAGAAAAGATTATTTTATTTTTCATTTCTTTCCCCAGCCAGTGGAAGGATGTCGTGTATTCAATAAGTCATAATAAAGTTTTGAATATAAAATGGTAAAATTGTACTTTTTTTGAATTTCCTACATAATAGATATATGAGAAATATTTATTAAATTGAATGAAAATTGAACTTATTTCATATCAAACCATATATTCGGTTGAGTCTCAACAAATATTACAAACCAATTATTCATGTAAGATGAAAAAAGGTGTTGACAGCCAATACCCTTCTAAATCACATAAAAAGAGTAGTAAGAAAAGCTGACATCATTCTCCTAATGTAGTAATTGAAATGGGAATTCTTTAAGGAAGAAATAAGGTGACAAATAGAAGAGATTATTTCATTCTCACTGTTTTGATTAATTTTCTATCCTTTATCTCTATTTCTCTTCATAAAGTGATAATATAATTCTTGACATATCCTATTTCATGGTAAAGCTCAAAGTATGACATACAAGTAAGGATGGTAGGCAAGAAGAGATAGTATCTAAAGTCACCAATATGCTACATGATCGGGGGGAGCTTATATATCAAAATAGGTATTACCTTGCATTTAATGATGATTATGATACTAATAAATACTGGTAATACCTAACATTTTTATATTGCAGTGTAAGATTTTTTTTTGGAAACTGTTGTCAATATATATCATTTGATTATTAAACAATCCTGTAAAGTAGGTGTTATTGTTGTCCTCATTTTATAGATGAAAATCCTAAGGCTGAGGGTGGCTGATTGATTTCCACAGGGGCAGGGAACGTGTGAGTCAGGATTTGAACTCGTGCTTTCTTGACTCCAAAGCCAGCTCTCAAATCCACTCTTATCTAGCTACAACTAATAAAAGGCAATTGGGGGTAGGGAATAGATAAAAGTGGATTTTTAAAGACAATTTTCTTAAATAGATGTCAACATTCAACATCAAAATGTATTGTTTCTTATGTGCACAAGCACACACTCATTCCTATATACACAAATACCTATATACACAAATATACATATGTGTGTAGACATACATATACCTAAGAATATATGGATCTGTTTATTTATGTGTGCATAGACACATATGTGAAGATACATATACATCCATACATAAAAATGTATATGCACTTATGTATACATATATGCATACACAGTACTCAACTTCACCATCTCTTTTTTTTTAATTTCCAAATGGAGGACTAAAGCACCTTTATAATTCATTAACTGTTAGGAAAATCACTTAATAATTGAACTCTAGTTTTCATCCAAGCTTGAGCAAAAGAACTATTTACTACTCTCTTCATCTGTAGTTAGAGCTCTCTCGGGTCTTATTCATAGCTCCAGTGATTCCAACAATTAATTAACTAAAGCCTTTCGAGGTAGCTTTAGTCATCTGTTGGAGAGAAGCCTTCAATCCCTTGGAAACAAACATGACTACTATGCCATGAACTATTTAGAAAGAGAGAATTAATTTCAATTTCCGAGTAAATTTATTATAATCTTACTATGGGGTG
This sequence comes from Phalanger gymnotis, assembly GCA_028646595.1. Classification (NCBI taxonomy): domain Eukaryota; kingdom Metazoa; phylum Chordata; class Mammalia; order Diprotodontia; family Phalangeridae; genus Phalanger; species Phalanger gymnotis. The sequence goes on from CM053623.1 coordinate 272,542,062, forward strand.
TGTGTGTGTGTGTGTGTGTTCGTGTGTACTTTAAAAAAAACTGTAGGTGCCTAAATCTATATTAAAGTTAAAAAATAACAATAACAAATAACTTCACACTCCCTAATTTCTTTTTTTCTTTTTGATCAATATAGAAATAGGCAGCTAGACGGCATACAGAGTAGAGCACTGGCCCTGGCATCAGGAGGACCTGAGTTCAAATTCAGATTCAGATACTTGACATACTAGCTGTGTGACCTTGGGCAAGTCATTCAATCCCAACTGCCCTGCCTTCCCCTCCCCCAAAAAAAAACAATTTAAAAAAAATATGAAAAGAATTGTGGCCTAGTGGATAGACCACTAGCTGTGGAGCCAGAGAGTCTTAGATTCAAGTACTACCTCTGACATGTACTGCTTTGTGATCTTCTGCACATCATAGATCTCCTCAACAATCCAAGTACCTCTCTAGGATCATAATTTGCAGAGAAGTCACTGACTATATCTGTTAGGGGCAGTTCCCTAGACTTGCACTTTTAGCTAAAGTTCTCTATATTAATCAAATATCCAGTCTGTGTTTTTATTGTTTTTGTATTATCATCTTTAATTCTTTTTTTTTTAAATTCCACCATAGTCAGTATATGTATATACATATATATACGTATATATATATATGTATGTATATATATGTATATCTTTCCCACTTTGCTAAACTTCACACACACACACACATATGTGTATATATACCTGTGTGTATCCCATATTTCATTTCGTACTTTATATTTGTCATTTTTATATGTGATGAATATTTTTTATAGGCAGGTCTTTTTCCTCTTTTCTGTTATAATATAGTCATTTGGCATAACCATTGTCCTTGATGCATAAAAGGTCATGATAAGTTTTATATTTCTTGTATGTTCTCAAATGTTTCAACTGCTTCAACAATTCAGTTTCACTCCCTTCCTAGAGGATGTGGCTTTTTACAAAGACTCATCAAAACAGAATTTTACATTTTTAAATTTCTTTTCCCCTCAGATATTCAACATATTCATTCTTTGGTCTTGTGTGCATGTATGTGTATACACATAGACATATATACTTGAGTCTTTTTTAGGGGAATCTTGAGGATGTAGAATTCTTATAACCTACTCACACTGATATTTTTTTCCAGAATTCTTATACTCTTAATTATTGTGAATTCCTTCTTTTCAGAGGAGAGAGAGAGAGAAAGAGAGAGAGAGAGAGAGAGAGAGAGAGAGAGAGAGAGAGAGAGAGAGTGAGCTATTCTTCCCACTCTGAATCAATTTCAATGGGAGTGAGGTTATAACATTGCATGCACATACCACATTTTCCCTTCCATTGTAAGAGCTCTTTCTTCCATGCCTCTTTTAATTGAGACAATTGTCTTCAAATAATTTTTGTGCCTCTTTTACTAGTTGACCAATTCTGGTTTTTTTTTTTTTAAGTTAATATTTATTTCAGTTTTTTTGGTCTTTTATCAAAGTATTAATTCTCTTTGTTGTAATTTCCTTGCATTACTCTCATTTCTTTTCCCAAGTTTTCTTTACAACTTTTATCTGCTTCTTTAACTTTTCTAGGAATTCTTCTTGAGGCTTGGATTCAATTAGCATTTTTCTTTGAGGCTTTTTTTTAGTGACTATTTTCATATTTTTTTTAAAATTTATGTCTTGATCCGCCCCACTAAAATAGTACTTTTTTATGGTTAAATTCTTTTTGTCATGGTGGTTGCTTCATCATTTGTATAGCCACTTTCTTTGAACTTTGTTTTTAAATCAGAGGGATTTTATGTTTAAATTATGTTTAAACCTAGGGGAAGTGTATGTGTGTCATACTATTTTCAAAGCTAGTTCTGGGCTCCTACCGAGTTTTTGATGCTTCCAAGTTGGTATGATCTTGAACGAAGTATTCTCATTGCTCTCCTGGTTTCCCCTCCAGTCTTTTCCTATCAAGGGCCCCTGGTCCCCTGCAGCCACAAGCACCAGCATTCTGCTTTTCTTCAGAACTGTAATCAGGGCTTCTGCTCCCTTGTGGCTTAGAAAACAGAACCAAGAGCATTAATTTAAGCATTGTTAGACTACCTGAAAGCCATAATACCAAAAAAGAGCCTGGACAGCATGAGAAATTAATAAGGAAAACTGGTCTAATATTCTAGAACCAGAGGATAAAAGAGCCATTGAAAGAATCTAGTCACCTCTGTAAAGAGATCCCAAAATGAAGGAGTATTGTAGCCAAATTCCAGAATTATCAGGTCAAGAGAAAACACTACAAGGAGCCAGAAAAAAAAATAATTCAAATATCAAGGAGCCATGGTCAGTATTACAAAGTTTCTACAGAAACTTCTTCAGAAGTTTCTACATTTCTTCAGGGCTTGGAATATGAAATTCCAGAAGGCAAAGGAATTTGGATTATGCTCAAGAATCAACTGCCCAGCAAAATTGAGCATAAACTTTCAGGGGAGAAGATGGACATTCAATAAAATTGAGGACTTTCAAACTTTCCTGATGAAAAGATCACAGCTGAACAGAAAATTCAATGATTAAGACAAGACTCAAAAAATGCATAAAAAGGTAAACAAGAGGGGGGGGGGGTTATTCAACAAGATTAAACTGTTTACATCCTACACAAGAAGATGATAATTGTAACTTTTCAGAACTATATCTCTGTTTTGGCAGTTAGAAGTGGTATACATAGCTAGATGGTGTGGGAATAAATTTACTTTGATGTGATGATATAAAAAAGTTAAGGGGTGGAAAAAAAAGATTGTACAGGGAGAAGAAAAGGGGGAGACAGAATAGGCTAAATTACATCACAAGAAGAAAAACAAACAAGCTATTACAGTAGAGGGAAAGAATGGAGGAGTTGAGCATTGTTTGAACCTTAATCTCCTCAGATTTGGCTCAAAATGGGAATAATATACACACTCAGTTGGGTAGAAAAATTTATCTTACAATGTAGGAAAGTAGAAGGTGAAAGGGAAAAAATAGAAAAGAGGGTATCTGATAGAAAGGAAGGCAAAAGTAGAAGATGAAAGAAGAAAGATAAGGAGGGCTGATAGAAGGGAGGGCTGATGAGGGAGGTGGTGGTCAGAAGCAAAACACTGGTGAGGAGGGACAAGGTGAAAGGAGAAGGAAAATTATAAATGAGGAAATAGGATGGAAGGAAATACAAAGTTAGTAATCATAACTGTGAATGCAAAGGGATGAATCTCCCCCTCCAAAAAATGAAGCAGATAGCAGAATGGACTAAAAACCAGAATCCTATAATGTGTTGCTTTGTTTTTAAAAAAGAAACACATTTGAAACAGAGAGATACACATGGAATAAAGGTAAAAGGCTGGAGCAGAATATGTTATGCTTCAGCTGAAGTAAAAACAAACAAAAAAAGAGGAATAGCCACCCTGATCTCAGACAAAGCAAAAACAAAAATAGATATAATTGAAAGCTATAAGGAAGGAAATTATGTCTTCCTAAAAGGTACCATAGCAAATGAAGAAATATCAATAAATATATATGCACCAAGTGGCATAACATCCAAATTTTTAGAGTAGAAGTTAAGTGGGTTACAGAAAGAAAGAGGCAACAAAACTATACTACTGGGGAACCACCTCAACCTCTTCATCTCAGAATTAGAGAAATATAACCACAAAATAAACTAGAATGAAGTTAAGGAGGTGAAAGGAATTTTAGAAAAGTTAGATATGATAAACCTCTGGAGAAAATTGAATGGGGATAGAAAGAATATATGTTTTTTCTCAGCAGTACATGTCACCTACACAAAAAATGACCTTGTGTCAGGGCATAAAAACCCTCACAATCAAATGCAGAAAGACAGAAATATTAAATACATCATTTTCAAATCATTATGCAACACAAATTTTGTGCAATTAAACCATGGAAAGATAGACTAAAAATTGATTGGAAACTAAGCAATCTAATCCTAAAGAATAACTGAGTCAAACAACAAATCATAATTTCATCAAAGAAAACAACAAAAATGAGACAAAATACCAAAACTCATGGGATTTAGGCAAAGTAGTTCTCCAGGAAATTTCTGTATCTCTAAATTCTTACATGGATACAATAGAGAAAGGGGAAATCAATGAATTGGGTATGTGTGTCCTAAGGCAAAATGGGCTCCTTAGCACAGGAGGAGTTTGGCTTTTGTTTACTTTGAGTGAAAGTACTTTCAGCTGTTAAGTGCTAAGCCCCAGGCCCAAAGCCCTATCAGATGTGAAACCTGTGTGGGTGTAGATTAATGACTTAAGAGGGGCCAACTCAGGAACCAATGGTCTCTGGTCGTTGAGCCGGAGCTTGAGAATACCACAAGCTCAGCTGTGAGGAAAGGTGAGCTAAGACACAACTACAACTGAAGCAGGAGCTGAGGAAGCAGAGCTGACCTGTGGGAACCCAGGAGTGGGAGCAAGGACTTGAGGCCAGTAAATATGGATTGGTTAAATACCATCTTGTTTTTATGTGGCCTCCTGGTTACTCTCATCAGGCGGGCCTATTGGGCCTGGGGTTTTTTGGTCAAGATGTTGGAATGGGGAGGCTGGTTTGCGAATCTGTTGCTGTGGGGCTTAAATAAATGTTTTGTTGCTTTCTACTTAGAGAATCCCTCATACCTTGTGGTTTTGAACCATTCAAATATATATGATTATATTTGAGATCATAAATTCATATCTTGAGATCATAATTGAGGTCATAAAATACATTATGCAACTTTAAAAAGCTCCCAAAAAAGCGTCAATAGCTTGGAAAAGAAAGCACAAAAAATGACCAAAGAAAACAACTCCTTAAAAAATAGAATTGATTAAATGGGTAAAAAATCAACTGAAGAAAATAACTCCCTTAAAATTAGAATTGGCTAAATGGAAAAGGAGGTAGAAAAGCTAATTGAAGAAAATAATCCCTTAAAAATTATAATGTGGCAAGTGGAACCTAATCACACTATGAGACTTTGAGAATCAGTCTAACAAAATCAAAAAGAATGAAAAAATAGAAGAAAATGTAAAATTGAAAAAATCATTTATTTTATTGATTTTTTTTTAAAAAATCAAGCTGTTAGTTTATTAGTTCAATTGTTTTGTTACTTCCAAATTTATTAATGTTTCCTTTGATTTTCAGAACTTCTAATTGGGCATTTAATTGGGTATTTTAAACTTTCAAATTACCAGTATCAAAAATAAACAAGGGTCAATGCAATATCAATGAAGATGAAATTAAACCAATAATTAGGAACTATTTTGCTCAACAGTATCCCAATAAATCTGAAAATCTTAGGAAAAAAGAATAATATTTCAAAAAATATAAATTGCCCAAATTAGGGAAGAGGGAAAAATACTTAACCTTATTTCATAAAGAGAAATTAAGCAAGCCATCAATGGACTCCCTAAGAAACAAAAATCTCCAGAGAAAGATGGATTTACAAATGAATTCTACCAAACCCTTAAAGAACAATTGATTTCAATATTTTATAAATTCTTTTGAAACATAGATGGAGTCCTATCAAATTGCTTTTATGACACAAATATGGTGCTGATAACTAAATCAAGAGGAGCCAAACAGAAAAAGAAAATTATAGGCAAATTTCACTAATCAATATCGATGCAAAAAATTCAAATAAAATATTAGCAATACCACAATATGACCAGGTGGATTTTATCTCAGGAATATCAAGCTAGATCACTATTAGGAAAATTATCAGCATAATTTACCATATCAATAACAAAACTAATAGAAAGCATATGATTATCTCAATAGATGCAAGAAAAGCTTTTGACAAAATACAGCACAATTCCTATTTAAAAAAACAAACAAAAATACTAGAGAGCATAGAAATAAATGGAGTTTTCCTTAAAGCAATAAGTAGCATCTAATTAAAACCATTGGTAAGCATTATCTGTAATGAACATAAGCTAGAATCATTCCCAATAAGAACAGGGGTGAAACAGGGATGTCCATTATCACCACTGTTAGTCAATATTGTACTAGAAAATACCAGGTTTAGCAACACGAAAAGAAAAAGAAATTGAAGAAATTAGACTAGGTGAAGAGGAAACAAAGCTATCATTGTTTGAAGATGATATGATGGTACAATTAGAGAGTACCAGAGAATCAACTAAAAAATGATTTGAAACACCTAACAGCTTTAGCAAAGTTGTAGGTTATGAAATAAATACACATCATCTGTATTTCTACATATTACCAACAAGGCACAGCAGCAAGAAATTAAAAGAGAAATTCCATTTAAAATAACTATGGACAAAATAAAATATTTGAATTTCTACCTGCTAAGACAAACTCAGGAATTATATGAGCACAACTATAAAAAGCTTTTCACACAAATAAAGTCAGATCTAAAAAATTGGAAAAACTCAATTGTTCTTGGGTAAGCAAAACTAAAGTAATAAAAATGAAAATTCTACCTAAATCAATTTGTTTATTCAGTGTCATGCCAATAAAAATGCAAAAAAAAATTACAGAGCTAGAAAAATAATAAAATTGATCTGGAAGAACAAAAATTCAATAATTATGAGAGGAATTGATGAAAAAAAATGCAAAAGAAGGTGGCCTAGCCATACTAGATCCAAAACTGCCTTATAAAGTGGAAATCATCAAAACTATTTGATACTGACTAATAAATAGAGTGGTAGACAGGTAGAATAGGTACACAAGACACCATAGGAAATGAATATAAAAATTTACTGCTTGATAAAGCAAAAGACTACAGCTTCTGGGATAAGAACTCAAAATTTTGCAAAAATTGCTGGGAAAACTAGAAAATAGTATGGCAGAAACTAGGCATAGACCAACATCACACACCCTGTACCATGGTAAGGTTGAAATGGGTACATGATTTAGAAAAAAAGGGTGATACCACAAGCAAATTAGGAGAGTAAGGAATAGTTTATCTGCCAAATCTATACAGAAGGGAGGAATTTATGATCAAACAAGAGATGGATAATTTTGATTACATTAAATTTAAAAGTTTTTTTTTTTTTTCAGAAACCAAATCAATGCAACAAATCTTAGAAGGAAAACAGAAAGCTGGGAAAGTATTTTTACATAAAGTGTTTCTAGTAAAGGTCTCATATATCGAATATATAGAGAAATAAGTCAAAATTATAAGAATACAAATCATTCCACAATTGAGAAATGTTCAAGAAATATGAACAGTCAGTTTTCAGATGAAGAAATTAAAGCTGTCTATAATCATGTGAGAAATGCTCCAAATCACTATTGTTAGAGAAATACAAACTAAAACAATTCTGAGGTACCATCTCTTACCTGTCAGATGGTCTAATATGACAGGAAAGTAAAATGATAAAAGTTGGAGAAGATGTGGGACAATTGGAAAACTAATGCATTGTTGGTGGAGTGGTGAACTGATCTAAACATTCCAGAGAGCAATTTGTTACTGTGTCAAAGGGCTATAATACCATGTATACTTTGACCCAGCAATACATGAACTGGTCTCAGGTCATGGAAGAGCTAAAAAAGGATTTGGAAAAGCAAACTAGAGAAGTAGAGGGAAAATTGGGAAGAGAAATGTGAGTGATGTGAGAAAACCATGAAAAACAAATCAATGACTTGCTAAAGGAGACCCCAAAAGTATTGAAGAAAATAACACCTTAAAAATAGACCAATTCAAATGACACTTCTAGGTGAGTATCCCAAAAAGATCAAAAAAGGGCAAGGGGAGGACAGAGACAAGATGACTGCTGGAAAGCAGAGACTTGCATGAGCAAGGGACTCAGGTCCCTCCAAACACCTATAAAAAATGGCTCTGAAAAATTTCTAGAACTGCAGAACCCAAGAAATACCAGAAGGAAGCAGAGATCCAGCCCAGGACAGCCCGGATGACCTTGGGGTAAGGTCTACTGCACAGACCGGGGAGCAGAGCAGAGCCCAGCATGGGCCACACTAGGACCAACTAGACCGGGAGCTGGGTGGAACAAGCCCTAGCACCCTGAATCAGTGACCTGTGACAGTTACCAGACTTATCAACCCACAAACACCAAAGACAACAGAGAAGGTTAGTGGGAAAAGCTGCTGGGACAGAGTGAAAGGAGTTTGTGGTTCAGCCACTGCCTCAGGGACAACAGAGGCGGTGCAGCTCTGAGGACAGAGCTACAGCTGCAGTTTTCTTCTTGACCCAGGCCCACGTGGTGGGAGGAATTAAGTGACAGATCAGAGCAGGAGTGCAGAGCCTGCTTAAGATCTGAGTAACAGTATGGGTTGGCAGTTCTTGGGGGAGGAGGAGTGCTGGTGAGGCAGAGCTGGCTGTGTAGAAATACTTCTGAAAACAACAGCACAATCCCTCAAGCTTGGGAGAAAGTCATACACTGATGAAAAACTCAAGGGTCAAGTAGTTGGCTGGGAAGATGGCCAGGCAGCAAAAACTCACTCAGATTCAGACTCAGACTTTGGAATCTTTCTTTGGTGACAAAGAAGACCAAAACATACAGCCAGAAGAAGTCACCACAGTCAAAGAGCCTATATCAAAAGCCTCCAAGAAAAACATGAACTGGTCTCAGGCCATGGAAGAGCTCAAAAAGGATTTGGAAAAGCAAATTAGAGAAGTAGAGGAAAAATTGGGAAGAGAAATGAGAGTGATATGAGAAAACCATGAAAAACAAATCAATGACTTGCTAAAGGAGACCTCAAAAGTACTGAAGAAAATAACACCTTAAAAATAGACTAACTGAAATGGCAAAAGAGCTGCAAAAAGCCAATGAGGAGAAGAATGCCTTGAAAGGCAGAATTAGCCAAATGGAAAAGAAGGCCCAAAAGACCACTGAAGAAAATGCTACCTTAAAAATTAGACTGAAGCAAGTGGAAGCTAGTGACTTTATGAGAAATCAAGATATTATAAAACAGAGACAAAGGAATGAAAAAATAGAAGACAATGTGAAATATCTCATTGGAAAAACCACTGACCTGGAAAATAGATCCACGAGAGATAATTTAAAAATTATTGCACTGCCTGAAAGCCATGATTATAAAAAAGAGACTAGATATCATGTGTCAAGAAATTATCAAGGAGAACTGCCCTGATATTCTAGAGCCAGAGGGTAAAACAGAAATGGAGAGAATCTGCTGATCACCTCCTGAAAAGACCCCAAAAAAGAAAACTCCTAGGAATATTGTCACCAAATTCCAGAGCTCTCAGATCAAGGAGAAAATACTGCAAGCAGCCAGAAAGAAATAATATGAGTATTGTGGAAACACAATCAGAATAACACAAGATCTAGCAGCTTCTACCTTAAAGGATTGAAGGGCTTAGAATATGATATTCTGGAGGTCAATGGACCTAGGATTAAAACCAAGAATCACCTACCCACCAAAACCGAGTATTATGCTCCAAGGCAAAATATGGATTTTCGATAAAAATAGAGAGCTTTCAAGCTTTCTCAGTGAAAAGACCAGAGCTAAATAGAAAATTTGACTTTCCAAGAGAAGAATCAAGAGAAGCATGAAAAGGTAAACAAGGAAGAGATATCACAAGGGACTTACTAAAGTTGAACTGTTTTGCTTACATTCCTACTTGGAAAGATGATGAGTATAATTCATACATACATATATATACATATATGTATATACATATACATATCTATATTATGTATATATAGACAGAGGCACAGGGTGAGTTGAATATGAAGGGATGATATTTAAAAAATCAAATCAAATTAAGGGATGAGAGAGGAATACAGCAAGAGAGGTGAAAGGGAGAGATGGAATGGAGTAAATTCTCTTAAATAAAAGTGGCAAGGGAAGAGGTGGCAGGCGAAAGGGATTGAGTGAATCTTGCTCTCATCAGATTTGACTTGAGGAGGGAATAACGTACACACTCAGTTGGGTATCTTACCCCACAGGAAAGAAGGAAGTAGATAAAAAAGGGGGACGATAGAAGGGAGGACAGACAGAGGGAGGAGGTAATCAAAAGCAAACACTTTTGAAAAGGGACCGGGTCAAGGGAGAAAATTGTATAAAGGGGGATGGGATAGGAAGGAGCTGAATATAGTTAGTTTTTCACAACATGTGTATTGTGGAAGGGTTTTGCATAATATACACATGTGGCCGATGTTGAATTGCTTGCCTTCTTAGGGAGGGTGTGTGGGGAGGGAAGAGGGGAAAGAATTTGGAGCTCAAAGTTTTAAAAGCAGATGTTCAAAAAAAGTTTTTGCATACAACTTGGAAATAAGATATACAGGCAATGGGGCATAAAAATCTATCTTGCCCTACATGAAATTAAGAGAAAAGGGGATGGGGGGGGAGTGGGGTAACGGAAGGGAGGGTTGACTGAGGAATGGGGCAATCAGAATATATGCCATCTTGGAGTAGGGGGAGGCTAGAAATGAGAACATTTGTAATTCAAACTTGTGAAAATTAATACTGAAAACTAAAAATATTAAATAAATAATGATTTTTTTTTAAAAAAAGGGAAAATTACGCACATGTACAAAAATATTTCTAGCAGCTCTTTTTGTGGTGGCAAAGAATTAGAAATTGAGGAGATGCCCATCAACTAGGGAATGGATGAATAAATTGCAGTATATGAATGTAATGGAATATTATTGTTCTACAAGAATATTATTGTTCTACAAGAAATGATGAGCATGTGATTTCAGGAAAACCTGCAAAACTTAACAGGAACTGATGTTGAGTGAAGTGCACCGAACCAGGAGAACTTTGTATACAGTAACAGGAACGTTGTGCTAGGATCAACTGTGATACATTTAGCTCTTCTCAAAAATATAATGACCCAAGACAGTTCCAAAAACCATGTTGGAAAATAGCATCCACAACAAGAGAAAGAACCATGGAATCCAAATGAAGATCAAAGCATGATGTTTTCAGTTTGATTTTTTCTTCTTTCTCCTGGTTTTTCCCTTTTGTTCTGATTCTTCTTTCACAACATGACTAATGTGGAAATATATTTAACATGATTGTACATGTGTAACCTATATCTGATTTCATCCTGTCTTGTGGAGGAGGGAGGGAAGAGATAGAGGAAGAAAATTTTGGATTTCAAAAATCTTACAAAAATAAATGTTCAAAATTATCTTTACATGCAATTGGAAAAAAAAATACTCTTAAGTGGAAAAAAAGATTTTAGACCTCTTTTTCCAGTTGCTTATCTTTTCATAATTTTCTTGAATTGTTTTTATTTTTTCATAATTTTTCCTTGACCTGTCTTATTTGATTTTTAAAATTCCTTTATAAGTTCTTCCAAGAACTCTTTTTAGGCTTGTGATCATTTGATATTACTCTTTGCAGTGGGATTGCCCGTATTTTTTTTTTTACCTCATTATCTTCCTCTGATTAGGAACCCAGATCTTTATCCCCAAAATAGCTCTCTATGGTTGGATTCTTTTTTTGTTCTTTGCTTACTCATTTTTATTTTTGTTTTATTTTATTTAGAGCAGCTAATTATTATTATTATTAAATTTTAATCCTTAGTTGCAGGTAATATTACCTTAGGCCCAATATGTTTTGCATATATTCTTATTTACTCATATGTGGACCTGTTGCATTCTCCCTAATACTAACAGCTTGAGACTTGACATTCTTATATTTTTTGTCCTCAGTACCTAGCATAGTCACTGACACATAACCAATACTTAATAAATACTCGATGATTTATTGGCTGATTTTGAGATTGGTTAATTGGCATTACCAGGACATGGGAAAATTCATTCTTATTATAGACAAGCTAGGTCATGCACTGATTAAATTTCAAATTAATAGAGTCCATAAGCACATTATCAGAAGCTTTATATTATCTTATGTATCCACTACTTCCCCACATATCCCCCATCGTTTATTTGATATTTTCAAGGAAAATTATTGTATTAGGAAAAAAAAATAATTCCCAATATCCACATTGAGTCAGGCTTAGAAATGAGTTGGCCAGGGGGATATAGAACATCTGATAACAAGACTAGTGGGAAGTCAGAATATACTTAGTCAAGTTCATAAAGTCTTCCTAAGCTTTGAAATGAATTAGTCCTTCACTCTCAAAATGGTTGCAGTGGTCAGATAATAAACAGGCAAACTATATTGTAATTGGTTAGTAAATTGAGCCCTTAAATAATTTAAATGTCATTGATAATACCATTCAGATTCATTGAATGTTATGAAGCATGACTTTTTCTGTAAAATAGGATCAATGAGACTATCTATTGGAGGGTCATCAGTATTAACTGATATGATGTTTCAAAAGTACTTTGTAAGACTTTAAATATAAGCTTATTGTTATTATTACATAATAACTTTCCCCTATTCATGAAAATTTCATGTATATCTGCTCACTAGTTTCTACTTGATTTGCTTTGATCTAGTGACTTCTGGAAAAACGAAGAAGAAAAGAAAACTGTAACAGTAGCTTTACATGACAGAGATTCCTTCATTAATTTTTATTCTCTTTTTTAGAGGAGGTATAATGGACCAAAATCAACATTTGACTCACATATTTACTTCTGGCATTAGTAGAAACTGAAACATTAATATGCAATTTTATTTCCCAATAACCAATCTCAAAGCTCCCATATCCTTTTTTCCATTTGAAAGAAAAAAATAGGGAAAGATGTTTAGTTTTACAATCAAATTCATCGGGCCACATGATTTTTCTTCATCACTGGCATTATGATATAAGAACCCATTAGTAATAATCAAATATACAAATAATTAGTATCCTCAAAGGAATTTCAATTGGGGAAATTTCTCTTTCACTGAAATTTGATTTAGAGATTGTCATGAAGAGGAATCATTTATTTTTCTTTAAACATTGGTCTTTTAAAGATAAGTGACTTTAAAAGATAAGAGTACAAAAAAGAGAGGAAGCTTTTTCACATTCAAAAAAAATTAGTTTATGAGATAAAGATTTTTATAACCGTTATGTCACATTGACAGAAAATTAACATTTTTATGCCTCCTATCACTGGTGACAAAGCATGTTTATAATTCAATACCCATGTGACCAGATGTTATTTTGTGACCCTGGGACTCAGTTTCTTTACCTGTAAGATAAAGGTTGGGAGCTAAATGGCCATTACATTCCTTTCCAATTCTAGACCTATGATACTATGATACATTTGTCAATCCTATGAGATAGTACAACTATCATTACCCATACTTACATATGAGTAAACTGAACCTCAGAGTAATCATATGACTTAAACAGTCACAGAGTTAGTATGTGGCAAAGCAGGACTAATATGTATATTTCTTGATACTAAGACTAATGACTATTCTTCTATGTCATAATGGTTCAATTCTAATATAAATAATACAGATGTGATTTTGTTTTTTGAGGATGTACATTAAGAAAATTTCAATTTGTAATGATACTGGGAGATAAAATAAGAAACTAAACAGGAATGATATTCTACTAGCTTGGCTTCATAAGAAAATCCCAACTGAAGACTATACCATCTTTATTATAAATGCATTATTTACTAATTTGCTGATGTGATATTTATTAATTTACTCCCAAGGCACAAGAAGGATAATAAGGTAGTCATGAATGACATGAATGAATGAATGAATGAATGAATGAATGAATGAATGAATGTCATGGATGTGTTAGAAAAGTTCAGGACCAAGAAGATCTCGTAATAAGGGAGACAGGTAGGAAAAGAAAAAAATGGCAGCATAATTAACTGGTGAAAGTTAATTCAGTGTTCAACAAAGTGAATCTTCTGATAAATCCAAACAGGGTAGGAGTGTTGGAATTATTTATATGCAAGTATGGCTGTTTATATTTAAAACCAATTTTGAAGCTTGCACAATATTTTGATATTCTATGTTTCATTGAAATCTACATAAACAGAAATGAATCAATAGAAGCATGATAGAGAGAAAAAGAAGAAGGGAGAGAAAGATGGAGAAAAGAAGGAAGGAAGGGAAAGAGAAGGGGGAGAGGAAAAGAGGGGAATGAAAAAGGGGGAAACAAAAGGGAGATAGAGGCAGAGATAAAGAAGGGAGGAAAGAAGAGGGGAAAGGGGAAGGAGAGAGAGGAGGAAAGGGGGGAAATGAGAAAGAGAAGAAGGGAGATGAGAGAGATAGGCAGGATTGGAGGACTGAAGTAAGAGGACAGGGAGAGAAAAGGAGAAATGGAGAAAGACAGAAGGGTGAGAGTGTATATGTAAAATGGAGGTAGGGAGAGGGGGAGAGGGAAGGATAAAGGGAGAAAGAGCAGGGAGAATAAGCATAAGAAAGGGGAAGAGGGAGGAAGAGAGAAAGAGCAAGGGGCAGAGAGAGAAAGAGAAGGGAGAATGAGGGGTTAGAAAGAGGAAGGAGAGGGAGGGAGAGAGAGGGAAGGGAGGTGTGTCCTTAAGTCAAAATGGGCTCCTTAGCCCTTAGTTTAACAGGTGCCCTTGAGGAGTTTGGCTTTTGTTTATTTTGTTTACTTTTAGTGAAAGGCACTTCAGGAGTTTTGGCTTCTATTTACCTTGAAAGTACTTTCAGCTGTTAAGTGCTAAGCCCCAGGACCAAAGCCTTATCAGATGTGAAACCTGGGTGGGCGTAGATTAATGACTTAAGAGGGCCCAGCTCAGGAACCAATGGTCTCTGGTCTCTGGTCATTGAGGCGGGGCTTGAGAACGCCAGAGGCTTGGCTGTGAAGGGAAGCAAGCTAGCTGACCAACTACAGCTGAAGCTGAAAATAGCTGAAGCAGGAGACCTGTGTGAATCCAGGAGTTCAAGCAAGGATTTGAGGCCAGTGAATATGATTTATGCCATCTTGTTTTTCTGTGGCCTCCTGGTTACTCTTGTCAGGTGGGACTATTGGGCCTGGGGATTTTTGGTCAAGGTGTCAGAATGGGGAGGCTGGTTTGTGAATCTGTTGCTCTGGGGCCTAAATAAATGTTCTGATGCTTTCTACTTGGAGAATCCCTCATACTTTGCTATTTCGAACCATTCAAACATATACATGATTATATTTGAGATTATAAATTGGGCCTTCCTACTACAAGAGGGAAAGATACAGAGAATGGGAGAGAGGGAGACGGGTGAGTGTGTGTGACAGAAAGTCAGAGGGACAGGCAAGACAGATTAAAAACATGTTCATATTTCAAGTGTGAGGTTGGTTTAGACCTGAACATCAATATCTCTGTGTCCCATTGCTTCTTAAGTCATTCTTAAATTTCTAGTCAGTTTATTATTTATTTTTACAATCTACATTGGTTCCTCTTGGGAGGGAAGGGAAGTGCAATTCAGAGTAAAGCAGAGAAGGTCTGAGAAACATATAACACAACATAGGTGGAAAAGAAAACGTGGGCTAAGAGGACAAAACGTGTGCATATTAAAACTAGTGTGATTTGCTCGACTGAAACAACGCACAAATGAAATTATTCATCTTCAGGCTTATTCTTATTTTACCAATTTAATTTGTATTTTTTTTTACCCTAAAAGGTATTTAATATGTACTATGGCCAGAGGAAATAAGATAGGCCAACTACATCTACTTTATTTTATTTTTATTTTTATTTTATTTATTTAATATATTTAGTTTTCAGCACTGATTTTCACAAGAGTTTGAATTTCGAATTTTCTCCACATTTCTACCCTTCCTTCTACTCAAAGATGGCATATATCATGGTTGCCCAGTTCCCCAGTCAGCGCTCCCTTCTGTCACCACATTCCCCTCCCATCCCCCTTTCCCTTCTTCTCTTGTAGGGCAAGATAAATTTCTACACCCCATTGCCTGTGTATCTTATTTCCTATTTGCATGCAAAAACTTTTTTTTTTGTTTTTGAACATCTGTTTTTAAAACTTTGAGTTCCAAATTCTCTCCCCTCTTCCCTCCCTGCCCACCCTCCCTAAGAAGGCAAGCAATTCAACATAGGCCACTTGCGTATCATCATGTAAAACCCTTCCACAATACTCATGTTGTGAAAGATTAACTATGTTTTGCTCCTTCCTAACCTAACTTCCGTTATTGAATTTTCTCCCTTGAACTTGTCCTTTTTCAAAAGTGTTTGTTTTTGATTACGTCTTCCCCCTGTCTGCCCTCCCTTCTATTGTCCCCCATTTTTTATCTTCTTCCTCCTTCTTTCCTGTGTGGTAAAATACCCAATTGAGTGTGTATGGTATTCCCTCCTCAGGTTAAATCCTATGAGAGCAAGATTTACTCATTCTTCCTCATCTGCTCCCTCTTCCCTTCCTACAGAAACACTTTTTGTTGCCACTTTTATGCAAGATAATTTACCCCATTCTATCTTTCCTTTTCTCCCTCTCTCAACATATTCCTCTTTTATCCCTTAATTTATTTTACTTTTTTAGATATCATCCCTTAATAATCAACTCAGCCTGTGCCCTATATATATATAGCACAGGCTGAGTTGATTATTAAGGGATGATATCTAAAAAAGTAAAATAAATTAATATATATACATATGCATATTCCTTTCAGCTACTATGATACTGAGATCTCATGAATCACACACATCATCTTTCCATGTAGGAACATAAACAAAATGATTCAACTTTATTAAGTCCCTTATGATTTCTCTTTCTTGTTTACCTCTTCATGCTTCTCTTGATTCTTGTGTTTGAAAGTCAAATTTTCTATTCAGCTCTGATCTTTTCACTGAGAAAGCTTGAAAGTCCTCTATTTTATTGAAAATCCATGTTTTGCTTTGGAGCATGATACTCAGTTTTGCTGGGTAGGTGATTCTTGGTTTTAATTCTAGCTCCATTGACCTCTGGAATATCGTATTCCAAGCCCTTCGGTCCCTTAATGTGGAAGCTGCTAGATCCTGTGTTATCCTGATTGTTTTTCCACAATTTTCAAATTGTTTCTTTCTGGCTGCTTGCAGTATTTTCTCCTTGACCTGGGAGCTTTAGAACTTGGCAACAATATTCCTTAGGAGTTTTCTTTTTGGGATCTTTTTGAGGAAGTGATCTGTGGCTTCTTTCAATTTCCATTTTACCCTCTGGCTCTAGAACATCAAGGCGGTTCTCCTTGATAATTCCTTGAAAGATGTTGTCTAGGCTTCTTTTTTTGATCATGGCTTTCAGGTAGTCCAATAATTTTTAAATTCTCTCTCCTGGATCTATTTTCCAGGTCAGTGATTTTTCCAATGAGATATTTCACATTGTTTTCCACTTTTTCAGTCCTTTGGTTCTGTTTTATAATATCTTGATTTCTCATCAAGTCACTAGCTTCTATTTGCTCCGATCTAATTCTTAAGGTGGTATTTTCTTTAGTGGTGTTTTGGGCCTCCTTTTCCATTTGGCTAATTCTGCCTTTCAAGGCATTCTTCTCCTCACTGACTTTTTGGAGCTCTTTTGCCATTTGAATTAGTCTATTTTTTAAGGTGTTGTTTTCTTCAATATTTTTTTTCAGTATTTTTTGGGTCTCCTTTAGCAAATCGTTGACCTGTTTTTCATGGTTTTCTTGCATCATTCTCATTTCTCTTCCCAATTTTTCCTCTAATTCTCTAAATTGCTTTTCCAGCTGCTTTTTGAGCTCTTCCATGGCATGAGATCAGTTCATGTTTTTCTTGGAGGCTTTTGATGTATGCTCTTTGACTTTGTTGACTTCTTCTGGCTGTATGTTTTGGTCTTCTTTGTCGCCAAAGAAAGATTCCAAAGTCTGAGACTGAATCTGAGTGTGTTTTTGCTGCCTGGCCATATTCCCAACCAACTTACTTGACCCTTGAGTTTTTCAGCAGGGTATGACTGCTTGCAGAGTAAAGACTACTTTGTTCCAAGCTTGTGGGGATGCACCCTTGATTTCAGAGCTATTTCTGTACAGCCAGCTCTGCCACACCAGCACTCCTCCTTCCCCAAGAACTGCCAATCTAGACTTGACACAAATCTTAAGCAGGCTCTGCGCTCCTGCTCTGATCTGCCACTTAATTCCTCCCACCAGGTGGTCCTCGGTCCAGAAGCAACTGCAACTGTATTTCTGAGGCAGCGGCTGAACTACGAATTCTTTTCACTCTGTCCCCTGCAGCTTTTCCCACTACCTTCTCTGCTGTCTTTGGTGTTTGTGGGTTGAGAAGTCTGGTAACTGCTACAGCTCACTGATTCAGGGTGCTAGGACTTGTTCCGCCCAGCTCCTGGTCTGGTTGGTCCTGCTCCTGCCCATGTTGGGCTCTAGTCCCTTCTGCTTGGTGCACCATAGACCTCATCCAGCAAACAACCAGGCTGTCCTGGGCTGGATCCCTGCTTCCCTCTGCTATTTTGTGGGTTCTGCAGTTCTAGAGTTTATTCAGACCAATTTTTTATATATTTTTGGAGGGACCTGGCGGGGAGCTCACACAAGTCCCTGCTTTCCAGCTGACATCTTGGCTCTGCATCTATTTTCATAGGCTATCTACTTCAGGTAGATAGATCCATAGATAGATAGATAGACAAATATATTCAAAAAAAATCTATCATGGGTTTATTACATGCTAAGTCCTGTGCCAAGTACTGGGGATACAAATACCAGTAATTACAAGATAACTTTATTACATATTTTAAAATAATAGAAAATAGTACATAATAGATTAGCAATTTCACCTGGAATAATTTTTTTCCTATTCTACTGTTATAGAAATGCTTGTTTTATTTCTTAAGTTCAGAATAAATTATTTTTTTAAAAAATTGATATATCCCTCCTCTTTAATAATTAAGTGAAAAATGCGGATGATCACAAAAAGTCATTTAATCTCACCAGACCTCAGTTTCTTCATTTCTCCTTCCTTGTCTTCCATGTTACACTCTTTTTGTTCTCCTACCACTCATTTTACATTTTACACACTGCTTCCAAAAGCAACATTAGAGTTGAGGTAGTTCCTCATTGGCAGGGGGTATTGAGGAGAAGATGGTGAAAGTTACAAGTAAGAAAAGATTAAGTCCTCTGAAGATTGTTCTCTCATCTGGGACACAGATATAGAACTAGGAACAATGAACAGAAGTTGTAGAGATACAGGTATAGATATGATATTAGGAAAACTTACTAAAATAATAGCTTTTCAAAATTTGGGCTTCTTGACTCTTCTGGTGAGTTCTTCCTCACTAGAAGTCCTCAAGGAAAGACTGAATGATGACTTAATGAGTATGTTATATAATGGATTCTCATTCAAATAAGAATTGTGGTATTTTACCTCTGGGGTCTTTTCAAACTCAGAAATGCTGAGATTCAATGAATATAAAATAGCAAAGTTGGATAAGGCAACTTCTATTATTCCTTCCAGCTCAAAGATTTTTATTTTGTGAGGTCACTAAGCTATTGTTTTTTTTTTTTAATTAATATATGTTTTGTCAAAGAAAACAGCTTTCTCTACTAATTTTAAATGAATGGGACACCCCAAACATCATATCACCAGGATATTATTTTAAAAGTTCAGTGTCTTTGTGCTTTCATGTCCCTAGCTTCAAATAGAAAATTAGGCTTATCCTTAAACAACCTGTTTAAAAAAAAAAAAAGAAAGTTAAAAGTACTATAAGTGATTGCCCTGCCTTAGGCATGGAGGTGTTAATTTACACATTAAAAGTTTTCAAGTACTAAAGACAAATTGCTCAAATGAATAAGCATTCTCTCATTGGCTCCTGAGTAAATTGAGTGGAAGATATGGAAAGGTGGCTAGACAAGATTTCTGGGGGTTAATTTAATTTTCAGTACCTACACAGCAGCTTCCTGACTCCTCTGTGATGTTATTAGTTCTTTCCAGAGGTTCTACAATTAAGTGGGAAAAGAACGTTAGCAGAGAAAGGTTATCCAAAATCTCTATTACCTAACTCTTTGTTTATTATTTTGTTGTTGTTACTATTGCTGTTATTATTTATCACTATTGTGGTTGTTATTTGGTATTTCTCAATCCATTCTTTTATCTTCCTAATATTTTGAACGAAGCCATGCAGTTCTGGCACCCAATACACTTTCAAGTCCTAGCTTATCTGTACTCATCCATGTCTTCATTGAAGGAAAAATAATGATACTTCTGTAGCTATTAGTATCATCTTTATCTCAACTAAAGACAATACATGTTTCTGAGTAGAAGCATTATTAAATTCCTTGTTACTTCAATCTTCAAGAATATAGCACTGAAATAATTACAATATCACTTTTGCTACCAATTTAGAACTTATCTGTTTTAATGATAAGAGATTCTCATGAACACCTTCTCCTTACCAGAGTAGAAGGGATTCATTCCAGTAAAACTCTTGCATCTATACTATACCTGTTACTGTGTATTAAAATTTTGTTAATTTCATTTTTAATATTATTTTGTATTTTTTCATTTCTAAGTAACTTTTGTTTAAAAAAGTGTTTATGTTCTGTATAAAAATTTCGTATAATCTGAATGTCTATGGATTCTTTCATTAATTTCACTTTCTGCTAAAATATATTTTCATATATTTTTTCTCCCTATCTCTACTTTTTTCCTACATTTGCATTGTAGTAACTAGGTATCAGAGTATATGTTGATTTTACTTATAGAGTTATGATAGGAGCAATAGCCTAACCCCTCCCGCCATATAAGTCAAGTTATTTTGTCATTAAAAGAATTGAGGTATTCTTCAGGAATTTACCTCAGAAGACTTTGGACTAAGGCGGAATACATTCTGCTAACATTATTTCATTCTTCTTTGAGTACAAAGCAGTCACAAAGAATTAGGAGGGCTCTCAGCTGTTTGGTGGATCCTTATGGTTACGTTATTTTACACAGGTGAATTAAATCAAGGGTTTCTCAATGCCCATCTATACACAGCAAAAAATGTTAACATGGGGAAGTGTAAATGTCATGGATCACTCTGCATGTCTGTATCTATGTGGGAAAGAAAAGGAACACATTCTGGCAAAAGATATAACATGTTACTGAGTTGAACATGGTCATGAGGAAAGGCAGACTCTTTCCATTGGATGATTAGCCAGAAGAGTCTCTGTCTTCAAGACTCCTGGACTGTGGAAATCACACATTCTCTGTCCAGTAATATTTGGGAAATGAAGGTTCCCAAGGATGGGAAATATGAACTAAATTGTGTGCCTCCTTTTATTCTCTGTGAACTGCCCCCCCCCATCCAAATTAGATTGTTTGGGTTATCCTTTTTTTCAACTATGCATAGGTGATAGATAGTACCTTGTAGCCAAGAGCTCAAGCTGCGGAAAACTTGAAGCTATAATCCCAGCAGGGGATCCCTGAGAAGCTAGAGACACATTGCCCAGACTGTTTGGGACTTAAAACTTGGTAGAATTCTAAGAACTGAATAAACTGTGAACTCAATCCCCCTCCCTTCTACAAAGACTTAGGTAATATGAAAGGTAGATTGTGCTCACCAACTGAAAGGGAACTACATTTTCATGTTTGTTCTTTCTATATCTTTGAAACTATCCTTTGAAAACATTCCTTTTTCATAGCTCATTTGGAAATTGTTTGATGGGGTTCCTAAAATGGAAGGAACCCAATCAAATAGGACCTTGAGCTAATGGCAGTGCCAGAGTGTCTGAGGCCTATTAAGGATATTAATGAACTCTGGGGAGAGTGAGGAGTATAACACACCTCACCTCCAGGCAGTGGAGCCCAGAGTACTCATTTTATATGTTTGAGCTCCTAAGCCCTCTTTGTGACACAGTTGTTAAAGTTCTGGACATTGAATCAGGAAGAACTGAATTCAAATCCAGCCTTACTAGTAGTATGACCTTGGGCAAGTCATTTAATCTTTCTTGGTCTCAATTTCCTCATCTACAAGGTAGTAATAATAGTAGCATCTACCAGGGTTCTTGTGAGGATCAAAAGAGATTACACATTTAAAACAATTTACAAGCCTCCTTTTCCTCTTTATCATCATCATCATCATCATATTATCATTATTATTTTCCTTGTAGATCCTCTCTCTCCTGCTATTAAGTAAATCTCCTTTTACTAATTCTGAATCACTAAAGAATGTTACTTTTTACTGCAATGTTAAAACTAAAGTAGAGAGAGGACTCTGGGAAGGTGGTGGAGTAGGTCAGAAAATTTCAAGCTATCCAGATGTCTTCCACAAATAAGACAAAATAACACCTCAGGATGAATGTAGAGCAGTAAAAATAAACAAGAGTTGGAGCAGATAACTGGGAGAAGATTTCCAAATTGTGTCAATGTGAAGTGTAAACACCTCGAGGTTAATTCCATTGAAACAGCAAGCACTGGGGCTAGTTGGGTTAAGAGGTAGTTTTGGCCCCTGACACAGGAAATTGCACCTCCTGGACAGTATGGAGAGTTGGACATCTGAGCAGGAAGACTGAGGGACCTTTGCCGATAAGGCATGCCAGGCCTACCTGCATTGCTCAGACTCAGCCCTGGGAAAGAAGGAATCAGCACATACCTGGTGAGTGCAGGAGTAATGGAGTGGGGACACCACTGGCTGTGGGCAGTTACAGGAAGGTGAAATTCTTGGTTTTGGTTCCAGACCAGAGGGGAGAACTGGAGGAGTAACTGAGGCCAGAATCACCATTCCCTATGCTCTTAGACTAGAGGTGATTACAAAAACAAGCTTCTGCAAATAAAAAAAAATGAACAGGCTAAGGAGAAAGAAGCCAACCATAGAAAATTACTATGGGAATAGAAAAGATCAGTTTCATCATCAGAAGAGGGTATTGAAGGATTAAAAAAAGCCTCTCCTACCCCCCCAAAATAATGTCAAATTGTCACCTGCCCAAAAATAATTCCTAGAAAAACTTAAAACAAAACTTTTAAAATCAAATGAGAGAAATTGAGGATTTTTTTTAAAAGTAAGAATAATCCAAGAAAAAATAAGATTATAAAAAGAAAATCAACCCACTAGAAAAGGAGATAACTCCTTGAAAATTAGAATTGGGCAAGGGTAATCCTATGATGTTATAAGAGGCCAAGAAATAACAAAACAAAATATGAAGAATGAAAAAAATAGAAGAGAAAATAAAACATCTCATTAAAAAAAAAACTGATCACAAAGAGAAAACATAAGAAGAATTAGACTACCTGAAAGCTACAATAAAAAAAAGAATCTTGTTACAATAATATGAAAAATAAAGACAATTGCCTTGAAGTATTAGAAATAGAAAATAGAAATGGAAAAATCCACCAGTCATCACCTGAAACAGATCGTACAAGGAAAACCTACAAGAATGTCAAAGCTAGATTCTGAAGCCTACAGCTCAAGAAGAAAATATTATGAGCAACAAGGGAAAAAAAATCAAATATAATGGAGTCTCTTTTAGAATCACACAAGACCTAGCAGCAGCTGCATAAAAGACTGCAGATCTTGGAACACTATATATTGAAGATTAAAAGAACTGAGGTTACAACTGAAAATATAATACCCAGCAAAGTTTAGCATGATCTTGATTTTTTTTAGAAAAATGGAAATTTAATGAATTGACAGACTTTCAGGATTTTGTTGCAAAAAAGACCTGAAATCAATAGAAAATTTGACATACTAGATCCAAGAGAAATATGAGGTAAACATCAAAGACTAATTAGAAAGGACTCAATAAGGGCAGACTGTTTACTTTTTATATGGGAAAATGTAGATCTTATGTCTAAGATTTTTATTGGTAATTAGACAGTTGGAAAGAAAGTTTGGTATAGAGCTGAGTATGATATGATATTAAAAAGTAAACTGTTTAGCAAAAGGTAAAGAGTAATTATCTCATATAAATGCAGTGTGAGGGGAAGAACTGACATAGAGAAATTAGTTGGAAGAGGAGGGCTGGTAGTTGTGGAACCCTATTGGTTCTGTTGGGAATGATTTTAAAGAAGCAATAATACATATGAATCTAGAAGAGCATAAAAGTCTTCTAAATCCAGAAACAAATAAAAGGTTAATAGATAGGGTTGAGGGAAAGGATAAAGGAGGGATCTTTGGTGGGGGTAGGTTAAGTAATAGGAAGGCAAGGCAGCAGGTAGAAGTAAAGTAGAGGAGTCAAGAAGGATAGGAAATAGGAGATACACACAAACATAAACTAAAAATCAGGAGTAGAATTTATTAGGGGAAAAAAGCAGGGGTAGTAATCATGATCTCAAACAAAGTTAAAGGTAAAATAGATTTACTCAAAAGAGAAAAAAAGGGAAGCTGTACTATCAGCCATATTAACCAATATAGTTTTAGACTATTTAAAATAATCAGACAGTATGAGATGAGTATATATCATATACTATGATATAGGTAATGATGAGTTGGTGGACTTAGAAAAATACGGAAAGACTTGTACCTATGAAGGAAGACGTTATCTACCCTTAGAGAAACAGAGGATGAACAAGTACAATACAGTCTTACATAGATGCATGTGAATGTATATGTCTATGTATGAGTATGATTATAGATATCTAAGCTTATATTTGTGTATGTAAATATATGTATGTATATACATATTTGTGCGTATATGTGTATTGAGTATACATATATATTTATGTATGTATATATGTGTGAAACACATAATTGTAGCATTCACAGGGGAGGAGGTGGAGGAAGGGGGAAAAAGAATAAAGTTAAAAGTGCACAGCAGAGAACAAAAGAAAATTTACAAGGAAACAGAGAAAAGATGGACAGCTCAAAACAATCCATAGTACTTATTATATAGGCTTTCTTGAAATGGACATTTATTGCTACATATTTTCTATTCTCTCATGTTCTGTTGTGCACATGGCAATCCCCCCCTCCCTTTATTTTGTATTTAAGTTTTAGTATTTAATTTAAAATAAATTAATTAAAAATGGGAAAAAAAAGAAACCTAAAGCACCAAGAGAATTGTCTGAGTCATTCCTGGGCCAGAACAATTGGTACAATCTTGGAGTATTAGAGTATAATGAGCTTGTTGAAAGAGAAATGTGTGCCCAGATAGGTCTTCATGTTTTCGGTGATACTTTGGGTGATGACTGTATAATAGGTGGATACTTACTGTGAGATACTTCCTTACTCTTCAGAGACTACAGAGTAAATTTCCTTTAGGTTTATACCAAGGAATGAACCATACGCTCTGAGTCTTTAAAAACGGTACCTTTTGATAAGTTCCATGCCACAATAAGGCATTACTGTAGCATTGTTTTTGGCAGCGTTATGCATTATTATTATGATAAAATTAGGCCCTGTTAACTTATCTTTAATTTTTCTCTTTTACTCCTGGATATTTTGAATCATTTACTTTTTATCAGTTTGACTACCACAGTACTTACACACTAGAAAATGCACAAGGTTGTCAAAATACGATATGTTTTTATATAAAGAATAAAGCACTTTGTTTTAGATGAATGAAATATGACCACTTTTTGAAATACATATATATATTGTAACTTGGATATTGTTGTAGTTGAAGATAATTCTTAGAAGGAAGAATGATTGGATAGGATGAAATTGGAAAAAGGATAGGAAAGATGATATCCATAAAGATGTCAAAACTGCTACACTGATCAAAAACAGTGTTCCTGTTTTGTTTTTTTTTTACAATTTCAAGAAATATTTCACTTTCATTCCTTTAAATGCTGATAAAGCACTTTCACTTCTAAAAGTTCTTTGAAGTGTCAACACACAAACAAATTTATTAAAGCCCACCTGCCTATGGTGAAGGTTTGCTAGATACTTGAAAATATTTACACTAGCTAAATAAAACCACATCCCAACAAAACTCCCTGTAATCTAACAGAGAAAAGTCAACCATTAAGGTTGCCCAATTGCATTTTCAGTCAGTAGGGGAGTTGAAGGTAACAAGGAGACATTGAGTTAGAAATTAGATAGGAAATCCTCCACAGACTTTTGGTCCTTGTCACTGAACCTTTAGGAAGTAATGAAGCTAATGACATTTGCTAATGTTAAAAGCCAGGTAGTCAAATATAATGGTAAACCTAGGAGGTAGGGGTTGTAGAAGAGTAGCATGGGACATTGCCCAGGGAGAACAGAAACTAGGGTGAGGAGGGTCATTTGCCTCTAGTTGGAATAGTTCAAGGGCCAGTGACAAGTGATTGTTATTCTCTGTAGAAGAAGCCCAGGGAGGGGTCTGGTAGCCATGGGAGATTTAAATAGTGTGGGGTAGGAATGCACCAAGAGGAGACTGTAAATGAGTTATGGAAAGAAGGAATAAGAAGGTACTATCTAGGGATACAATTAGATTATCTGGGAGGGTTACTCGATTAAATTCTAGTAGGACAGAAGATGTATCTCAGGTTAGAGCAAGAAAGGAGACCTTACCATGGCTAAGTCCCCTCTGTCTTGAAAATAGTGTCCCAAAGGTCAGTTCCTTCTCTCCATTTAGCAGTATCCAAAGAGTTGTCTACCAGCATATCTTCTGGAAAAAGGAGAGAATTTTTTTTTCGAGGGATGGAACAGAGACTTATTTTAATCCCATCTTCAAATTAATCTATTTGACAGAGAATTCTTTTCCCAGAGCCTCTACCCACAGAGGAATCAGGTTTCTTGAATATCATATGAGAACAAACAGCTGATCTAGCTCTTATTTATGAGAAATAATTAATTAAAATGAGAAGCTGCTAGATGATTTGATTCCTAGGGGCTAAGGAAGCAGCGTCCCTGTCAGTAGCCTCTTGGTGCTCTGGGGTTGATGTGTCATTATGGTGTCCGCTCGCCATCATCTAACTGAAAGTTTCATGTCTGTTGACTCCTTTCAGTCCTCCTTACTTCTGGAGTGGGATTTGGTTGTTTGTTCCAGGTGATGATGAGGAAGAAGACAATGATGGTGATGGTGATGACTACAATAATTTTTACATAGCACTTATGTGATGGTCATTGTGCCAAACATATTTCAAATATCTCATTTGATCCTCATAACAACCCAGGGAAGTGTTATTGTTATACCTTTTTAATAGTTGAGGAAAATGAGGCAAACATATGTTAAGTGATTTATCGAAGGTCTCAAACTAAAACGTATCTAAGGTCACATTTGAACTCAGGTCTTCCTGACTACAGGTCTAACATGTGATCTATTCTGCTACCTATGGGCCAGATGTAGTCAAAGCATGGATCTATTTTGCAGTATTGCACATGTTTTTCATAAAAGAGATTTTCTATAAAGGGGAGTGAGAACAGATGGGGATAAATTAGTGGTCAGTGAAAATTAAAAAGAAAACACTGTCATTAAAAATATACTGAAGAAAAGAAAAAAATGCAGAAAGGAACTCACGAAAATGGAAGTATTGTTACTAGACAGTAAAATCAATGATGGGTAAACATATGGATACATAGACAGACAGACAGATATATGTAACACACGAGTATGGACAGAGAGACAGAGAGATATTACATATTCTGCATCTAATCTCCCAACCTCTACTAGCACTGCTAGTTTTGAATCCTTAGGGTTCAACCACTCAATATTCCTTCAGGTTTAAGATTAAGTTTACCCTGGCTGTTTAGAGGAAAATGGCTTTCTATCATTTACGTAAAGCTCTGTGCTTCCCCTAATGATTTTCAGTTGATATCAATGAGTTAGCAAAAAAAAAAAAAGTTAGCATGGTAAAGCACTTTAAGAACAATTAGTCTCAAACATTGTTTCCCACAAGTTACATGAATCAATCTAATGAGAACATTGAGAGGCCAAGGGAATGTGGCATCAAGCTTTGAATACATGGAATAAACTAGTTATTGACAGAACCTAGCATCACAGGCAAAATTTGAATTTGGGTCTTCACAGCTCCGAGTCTTACTCTCCATCCACTATATCAGGCTGCCTCTCAGGATGTAGCTAGACCTCCAAGTTGTTCATCTCTTCTGCACCATCTCCAGCTAGTCACTGTTCTTCCAACATTATAGTAATCAGAAATGAATACAATTTTCCAAATGTTGTTCATCTAGGATAAAATGTATTTGAATCTCTTCTTTTTCTAGTTTGCATTCCATTTCATGGAGCCTAAGTTTTCCTTAGGTTTTTGGCTGTCATATTCTCTAAACTCACTAAGTCTAATTGTTTCTTTTTTTTTTTTTTGATTTTTTTTATTATTATTTTTTTATTTTTTTAAATTTATTTTTGACGTGTTTGGTTTTCAGCATTGATTTTCACAGGCGTTTGAATTACAAATTTTCTCCCCATTTCCACCCCCCCTCCAAGACGGCGTACATTCTGGTTGCCCTGTTCCCCAGTCTGCCCTCCCCTC
>CM053623.1:272570621-272588237 GCA_028646595.1 Phalanger gymnotis
GAACAGGGCAACCAGAGTGTATGCCATCTTGGAGTGGGGTGGGAGGTGGAAATGGTGAGAAAATCTGTAATTCAAACGCATGTGAAAATCAATGCTGAAAACTAAACATATTAAAAATAAATTAAAAAAAAAACAAAATAGATCTTCTTGAGTCTAAAGCTGGCTGTGTTTCTGGCTGTAAGTAATTATTGGAAATTAAGTAAGATTCTGATAAGTGGATTCTGACCTAGAATTTATGCAGTTTTCTCTCAAGAATGATGCCAAAAACAGGGCAACTAAGTGGTGTAAAGAATAGCGTATTGGCCCTGGAGTCATGAGGATCTGAGTTCAAATTTGGCCTCAAGCACTTACTGGCTATGTGGCCCTAGGCAAGTCATTTAGCCCTGTTTGCCTCAGCTCTTCCTCTGTAAAATAAGCTGGAGAAAGAAATGGTAAACAACTCCTGTGTTGTTACTAAGAGAGCCCCAAATGTGGTCACAGAGAATTGAACATGGGTGAACAACAACAACAAAATGACAAACACAACCATTATAAAATCCTCTTCTCAGAAGCAGTCTGACTTTTTCCCTGGTACCTTCTTTCCATGTAGCTGACAAAACTATCTTTCAGGAAGTTTTAACTGTGATGACTCTCCTTTCCTCTTTGTTTAGCTAACATTTTACATGAAACATTGTCTAGGCTGCTAATTTAAAGACATTCAAAGTTCCTAGTTTTGAAAATTCTTTGGGGTCAGCATAATGCAGGATTTTTGGGGAGAAAAAAATTTCCAGCAGAAGAGGTTAATGGGGTGACCAATATATTCATAAAATCTAGACATAATCAATGTTTCTAAGCTTCTTTGCCATGAACAAATGAAAGTCAAACAACATATGTGCAATTTGAATACCTCTATTAAAAAAAATTTAAAAAAAAACATTGTTAAAGCTGAAAAAATACAGTAGTTTTCTTGGTGTTAAACATAAAGTAGCATATATAATACTGTTCACAATTTAATTGTAATGAGGTACTGTTAAAATGAAAACATAGTCATTACATTGCTATTAAATACAATTAAGGAGAGAAGCTTGAGATTCTGGAAGAAAAAGATTAGCTACTGTATTCTGTTGCACATCATTAGTATAGTG
This sequence comes from Phalanger gymnotis, assembly GCA_028646595.1. Lineage (NCBI taxonomy): Eukaryota > Metazoa > Chordata > Mammalia > Diprotodontia > Phalangeridae > Phalanger > Phalanger gymnotis. The sequence continues at coordinate 272,571,746 of CM053623.1, forward strand.
GTATACGAAAGCATCTGTTAATAACAGATGTAAATTAGAAATGAAGTAATCAAATTCAGTAATTCTGCATAACTTCTTAGAACACAGTTTCAAATTTATTCCATCAACCCTGTGAAGAATGGTTCTTCTGATATTATAACTTGCGAGCAGTCCTTAATTCTACACACTGAGCCCAACCTACTGATGAGAAAAAAACTGTGTTAGCACCATCACGAAGAGAAGATATGCTTTGTACACAGCCCTTCAGAGTTATCCCATTCTGCAGCTTCCACTGATGGGAAATAGTTTAAAATAAAATAATCTCTTCCAAGACAAGGAACATGTAAAGTATTCCTCTCACTCTGTTTGTCTCTTCCTAGCTTGCTTCATGAAGTTGGGTTATTTGACTAGGAGGGAAGAAGGGATATAGTATTTGTAAATGATGGGACATGTGATATAAAGAAGTCACATGGGCATTCTACTTGGAATTAGTAGGTGTTGGGTTCACACCTTGCAGAAGCTATTTACTAGTTATGTGACCCTGAGCACCAAGTCACATCAACTCTGGACCTCAATTTTTCTACATATAAAATGAGATTAAATTAGATGGATTTTAAAGTCCATTCTGAGGGAGCTAGGTGGCACAGTGGATAGAATGCCAGTTCTGAAGTCAGGAATTTGAAACTCAAACTCAAAATCTTACCATAATGAATGTTGAAAACTATCTTTACATTTCCTGGATGGAAATTTGGGCACAGACATGTACTAGCTGTCGCCCTGGGCAATTCACTTGATCCTATTTGCCTCAGTTTTTACATATGTAAAATGACATGGAAATGGCAAACAACATCTTTGCCAAGAAAACCCTAACTAAGGTCAAGAATCATCAAACACAAGTGAAAATGACTGAAATACATCCGTATCAGTATTGATTTATGATCTGATGCAGTTGAGGTCACTATCAGAGAAGGATCATTAACGGTAATTCAAAAGTTCTGCCTTCAGGAGCTGGGTAGTGAGTCCTCTTACCCTGATTTGCGATCGACTTTCCATAGCCAGAAATTGTCCCTGCTAGCAAATGGACAGCTGAGAGTGGAAAAATCACCATTCCTCATAAGTGTCAGTTTTCATGGAACCCAAATGCAAGATTCCCTAGTCAAGAATCTCTGTGCCTTCATCTGATTACTGCCCCAGCTGAAGAATGATCATTTAACCCCTTGTGGAAACTGCTATTCATCATGTTTTTAAATTGCATGTTTCCTAGAACTTTGGAGTTTGAAGCAACTCCTTTGCCTTCCCAGAGACCTTCCAGTGTCTGGAGGGCATGGTGGGGTATTTTATACATATTTAATGGTCATCGTATTATTATCAAAACATACAATTCACTTGCTTATTATGCTATTTTCAGAGTAACTTGTAGATAGCATATGTTACCAGCTTGTATATAGTTTTCCAGTAATATTTTCTGCTTATGTGGGAAGTCAAATTCATTTTGCCAACTTAGCCTGATTAAGGCTCACTGTAACTCAACATTACCAAGAAGGAAGTCAGGTTTACTCTTTGCCTGGAGTTCCAGAGATGATTTTTTTTTTGGTGAATTCACAAGTTGCCCATTTGGAAAAAAAAAGGACAGAGTTAAGCAAAGTCACTGACTTTGCCATTCCATCCTGTCTGCCCATCAGTTCATATATAAACCACCAAGATAGCTTCTGAGCCTAAGAACAAAACCAACATAGTGGGAAGTGGCAGTTCCTAGTGGCTAAGTAAAACTTTTCATATGCTTTAGAGCAGGCAAGAGAGAAACGAGTTAATTATCTTCTATCCTTTGGAAAGGTAATTGGTATAGGGACCATATTTTCTCTGAAAATGCCCTGGAGAGATTGCAGCTAAAATAAAAGGAACCTTGAAGATTCATGGTTTATTCACAAATAACAATTTTTCAATTTATATTAACAAAAATATTTACAAATCAAGGATCACAGTCTTTGCCCTCAAGGAATCTATATTGTTGTAGATTAAGTTACTTCAGCTATTTCCAGAAGTATGATATTTTTTTTAATTCAGAATTAAATCTGAATGCATGCTTTTATGATTTTGTTTTGTTGAAGGTCAACTTGATTGATGATCTAAACTATTTGAGAAACTTTTTCTTACTGATTAAATGTAGAATTCTTTGTCTCACTAATGAATCAAAAAGAATCAAACCATACCATTATATTCTAAACTATCCTTTGAGCTTTAAGAAGCTGATAATTCTGTGGCAAAATGAAACAAATGAAACGTTGATACCAACTTGTCCACAAGTATTCCAAACATTAGAAAATTCTACCCTATTCTGTTTCATCACATGGCCCACTTCAGCTCCACTTAATTGACATGGCAGGGGAAAGCCAAATACTTTAAGCTTTTAGGAACCCATTATACACTAGTAATCAATTATTTACAAACCTGAAGAAACCAGAATGGCTTTCCTCAAACAAATGCAATATTTATAATAACTTCAGCCATCAAGATAACTGAAAAGTGTCAAGAGAAGCCATAACATTCATTTTAGATAAAAAGACTTTACTGCCACAGTTTTGAGCCAGACCATCCAAAATAGTATCAAGGAAAAAAACCAACTAAACACCAAATGGAGATATTAAATTCACTTATCTATTAATAATATGAATTAATGTTTCCTCAGCATTGTCTTAATTAGCTTAAAAATCTAATTATTAAAAAATATATATCAAATTTAACTAAAATGAATTGGCTGAGCATTTATCTCAGTGGTTTGGCAGATAAGTAATATGTTCTTTATAAGTAATTATTGATGGTATAGTGGACCCCACACATACCCCTAAAATGAAATTATTTTCTCTTTTTTGTTGATAATGTTTTGTGTGTGTGTGTGTGTGTGTGTGTGTGTGTGTGTGTGTTACACTGTAAGAGTGGATTTTCTTAGACAGAAATGTCAAGGTCAAATAAAAACAGATTGCTGGGGTTGCATATTGATGGACTTAGAAAAACATAAATTAACTGCCTATTCTGCATTTCATTTTTATTTATGTTTATAAATATGGCTGAATTAAATTTTAATCTGGTGCCGGTCAGCACTCAAGAGTATTACGGACTTCAGGTTTGCTACCTCTGCTCTAAATATGGAACATTATATTATGTGTTATTTAGCATAGCATTTTTAAGGATTCCAAGCTGCCTGTGACTGCAAAAGTCTATCTTTTCAACATGAATATTTTTGACTGATACTAATGAAACAATCTAGCTGCAAAGCATGGATATAATAACAAAAAGAATCAATTTACCTAAAGGAAAGTGAAAATATGTGTGATGAGTAGAATAAAATACCAATGATGACTTGTACAGGAGAAGGATCGTAATCATGGATGTGTTGGTATCTGTTTAACAACCAACCCTCCAGAAAAAAATAATATACACACAACAAGCTTTATATTTAATCTATCATATTTTTTCTATCACTTCCTTAGGTCCAGATAATCAATGAAGCTATAAATCTAATTCTGATTTGTATTGCTTGCCAATTTCCCAGTTGTACATGATCACAGAGAAAATTTAGGTGTCCTCTCTTTCCAGCTGTTCAAGCTTGTTACTAAATGCCCCTGGTGCTGAGAGACATCGTCAAAAAAGTATGTGATTACAAGTGAAGAGGATTTGCTCTCTTGGGGAGGAGGGAGGGAAGGAAAAGGGGGAGAAAAATTTGAAGCTTAAAATCTTACAAAAATGAATGTTGAAAACTATCTTTACATATAAATGGAAAAAAATAAAATTCCATTAAGTGCAAAAAAAAAAGAAATGAAGAGCAATTGTAATTTAGCAAAGATGAGGAATAACATATGGACCATTTGAATGTTGCACAGATATTCACAGAATGTTAAAGCTAGATGGAAGGCATCCAGATCATTAAATAGATGGAATAATTATGGAAAGACAAGAAACGGATTAAATGAAAAGCTTCCATTCGCAAAGCCATAACTCAAGGTTTCCATTCCCTATCACCTGGACTGACAGTAAATGAATGAGTAACTGAATATTGTTTGTCCTTCAATTTCCAAGAGGACCAAGGACATCACACCATGATTTCTTGACTTGCACGAAAATTAAATTTGAGTAAGTCAGCTCTTCCTGAATCATCTAAGTCCAGTGTCAAGACAAAAGTCATCATGACTGATGACATCCAGAAGTGCAGTGGATGACTTTGGTGTCTTCGATGTCTGACCGGCCTTCAAGTGCTCCACTGCACTTGCTTCAGCCTCCTTCATGACATAAGAACAAATTGTTTTCATCGTCCCATTCTATCTGGGAGAAGGCTTCACATGCCTGGGATAGACATCCCCCTAACTCAACAACAGATCTGAGGCATATTGTTTACCTTCAACCTGGTTTAGCCTGTCTGCAGAGATAGTTTTGGCGTGTGGCTGCTGGGCTGCTACAGTTTCTTAGAGCCACAATTGAGATTTGATTAAAAGAGTTAGACTCCAAAGGTAGATAAGCATCCCTGAGCCCTTACACCAGAGGTGTTAGCCCTGTTAAACACCCCATTCACCCCATAAATGAATGAATGAAAAGGCTCTTATTAAATTCTTACTATGTGCCAGGAATGGTGCCAAACTTTAAGGATTCAATACCAAAAACAAGATAGACCCTGTCCTCAGGAATCATGACCTCTGAAAGAGAAACATAACACACAAAGAGGAATTAAAAACATAGAGAGTAGTGTATGGGAACATTGATAGATTTTAGAAATGGCCAGAAAGTGACTTAGAAACTGGTTCTGGCAAAATAAATTTGAAAACCAACTAACTGGTCTCCCTGCTTCTATTCTTCCTATTCTCTAATCCAACTTCTTACGGCAGCCAAAATTTTCTTAACTCACAAGCCTTACCATGTCACTTACTTGTCTTCCTATTTTGCCGGCAGGATAAATGCAAACTCTTCAGCGTTGTATCCAAGATCTTTCACAATCTGAAACCCATCTACCTTTCAAGGAATATTTCATTTTAACCCCTTCATGATTCCATACTCTAACCAAATTGGGCTAGTATTTTACATACTTTCCAAAGGAATATTCAGTTACTGGAATACCTTTCCTTCTTATCTTTGTCTCTCTGATTCTTTGTCTCTTTTCAAAGTTAAACTCAATATACTACCTGCTCTATAAAGCCTTTCTTAACTGCTGCTAATCTGAAAGTTTGGTTAAAGGAGGCAAACAGAGCTAAGTGACATTTATTTGTTCCCTTAAGCATAGAGGACAGACATGATCATGGATTGAGCCAGACAGAATCTGACTGACTTGTACAGAAGAATGAACAAGTTTTTATATTTTTAGAACAGTCACAATTGAGCATGTTTTAGTGTTACTCAATTTTATGATGCCCATGTATGTTTAACCATGATACAAGACAAAGATTTTCCTTAATGGAATAGGTTGTAAATATTATAAGATAAGAGTGTTGACAAGTGTCAGTTAAAACTACAACCCAGCATTTCTATGTTTAATTTACCATTAACATTCCATAATATAATATATGCCCATAAAATATTAATTGAGTTATTTTCTTGGGATTAAGGTCTCATCCTTTAATGGTTAACAGGGGAAGGAATGTTCTTAGGGCAGCCAGTCTGGCCTTGTTGACAGAGGACAAAGGTATTCTCTGAACAAACTACAAAGAACAAAGAAGCCCAGGTCCAGGATCTTCTTCCAGTTGGTCGTTATTAATTCAGGCTTTGGGTCTTATTGAAATTACAAAAATGATATAAAATAGCATAAAATGTTCCTCACTGCCTCAGTTATTAGTGTAGGATCCTTCCTCAATTTTCCATTATACAGATTCATATTCATAGACAGGACCTCCAGTAGAAGGCCAACTTCCTTAAGACTGTCTATTTTTTTATTTGTTTGTTTTTGTTATGCCAACAACTAAAAACAGTCTTTGTACAAGGTAGGCATTTGTTGAATCAAAGTAGTGAAAGTCTTATCCACATCTGTAAAAGTAAAGATTCATAAACATATCAAGACATTCTGTATTAAATATTACTTCTGCCTATGGGTCACATCACCCAACTAGACTATAATTCAAACGACTATCTCTTCTACCATCTTGCAGAGTCTTCTGTAAGAAATAATTATTTAATTCAAACCACAAATATATCTACCATGTGCAAAGTACAGACTGGGAAGAAAGATAAGAATTCATAAATGAAACTATCTCTGTTTTTAAAGACCCTTCATGTTATTGGAACAGAGCCCTAAAATGGGTAGAGGGTCTATAAAGTTCCTTGAGATGGTGGTTCCTGTAGCCATATAAGAAGGATTCTCTCCTGGAAGAATTCTGAGATATTAAAATTTATGAATTGAAATACAATTATCATCTCTAAACAAAAACCTTCAAATCTCTATATCCATCCTTAATCTCTGTCCAGAACTCTATTTGTATATCTTCAACTCCCTAGCAGATATGTTAAACTAAGTACCTATGGGCATTTCAATTCGACATATCCAGAACTGAACTAATCATTCCCTTCCCCTCCTCTAAAAAAAATGCCTCTGTTCCCAAATTTACAATTATATACCTTGACATTCTTCACTCTTCTTGCTGTCAGTTGTCAGTTTTTATGTTTCTAGTCCTCTATCATAACATCATTTCCCTTCCTTCTACTCATATGGCTTCTACTTTAGCTCAGTCTTTCAATACTTTTCACCTAGACTTCTGCAATTTCCTCCCAACTGATATCTCCATTTCATTTCTCTCCCCTTTTTAATACATCTTTCACCCATATACTCAAGTGATTTTCCTGGTTTGAACAAGGCTCTCCTTTATTCCACTGTCTCTTTATTCCTTTGAGAATTATCAGTTTAATTTTTAAAAGCCCTTCAGAACCTGGCCCCGACCTACCTTTTCTCACTTATACATAATTCCCAGTCTGGCATTTGATGATCCATCCAAACCAATTTTACTGTTCCTCATCTTTAAAGTTTAATCTCATACTGTGCAATTTTCAAATGACTGGAACGTATTTATCCCTTGCCTTTTATAATTCCATGTTTCCTTCAAAATTCACCTCAACTGAGATCTTCAAATGAGACTTCTGTTGAAAGTAAAATTCTTCATTCAGGCTCCATTCTGAATAATGAAGCAAAACTCAGGACAAAGAAAATTAAAAGGATTTTATTATAAGTAAATCAAGGTTAAGTAAGCACACATTGAAAGCCTGATCACTGAACCAGCAATGGCTTCACAGTGGGGACACCTTTTCTAGGTAATGTTAAGACAATTCATATATGTCCATCTCCACAGAAGAGGTTGGGCCCTTGCATTTCAGTTCCTCCCCAAGGTAGCAAGAATTTGCAGGTAGGGGTACAGGATGAAGAGGACATGACACAAAAAGCTACAGACTTGGGGTGTCTTTCCCCACTAGAACCTTCCCCACACAGATTGATAAGCCAGGCTGGGAGCAATGGCATGCAGAGTCATCATAACTTTCAACACAGTCAACTTGAATTTCAATGAAACAGTCAATATAGCAACATTGAAGTCTTCAGGGGAAGGGAGTTGTAAAGGAGGGTGCTAATCAGCAAGTGCTGGGCTACCCTAGGAGGGGGCGGGGAACAGGGTTTTTTTAAGGTACTAAGGCAGAGAAAATGACTAACTTCTGGTAGGAGAGGTTAGGCGTCCCTATGTTTCACAGGGTGAGTTGTTTTGCATAACAAGCTAAAGTCTATAAAGAATGCTTGGGAATCTCTAGAGGGGAGAGTTTGAGAGGTATACAAAATAATCAGAGGCTGGAAGTGACAATGTCTGGTCAGCCCCAGGCAATTCATTGGCCTGGAATGGAGATCTGGGCAGCTTCTGTCAATTTTAGGCAACTGTTTGTCAGCACTTTTACTGATGCCCTGTTGAGCTACTGAGTCCCTCCCACAATGACCTTTCGTAAAAAAAAAAAAAAAGGTATAGACTTTGGATATACCTGTCTTCCCTAATAACTTTTTGTTTTTTAAGGCTGGGACTTGTGCCGTTTTATCTTTGAATCAGTAGAACATAGTACTCAGTCGCACATGATAGGTGTTTAATTAATGCCTTAAAAAAAAAAAGAAAAACTTTTTATTTTTTCTGAAATCTTTCTAGGTTCCTTGAACTCCCCTACCAAAACACACACACACACTCACACCTAACAATAAAAAAAGAAAGAAAAAAGAACTCATAACAAATATGCAAAGTGAAAACAAAACCCCACCAGGGATCACATCTTTTTCCATTGCCTTTGATTTCCTCAGAGTTCATCTCATCAGGGTCAAAAAATATGCACAATAAATGACTGATAATTGCCTGGTACAAAGCCCTAAAGTTAGAAGGGGAGTGGGGGAGGAAGATCCATTTTTAAAGCCTTTGCCCTGAAGGAATTTACAATCTACTGAAAGGATTAAATGGTTGGTTCCTTGTTTTCCTTCTTTCTCAGGAGGACCAAAATGACATCACTATACTAGAGTCAAGTTTCCTTGTGTGGGACGATGCCTGATCAGATCAATACAAGATCAGAATGCTTTACTACAGATTAGGTGCAAATGGTCCATGTGAACATTCGGGGTGGATACTCTAAATTTGTGCATCCCGTGTTTTCTTTGAGCTGTCTCAATTCTGCTTTGCTCATAGAGCATAGCACCTTCTCTGATGTGGGCATGCCATGCTGTGCCAGTGTTCTCCAACTAACACTATCAATTCCAGAGTTCTTAAGACAGATCTTAAGAGTGTCTTATATTGCTTTTTCTGACTGCCACATGAACGCTTGCCCTGTGTGAGCTCTCCATAAAATAGTCATTTTGGCAAGTATACATTTTGCACGTGAACATCATGGCCAGCCCATTGGAGTTGCACTGAAGCAAGGTTTGAATGCTTGGCAGTTAAGTAACAGTCTTGAAAATAAGAGAACTAACAAATGAATGGATCTGGATGGATTTCCTATGTGAGAGGGCACCTAAGCTTAGCTTTTAATTTCATGGTGAGTACTTTTGATGCATGCAGACAACTTGGGCCAAGACTTGGAGAAATAACATATTAGGAAATAAGTAGGAGAGTTAGACTAAAATACAGGTTACATAAGGAAAAATTGTGTGAAATAATTCTAGAATGATGGTCTGGAGCCCCATTGTGAGGAGTTTAAATGCCAAACTAAGGAGTTAGGGCATAGCTTCTTGAGAAAATGAAAGGTATGACCAAACCTATTCTTTTCATTATTTTGGAAGCTGTGCTGTTGATAGATTACAGACTGGAGAAAGTGGAAGCAAGGAGACAAATCAGAAAAATATTACAATATTCCAATTAAGGCAATTTTAAAAATGAAATTAATTTAATAAAGCAATTTCCAAGATATTTTAAACCATGTTAAGTTTTTTTTTAATCTCATGAGAATATTTTTTAATATATTGTTCAAATAGAACCTAAGCAGGGCACAAATACCAAGACTGAGTTACTCATTCTTGAAACACAAATAATGTTTTGTAAAAATTGACAGATTCATTGTCTTCTGCCTTTCAAGAAAAAGGGCCAACTTATAAATGTAAATGGAAAATTCATATGGATCCAAGAAAAGTTTGTCTCCCAATGGAAGCAAAACATTCTACAATAAATATGTGCTTGGTGAAAGCCACAAGGAATAAAACACTAAGATGAAATGTCATGACAAAAGTGCATTCTCTGTCTTTTCATTCATTCAAGAAGTATTTTTGAACCCTTATCCAGAAAACAAAAGTTATTTCCTTGTGGTTTCATTCTGTTCTTACATTTGAAATTGCAACTTACAAGAAAGAGATGGATCTTTATATTTGTCTTTGATTACCAGAGCTTTGTACATTGTTATCCAGATTATACAGATAGGGACTGGACTACTGATTTAGTTCATTCAGGGAATTCTACTGATGAGGAAAGTGCATCTCCTATTGCAAGTCAGTGCCTTCTCTATAATATAAGAATACTGTATTCCAGGGTTCCTGACCTACCGCACTGAGAGTTTAAGGAACTTAACCAGGTTCTCAAGGCCAATATGTTTCACAGGCAAGGCTTAAACCCAGACCTTTCTAACTCTGAGTACAACTCTCAATCCAATATTACCACGAAGGCTCTAACCATCTGACAGCAAAGGGAAAACGGAAATCAAATCCCCACAGTTCTATAGCTGATCTGATTTCAAATTAGAGTGATGCCAGTCAGAAGCCTCAGTCCTTTCCATACATACCAGAAAGGGTTTTTCTTATCATAATAAGGCAGCAGACAAGAAATATTTATGAAACACTTCCTTCGTTTGTGTCAAGCAATGTGATCAGGGCTATAGGTATAATTAAGAAAAACAAAGACAGTTCCTGCCCTCGAGGTTACTTTCTCATGGAGGAAGACAACACAGAAAAGTGGTGGGAGGTGTCATGTTGGCTGAATATATATAGTCAGAATCACAGCATAGACAGGAATGAAATATGGTTGGCCTTTGCAGGGAATGGAACTAACTGGAACCAACCATATTATGCTCAGATTCTGGCATCGCAAAACGTCTTCAAGGGTTTATGTCTCTGTTTCTGTGTCTCTCCCTCTTTGTCTTTCTGTCTCTATCTTTCTCACTCTATTTACTTCTTACCTTCATCCCTCTATGTTTTTCTGTTTCTCTCTCTGACAATGAAAGACAGACCAGTTTTAGGGATGTTGTATTTAAGATGTCTGTTGAACATTCAGTTTGAAATATCCAATAAACAATGTTGATGTAAGGAGCTCAGGGGAGAGATTCATGATAAATATATAGATGTGGAAGTCATGCTCATGGAAATTATTGTTAAACCCATGGAAGCCTTCTAATTTCTAGTCTCTCTAATCTGTAATTCATGTACCACAGAGCTGTCTAAGTTATATTGCTAAAATAAAGTGTTATTCATATCACTCCCCTGCTCAAGAGGGTTCAGTGACTTCTAATAATTCTGGGATAAAATACAAGCTTTTTAATGTATAAAGCACTGAAAAAACTGTATCCAGCTTGACTTTCCAAACTTATTTCACAGTGCAGTTTCCCATGTTTCAATCAAACTGGTCAACTCCTCACACATGACACTCCCATCCCTATCTTTGCATAATCAATTCCAAGATTATAATGCTTTCCCTTTCCCTAAGGCCTGCTAAGGAAGAACAAACCTAGACAAAGAAGTAAGAAGAAACAATGCATCCTGTATTAGCAAGGCAATAATCACAATATACATGATAATTGTAAATATGCCTATGTAGCGCTATATTGAAAAATATGAGAGACTCTTCATACAGAAAGTAGAAGTAAACCACTTATTCAAAAACCATAGAACCAATTCCCAAAACCAATAAGTCCAATCCATCATAGCAGCAAGCAAATTCCAGAGCCAGTAAGTCTACTTTATAATAACAGAAAAAAACCTAAAACACAACATCACAGCAGGGAGCCAAGACGTCCCATAACTGTCCTGCCCCCTGCTTGGAACTTGCCACAAACAAACACTGACAGCACAGCTGGCACAAATCTGCCCTCTCCCTCAGCTCTAACCACTCTAAGCATTTCCTGCTCCACTCTTTCCTGTTCCTTTCAAGGGAAACAGAAAGTCAAAGAACAAAAATAAAGAATATTTTGATCTATGAACTTGGGAAAAAAAAGTTTTCACAGACAAATCCATTGCAGCTAAATTTAGAAGGCGAACACTTGATTAAAGGAAAGGATTTACATGAAGATTCTTTGACAAAATCCTCATTTCCAACACAAAGAAAGAACTCCTGCCATCAGGGTAAGAGCCTGAATCGGTAAATCATCAAAAAATACTAATAGGCATTTCTTGAGGGAATTAGTAACTTATTGCCTACTGGCTATTGATATATGGGGGGAAATACACTAAATATATTGTAATTGGACAAATAAAAATTAAGGCAAATGTGGCCAAAAATAAAAGAAGGAAAAGGACAGACATTTCAGGAATTATAGGAAAAGTCACATTTATGAATGGTTAGTAGAACTGTTAATTAATGTAGGCTTTATGAAAAGCAATGTTGAACTGTGATCAAAAACTTACTCATCTGTGAATGCCATTTGACCCAGTAATGCCAAAAAAAAACAAAAAACAAAAAACAAAGAGAAAAAGTTCCTACATATACAAAAATTATAATATTTCAATTTCCATAAAATGGGGAATGTCTAAAGAAATTGTGGTAAATAAACATACTGTGAATGAAGAGACAATTTTATAGAGATATGGAAGGCTCATATGAACTTATTCAGAATGAAGTGAGCAGAAACAGGAGAATTATTTATTTTGCAAGTTCAATATTGTACAAATGAGTAATTCTGAAATAAATGTGATAATGTGATGTGATGTTGAAACATAATCTAAGAAGAACAACGACTACAAATGCTGCCACCTCATGACAGAGAAGTGAAGGAGTCATATATAGAACAAGTCACATGATTTTGGATATTATGGATATATTTTTTTGCAATGCTTATTTTTTATGAGTTTTATAATTCATGTCACACCAACATTTTTCTTTAGTGGTACAGGTATATGGAGGTGGGAAGGAGAAAAATGTTTAATAATTGAAAAAATATATATTTTTAAAAGAAAGATAGCATCCAGATTTTGGTTTGGTTATGTGTTTTAGAGAACACAATGAGTCTTTCCTGTTTTATCCTTGATCTTCCTTCCCTCATAAACACCTACATTTAGTCTCTTTGACCTCAATGAATAGATTTTAATTGATTAGCTAAGAAGCAAGGTTGATGATTTTTTAAACAATGTATACAATACTACCTAATTTTTTTTATAAAAGTACTAAAACTCAGCAATCTCCAAGAAGAATGCATTATTAAATTAGGGGATTAGTGAAAAATTAATGGTATTTTTTTCAAACTTGCTTTTTCATCTATGCACTACAGATGTAAAGGTATTTATTCCTGATGTGCTAAAAAGAAAAACAAAACAAAACTGGTATCATAAAATTTCAGTGTAAGGAATATCTCAATTACTGCAGAAAGAACTAGAGGAAGCTCTGATAACCTTTTCATCTATCTGTTGTAAGGCATCTCAGTGCAGTTGTACTATAAGGATTTTTTTTTGTGATAAGATAGCCCAGTACAGTAATTCTTAAGTGCTAAATCTTGACCTGACAAATCTGTTGTGAGAAAGCTGCCTCCAGGAATTGGGTTTCGGTACTATAGAATTTTACAGAGTGATCTTTTTTTCACAGGGTAACCAGCATTACATAAGCCTTGTGGAGAATCTAAAGAGTTTAATTACCAGAGGGTATCAGTTTATCTTAGAAAACAAAAGTCCCAGACCTGCTGGAAAAGACCTGCTCTTGTATGTATACCAGAGAAAAGCAGAGAAATTGAAGATTTCTGAATTTTATCTCTACTCAGGTGGAGATGGGGTTCTTTTACTGCAACAATGTGTTTTCTAGTGGCATATGCTCCAAAAATAAATGCCTTTTGCTTTTTAACATTCCATGAATAAGGAGTTAAATGCCTTTACGATACTATTTCTTGGACTGCCAGAACAATTTATTGGGAAAAAAACTGAATACTAACTCTGTCTACAAAGTCAAAAAAAGAATGTAATAATATGAGTAATTCAAACTAAAAAAGATCCAATTCTTAGATTTATTTTGGAGGACAAAGTGGTTTGAAACTGTGTTTTCACTGATTTGTGGAACTATCAGTATGGAGCCTACCTTCATATATAACAATTCCCAACTCATCTCTATGTTACAATTTTTCAGAGTCTCCTGGAACATTGAAAGTTTAAGTGATTTGCCCATAGTGGCATAAACGGTATTTGTCAGAAGTAGGGCTTTCACTCAGGTTTTCCTGATGCTAAAGCAGGCTATTAACCATTGGGCCACCCTAGCTCTCTATCTAGAAATTTATGACCATGTATTACTTGAGTTTTTCAATTGCTATGTCAATTCTATACTTGCTACATAAGAAGTAGTATTCTTTGCATATCACTGTGTGCATTGCTCTCTGTTTTAAACACTACAGGGATTTTTAATGAAGCTTACTATTTAAAGTAGACAACATTTCTAAATATAGAAGTAAGGAGGCAACGATTTATACTGGGGTGGCGAGAGGAAGAGAACATGGTGAAAGCTTCTGGTTAGGGAAACAACTGCTAATATATCATTTGAGGCTATTATGTATAGAGGTAGCTTCAGTTCACTGATGCAAAGCTATTTGGGAACTTAATGATTTGGGGGATTAGATTGGCTTTAAACTGAAAAAGTTAATTATTCAGGCAAAATGCCTTGGCAAAAAAATTTCTTTTTGTTAACATAATATGTCAATATTTTAATTGATACATGGAGAGAGAGAGAGAAAGAGAGAGAGAGAGAGAGAGAGAGAGAGAGAGAGAGAGAGAGAGAGAGAGAGGAGGGAGAGAGAGATGGAGGGACAGAGGGAGAGAGAGAGAGAGAGAATGTTTATTGTTTACTCTATGGTAAGCACTGTGCTAAGATGGAAAGAAAGAGGAGGAGGAGGAGGAGGAGGAAGAAGAAGAAGAAGAAGAAGAAGAAGAAGAAGAAGAAGAGAAAGATGATGAGGAGGAAGAGGAGGAGGAAAAGAAGAAGAAGATGAAGAAGACAAAGAAGAAGACAAAGAAGAGGAAGAAGAAGAGGAAGAGGAAGAAGAAGAAGAAGAAGAAGAAGAAGAAGAAGAGAAAGATGATGAGGAGGAAGAGGAGGAGGAAAAGAAGAAGAAGAAGAAGAAGAAGAAGAAGAAGAAGAAGAGGAAGAAGAGAAAGATGATGAGGAGGAAGAGGAGGAGGAGAAGAAGAAGAAGAAGAAGAGGAAGAAGAAGAAGAAGAAGAAGAAGAAGAAGAAGAAGAAGAAGAAGAAGAAGAAAGAGAAAACATCAGTCCAAGGAGGGGCCAAGGGAGCAGATGTCTAAGTAGAATAGATGAGAGTGAGTAGGAAGTAAAGGTATTCCTCCAGCAGTACTAATCATAACCAATTTATACTTTATATTCTTTGGGAATACTACTGATGCTTGCAATATTAGTTTTCCATAGAAGATATACTCAGTGTTCTATAATACTTCCCCAAATATGTTTTTACATTTTCTACATATAAAAGAAACAATAAACTCCCATCTAGTCTGCTTTTCTTGCTTTCTCCTCATATTACAAAGATATCAGTGGAGAATTCTGGTTACCCCCTTGTCATCCATCTCTATCATTAGATCAGCCCAAATTTCTTTTGCTCATACAATTGTTTAAATTTTGGATGGCATGTTTTACTCCTTTTTATGTCTTGTGTATATGCAATGTATTTATATGTGTTTGTATGTATTTATATATACTCACATAAATATATCCATTAAATTCAAAGTTTAAAAAAAAAGACATCTTGCAGATGACAATGCCTATCAGCCATCCTAATCTTCCTGAACAATCATGCTTTCCATTAGTACAATCCTTGGATTAAAGCTTTAATCATTTTTCCTCATTAGTAATATGATGAGGCATACCCTTGGAAACTAGTGCTTTAGTGGACAGAGTCTTGGGCCTCGTGTCACGATTATTTGATTTCAAATTGGGGGTAGGACACTTATTAGTTATATGACCTTGGACAAGTCTTTCAACTGTTTTTCTGCCTCAGTTTCCTTAACTATAAAACGAGGATATTAAGAACATCTAACTCTTATGGTTGTTGTGAAGATTAAATAAGATAATAATTGAAAATTACTTAACTACCATGCACATAGTAGGTGTTTAATTAAATCTTATTTCCTACTCTTTTACATTTGGTGTTTTAGAATTTCTATTTATTTTATGGAAATTATGATTAAAATTTATAGATTTACTGGCTTAGGTAGCATAGTAGAGGAAGCAGTTCAGTTGAACTCTCCCAACATTCTCCTCCGAACAATCTTAAAATAATACCTCAGGTGGGGCGGAGCCAAGATGGTGGCTGGAAAGCAGGGAATTGCCTAGGGCTCTGTAGTAGGAAGGCCGAATTTATGATCTCAAAGAGAATCATACATATGTCTGAATGGTTCAGAATTGTTAAATATAAGGAATTCTCTAAGTAGAAGGCAGAAGGATTAAAACATTTATTTAGGCTCCACAGTAACAGACCCACAAACCAGCCTCCCCATTTTGACACTTTGATCACAAGCTTCCAGGCCCAATAAGTCTGCCTCACAAGAGTAACCAGGAGGCCACAGAAAAGCATGATGGTATTAAACCAAATCATATTCATGCTGGTAAGAAGATTACCCACTGCCCTCAAGTTCTTTCTTGGCACTCCTCGGTCCACACACAGGTCAGCTCTACTTTTGGGTCAGCTCTGCTTCCACAGCTCCTGCTTCAGCTTCGACTTTTTCTTCAGCTTTGGCTGTAGCTGTCTCTGCCGCCATCACCACCACTTCCGGCACACTCTCCAGGCTGTGTTCCAGCTAGCTAACTGCTTCCTCTCTCCTTCAGCTCTTAACTGCTGTCACCAACTGCCTC
>CM053623.1:272588737-272606392 GCA_028646595.1 Phalanger gymnotis
GGGCCTAAATAAATTTCTTGTTGTTTTCTCCTTAGAGAATCTCTCATACCTTGCGATTTTGGACCATTCAAACATATACATGATTATATTTGAGATCATAAATTCGGCCTTCCTACTACATGAAGTAATCAAGGCTATCTACAGCCACATGGAAAAAATACTCTAAGTCACCATTAATTGGAGTGATACAAAGTAACACAATTTTTAGCTACCACCTCGTACCTATTAGATTGACCTCTAGGACAGAAAAGGTAAATAACAAATGTTGGAGAGGATGTGGAAAATGAGACATTAATGCATTGTTGATGGAGTTGTGAACTGATTCAACTATTTCACAAAGTAATTTGGAACTATGCCCTAAGGACTATAAAACCATGAATACACTTTGACCTAACAGTACTACTACTAGATCTATAGCCCAAAAGAGATAAAAAAAAACACAAAAAAGGAAAAAGGATCTATATGTACACCGATATCTATAGCATCTATTTTCTGTGGGCTAATAATTAGAAACTGAGGGGATGACAATCAGTTGGGGAATGCATGAACAAGTTGTGGTATGTGGTTATGATGGAATACTGTGAAATTGTCAGATGATCATCTCTGAATGGCTTAGCTATTCTCAGCAATACAGCAAACCAAGACAACTCTAGAAGACTTACTTATGATGAAAAATGCTATCCATCCCCAGATAAATAACTTGTGGTGTCTGAATACAGATTGAAGCATACTTTTTTTGTTTTATTTTTTTTTTGGTCCGTTTTCTTTCATAACATTACTATTATGGAAATGTTTTGCATGACAACACATGAATAATATATTGAATTGCTTGCTTTTCTCAATGAAGGGGTTAGAAAGGGAGGAAGGGAGAGAATTTAAACTCAAAGATAAGTTGCGATAATCATCTGTGGTAAAATTTTGCTTATTTTCTTTTTATCCGTATGTGTGGATAGTAATTAAGCAAGTCAGTTGTCATTTTGGAAAGCATGGCTTTCATTCATATCTTATTTGAATCATCATTTGAATGAGATCCCTCTGAATACAGTGCATGGTCTAGAGGCTGATCTAAGTTCAGCACCACCCAGCATACTGCCCTTGACACAGAAGGTGCCCATTTAATTACATGAGCTATTGCAGCCCTGATGGAATGTGAGAACTTGACATTTCAAGTGCTCTCACTGGCACTAATGTATCATTGCCAGATACAGTCGTTGACAAAAGGAAGAGGGAAATGCTGGCAATAGCTAGTAGGAAGGGGCAGGCGAAGAAGGAGAGGGTCAAAGCAGAATCTTTAATGTGGGGATTGACTTTTCTTCCCAATTAAGTCTGGCTTTTGCTTGTAGAGAGAAGTAGAAGGTCTCATCAAGTGCAATCAGGTGTGAGGTTCAAGTGTCCTGTCGAATGGAAAATAAAGCCTTAAAATTATTTTTCATTTTGAAGTATCCTAAGTGTTCAAGACATTTTTTTCTGTTTCCTTCATAATTTCCTCATAAGGTCCTGAAGTTATTCTAGCCCATAGCTACCAAATGAAAGTTGCATTTCTTACACAGAATCTGCCCATGCATTATTTTATTGTTAGTTTCAGAACTAACTTGTATTACTTCGCAGCTAAGTAAAAGAACTTTTGTTTTCCCACATTGGGCCGTTGATATTAAAGAGTTAAAGAATTAAAATTGCATTATCAGTTCACATTAAAAACATCATTGTGATGGTAACAATACATAATATCTATAATTCCGTCTAAATATAGGAACTAGACCTGTGATTACATTGTTTGAGGAAACTCTGATGCCGCATCCATATTTGCACTTTCTTTAAAACATATTCTTAGAGTATTTCTTTTAGCATACAGTGGTTAAGTAATATGCCCAAGGTTGTTGTACATGTGGTATATATCAAAGGCAAGATTTAAACCAAGTCTTCTTTGGCTCTGAGGCTAGCTCAGCATCCTATATACTATTACACCTATAAAATGCCAGAACAACTAAAATTATATGTGAATACATGTCAATACTACTAATATATAGGCATAAGTATGGACAGACAAATACCTTTACATGTTAAAACTACCTAGACCTTCTGCACTTAGAGTATTAACTATGTCTTAGGTTTTAGGTATGTAATTTTATGTTGTAATATAAAAAACAGGTTGTAAACAACAATAGAATAAAAATATAAAAAGTAAAAAAAAGTATAAAAGTTAAAAAAAATCTGAATATCATTTTTAGAGCATCTTAGAGAGCAACTGACATGGTTCTGTATAATAAATTTGCCCAAAGCAGGGTAAGAACATGGTTTAAAACAACCCCAGCGATCAATAATGTTTTATGTATCTTGTGTCATTGCAGATTAGTGGATTCATCACTGGACTTGTGCTTTCTTCACCAGCAAAAACAGACTAATCTGTCCACTTGGTTTCACTGGGATACAGTCACTAAACGCTAACTAGATCTGATCAATATCCCCTGCAGTACAATAGCTCCTCTGTTTGTTGTACAGGAGACCTTAAAGATGACAAATCAGGATGGGCGGTTTTTAGTAATAATGGCAGGAATAATGCACCAAGCCATAACATGTAACAAAAAAAACTAACCTGCATGACACACGTCTGCAATTCACCTTCCCATTTTACATGTTTCTCTTGCATCGTACTATCATTTAGTACAAAAGCTTTCTAGGAATGGAAGCATTCCCATAAGAGGACACATGCCCAGAGAAATTGCTCTGATTTTGCATTGTTTCCAGCTCTCTAATGAACTTGGATTAAAAAGCTGTGTCCAACTGACTGTGAAATACTAGCATTAGTTACCTCATTTAGCTGTAATTATTGTTCCTGAACCTAAGCAAAAGGAAATAAATTTAGTCAAGCAAATTCAAAACATTTCCTTCAGAATTTTCTATTATTTTCTTTTTTTTCTTTTTTTTTTGCATCCCTTCTTCATAACAAAAATTTAAAATTATTCAGACTCCCTAAATAAAACTACATGGATGTACCCTAATACATATAAATTCAGTCATTTTTCAGATGATGTATGCATTGTCACAATGCCAAATCTTTCCATAAACAGTTGTATCCTTGTTTACTGTATGTATATTTATATTGATTGTCTACCCTTCGTCTTTACCTAAAATGGTCTCCTTTCTCACCTCTTTCTCTTAGAATCCCTTGCTTTCTTCAAGATGTGACTTGAGTTGTTTTCAATAAGAAGCCATTACTAGTCCCCTAAGCCACATTATCTTTTACCTGTAAGGTTAACTTCTATCTATTTTTTAAATACCTCATTGGCGCTAATTTATAGATATTTCTCTCATTCCTTAGAATTTTTTTTTGTATATCTAGCATTTAAAACACTGCTTGGCCCACCATAAGCACTTACAGGGACATGCTAGTCAGCTAAAAAAATTTAGAGAAAGGCAATTGTTAAATAGTCAGGGTGAGTCTATAAACCTCAGAAATCATCACATACTGTGTCAGAGCTTGATTCATTGGTTTATTGATTGTCTTAATTTAAATAAGTGATGGAGAAAATATTTAATGTAGATTAAACTTTAAAGTGTGTTGTGTCTTTTTGCAGAGCCAGTTGTTAAACATTTAGTAGTTCTCACTTGAATTTTGAGGTTCAATTAGGGATGATTCTTAAACTTCTTATAAAGGTGTATAATGTAAGAAACTTGTTTTGTTCATGATATTCCATATTTACTTAGTGATAAGTTATATGTAATAAGGAAGGCCACATAACAACAGTGGATGGTGGCATCCAAGGACTACAAGTTTAAATGAAAGCATAATATGAGCTAATACATCTTATAGATACAAGTGCTTTACAAAGAAGGTCTATATTAAGTTACTATTATTGCTGCGGCTACTTCTGCTTTTGTCTCAACCTTAGTCTAAAGAACACATATATCTCAGTAAAATATCTCTGTTGTCTAGTTTGACTTTTGTTAAGGATTAGGAAGTGATCTCCCTCTTTTGTAATACGTCATCTCAACATATGTGAAATGAGGGTTGTGAACCATATACCTAGTCCATTATATTGTAGAATATACTCAATATGTTTGGTAGGAAGTTGCCTGCCTTCATGGTCAACTTAGTACCTCCCTGAACATAGAGCATGGAAATTGGTTAAGTCCTCCACGTGAGTAAAGTATTGGCTCTGAACTTGCAAGGGTTAGAAAGTCTTCCTAAATTGTAGCAAGCACCTGCATTCCCATCCATGTTAGCCTGAGTTCTAGGCTTAATCTAAGTTTAAAATGTTAAATAATCATTTGCATACACTATTACGTGTTTTTTTTATCATGAGATTGGCTTACCATCTTTTTCCCTCTATACCTTTGAGAAAACATCCAAAAATACAATTCATGCCTCATTACCTGTAAAGACTCTTAGTATCTTCATTTTTCCAAAAAGACAATTTTCACATCACTGCCTTGAATACCTTTCCTTCAATAAATTAATAAAGGGACAAAGCAGTAAAATTTCAAACACAATGCCCAAGTAAAATGTCAGCCATCTAAATGCTCAGTGGCAATTATTTCCCAGTTAATGTTGGAGTGCACACTGGAGTGCACACTTTGTTTTTCCCCAAGAAGAGGAAATGTTCCCAGAAGCAACTATGAGGGGAGAATTATTGTTCATCATTGCCCCACCATGCCTCTGATGCCACAATAAGAGAGTATGGAATGTACTGTATCACTACACCACAACTGGAACTGGTTCATCAGAGGCTTCAGCATCCGGAGTCATTATCTCAGGGATACCACCTTGGCATTAATCTTGCAAATGACTTAAATTTCTGTTCAGAGGTTTTATGTGATACTTCTGCCTCCTTCTCTGGCTAGGTTGTGGCAGGTCTCTCTGTAGCTCTAACAACTCAGTGTCTGTTGTTTCCTATGCCTAGATAACTCAGCTGAGAGACATGAAAAAACAGGTAGTGTCTTGCTCTCTCTGTAAGTCGCTCTTTGTTCCTGTCTCTATCTATCCCTTCGTTCTTCTCACTCCCCCTTTCACTCCGTATTTTTCCTTCTCTCTCTTCCTCTCTCTTTCTCTATCCTTCTCTCGCCCCTTCCCTCTTTCTTCCTCCCATAGTGCCCTGTGCTTTGTTAGGCCATGGTATTTTGAAGTATATGAAGTAGATATAGAATATAAAATATAATATGATATGATATGATGCAATACAACATGACACAACATGACACGATATGCTACGACACAATGTAATATAATTTAATACGATATAATATGATGTGATATGATTTAATATGATGTAACATAATGGAATACAATGTAATATAATACAATGTTATATAATATAATATAATGTAATACAATATA
Source organism: Phalanger gymnotis (assembly GCA_028646595.1). Classification (NCBI taxonomy): domain Eukaryota; kingdom Metazoa; phylum Chordata; class Mammalia; order Diprotodontia; family Phalangeridae; genus Phalanger; species Phalanger gymnotis. The sequence continues at coordinate 272,594,073 of CM053623.1, forward strand.
ACATATTATAAAAGATAAGATAAAATATGATATATGACATGATATGATATAACATGACATGCAATGATGCTATGATATGATGTGATGTAATATGACATCATATGACACAGCATACTATAATAAAACATGCATAAATAATACATATATATTAAATAAATCGGTCTGAGCGTATATACATGTATTTTACACATATTTATACATATTGTTGTATATTAGATTTTATACATATTTATGTATTCATAGGTATGCATGTATGTATTTTTAAAGTTATCATAGCACAGCAATCAATGAATAATGAATATGACTATTCTTTGGAAAACGAGGAATATGATAAATGCATAGAAGCGTGAAAAGACTTATATGAACTGAGGCAAAGTAAATTAAGCAGAGACTAGAAAACATGAGTGTATATACTTTATATACACAGTTTCTTACACATATTATACACACATACAAATGTTTATGTGTGTTTATATTTATCTATCTACATATAAAGACTAATATAATTTAAATTTAGAGGAGCAGAAAACAAATGTGGCATTCTTACAAAGAAAAAACATGGCTTAAAACAAGAGATATGAGAAGACACTGGCTTCCCTATGTGTGCCAGTATGTGTACACGTACACACACACATACACTCCTTTGCAGAAGTAGGAGGTCCATATTATGAAACTTCATATGTTTTCAGACTTTTTTGATTCATTAATTAGTTTTGCTGATATTTTCCCTCTCTGATTCCTTTTTCGTATAAACAAAACAAAACAAAAACTTTGTTATACAAGATGACTCTCTGAAAGTAGAGAGGTAGAGAAGAAATGCTTGGAGAAATTTAAGTGTTAAATTTACAAAAGATATAAATTATATATATATATATATATTATTTATTAAATATTTTTAGTTTTCAACATTGATTTCCACAAGATTTTGAATTACAAATTTTCTCCCCATTTCTACCTTCCCCCCCACTCCAAGACGGCATATATTCTGATTGCCCTGTTCCCCAGTCTGCCCTCCCTTCTGTCACCCCACTCCCCCATCCCGTTTTCCCATACTTTCTTTTAGGGCAAGATAGATTTCTGAGCCCCATTGCCTGTATATCTTATTTCCCATTTGCATGCAAAAACACCTTTTTTTTTTAACACCTGCTTTTAAAATTTTGAGTTCCAAATTCTCTCTCCTATTCCTTCCTCACCCACCCTCCCTAGGAAGGCAAGCAACTCAACATAGATCACCCATGTATCATTATGTAAAACCCTTCCACAATACTCATGCTGTGAAAGACTAACTATATTTTGCTCCCTCCTATCCTCACCCTTTATTAAATTTTATCCCTTGACCCCATTACTTTTTGAAAGTGTTTACTTTTGTTTACCTCTTCCCTCTATGTACCCTCCCTTCTATTGTCTCCTCTTTTTATCCCCTTCCTCCTTCTTTCCTGTGGGGGTAAGATACCCAATTGAGTGTGTATGTTATTCTCTCCTCAAGTCAAATCTGATGAGAGCAAGATTCACTCATTCCCCCTCACTGCCACCTCTTCCCTTCTAACAAATTCCTTTTTCTTTTCACTTTTATGTAAGATAATTTACTCCATTCTATCTCTCCCTTTCACCCTCTCTCAATATATTCCTCTCTCATCCCTTAATTTGATTTTACTTTTTTAGATATCATCCCTTCATATTCAACTCACCCTGTGCCCTCTGTCTATCTATCTATCTATCTATCTATCTATCTATCTATCTATCTATCTATCTATCTATCCATATGTACATATGGATAGATAGATAGAAAGATGTAGACATATATAGATATATGTATGTATGTATGTGTGTGTGTATATGTATATTCCCTTCAGCTACCTTAATACTGAGATGTCATGAATTATACACATCATCTTTCCATGTAGGAATGTAAGCAAAACAGTTCAACTTTAGTAAGTCCCTTATGATTTCTCTTTCTTGTTTACTTTTTTAAGCTTCTCATGACTCTTGTGTCTGAAAGTCAAATTTTCTATTCAGTTCTAGTCTTTTCACTGAGAAAGCTTGAAAGTCCTCTATTTTATTGAAAATCCATATTTTGCCTTGGAGTGTGATACTCAGTTTTGCTGGGTAGGTAATTCTTGGTTTCCATCCTACCTCCATTGACCTCCAGAATATTATATTTCAAGCCCTTCGATCGCTTAATGTAAAAGCTGCTAGATCTTGGGTTATCCTGATTGTGTTTACAAAATATTCAAATTGTTTCTTTCTGCCTGCTTTCAGCATTTTGTCCTTGATCTGGGACCTCTGGAATTTGGCTACAATATTCCTAGGAGTTTTCTTCTTGGGATCATTTTTCAGGAGGCAATCGGTGAATTCTTTCAATTTGTATTTTACCCTCTGTCTCTAGAATATCGGGGCAGTTCTCCTTGATAATTTCTTGAAAGTTGATATCTAGGATCTTTTTTGATCATGGCTTTTAGGTAGTCCAATAATTTTAAAATTATCTCTCCTGGGTCTCTTTTCCAGGTCAGTGGTTTTTCCAATGAGATCGTTCACATTGTCTTCCATTTTTTCATTCCTTTGGTTCTGTTTTATAGTATCTTGAGTTTTCGTAAAGTCACTAGCTTCCACTTGCTCCAATCTCATTTTTAAGGTAGTATTTTCTTCAGTGGTCTTTTTGACTTCCTTTTCCATTTTTTAAAATTCTTCCTTTCAAGGCATTCTTCTCCTCATTGCTTTTTTGGAGCTCTTTTGCCATTTGAGTTAGTCTATTTTTTAAGGTGTTACTTTCTTCAGTATTTTTTTGGATTTCCTTTGGCAAGTCATTAACTTGTTTTTCAGGTTTTCTCACATCACTCTCATTTCTCTTCCCAATTTTTCCTCTACTTCTCTTACTTGCTTTTCCAAATCCTTTTTGAGTTCTTCCATGGCCTGAGACCAATTCATATTTATCTTGGACGCATTTGATATAGGCTCTTTAACTTTGTTGACTTCTTCTGGCTGTATGTTTTGGTCTTCTTTGTCACCAAAAAAAGATTCCAAAGTCTGAATCTGAATCTGAGATCATTTTCACTGCCAATTCATGTTCCCAGCCAAATACTTGACCCTTGAGCTTTTTGTGGGAGTATGACTTCATGTAGAGTAGAGAGTACTTTGTCCCAAGCTTGAGGGACCATGCTGCTATTTTCAGAGCTTCTTCTATACAGCACGCTTGGTCCCATCAGTGTTCCTTCTCTCCTAAGAACCGCTAACTAGGATTGTGACCCAGATCCAAGGAGGGCATTGCAGGCTCTAATCTGTCTTTTAATTCCTCCCACCAGTTGGGCCTGGGGCCAGAAGCAACTGCAGCTGTAGCTCTGGAAACAGCCTCAGAGCTGCACCACCTTTGCCGCCCCCAATGCAGTGGCCCACCATGAACTCTTTTCACTCTTTTTCGTGCAGCTTTTCCCACTAACCTTCTCTGTTGTCTTTGGTGTTTGTGGGATGAGAAGTCTGGTAACTACCACAGCTCACTGATTCAGGGCACTACGGCCTGTTTCCTCCAATTCCCGGTCTGGTTGGTCCTGGTGCAGCCCACGCTGGGCTCTGCTCCACTCTCAGTCCCATGTGATAGACCCTTCCCAGAAATCATCCAGGCTGTCCTGGGCTGGAACCCTACTTGTCTTTGCTGTTTTGTGGGTTCTCCAACTCTAGAATTTGTTCAGAGCCATTTTTATAGGTGTTTGGAGGGGCCTGCCTGGGGTGGGAGCTTAAGCAAGTCTCTGATTTCCAGCCACCATCTTGGCCCAGATATATTTTAAAATGGCATTCTTTTCACTGTACAGTAAGTAGGAGCATCTTACTCAAAAGTTGTAGTTTTGGGGCAGCTAGGTGGCACAGTGAATAGAACACAGGCCCTAGAGTCAGGAGGACCTGAGTTCAAATCCAGCCTCAAATACATGACACACTTATGAGCTGTGTGACCTTGAGCAAGTCCCTATCCCTCAATTTCCCTGCCTTCCCCCATCAAAAAAAAAAAAAAACCAGCTGTAGTTTCTACTCTTGCCTTCCTGCTTGGGAGTGTGCAAGTCTGCATGGAAACCAAAAGTATTTGAAGACAAGATCACCCAATTAAACAAAGAATCTACATTTGTAATAGTAAGACTAAATTAATACTCCTCATTTATTCATTCCTTTATTTTTAACATTCTCTTCTTTCTTTTTTCTTCCATTGGAGCATTTTATTTGTATGTTTATTTTACACCCTTAGAAAAAGAATCCCAGGATTTTTCCTCCTGTGTGTTTTCGTCATGCTTCCTCATGGTCCATCATGCCAGATGAGGCTGTAAGCGCAATAAACCCAAACTGACGGGATGGTAGGAGATTATTCTGCCACTTTTCCAGATCTTTCAATTGAACATCAAATCGGGGCTGATTACACCACACTTGTTTAATCTGCCCGTGAGGTTTACAACAATTTTTCCTGCTCTGTGATCATCAATGATCTCAAATTCGCCAATATTACCATGCTTCATCATCACAGTTAAGAACCGGACGATTACTTTGGAGCACGGCCTAATGAGAACCTGGCATTTTCCTGGCTTTTCTGCATTGTTGATGCTTTTGAGAGCATCTGCCAGGACATTCATGCTCACCATGGTGGCAGCACTGCAAGATGGCGGAAAGAGCCATTCTCTTCATTCTACATTTTGAGTTCCGAAATCTATTTTTCCCTCCAGCCCATCCTATACCTATTAAGAAAACAAGGAATTTTATATCATTCATACATGCGAAGTCAAGCAAAATATACTTCCATATTAACCATGTTAGAGGAAAATAAGAACAAAGGAAGAAATGATAAAGTAAAAAATATCTACTTCAATATTTACTCAAAGTTCATCAGTTTACTCAGGAGGAGAATGGCATTTTGGATTTTAGGTCCTTTGGAATTATCTTGGATAATTGTTGTAAGAATAGTGAAGTCCTTCACAGCTTTTCTTTTTTAATACATTGCTCTTAGTATGTACAATGAGTTTCTGGCTCTGCTCACTTCTTCATTTAAGACTTCCCAGATTTTTCTTAAACCATTCTGCATATCATTTTTTATAGCACAGTAATATTCTATCACGATCACATACCATGATTTGTTTAGCCATTGCTCAACTGATGGACACCTCAATTTCCAATTCTTTGTCACCATAAAATGAACTATCATGAATTTTTTTGTACATATAGGACTTTTTACCCTTTTTCTTTAATCTCTTTACGATATAGACCTAGTAGTGATATTGATTTGTCAATGGGTATTAACAATTTATAGCCCATTAGGCATAGTTCCAGTTGTTCTCTAGGAAGTTTTGCAACTTCATTCGCAATGTCACCAAAAGTACATTAACACCATACCTATCTTTCCACATCTCTTCTAGAATTTTTCATATTCCTTTTCTATCACGTTAGCCGATCCTCACTGGCAATGTTTTATTCTTTTAATTATTTTCTTTTTTTCATTGCTATAGGTAGCATTTCTAATACAAAAGAGTGGTGATAATGGACATCCTTGATTCCACCCTGATCTTACAGGAAAAGTTTCTATTTTAACCCCATTACAGATAGTGTTGCTCTTGGTGTTAGATAATTCTTATAATTTTAAGAAAAAAAAACATTCATTCTTATGCTTTCTTGTGTTTTAATAAGAATGGGAATGGCATTTTGTTAAAGGCTTTTTCTGCATCAATTCATAAAACTTTACAATTTTCACTTTTTATTTTTCTATAATTTTCTTTATTCTTCTAATATTTATAGTTTTCTAATCACTGAACCATTATGGGTATATATACCATCTGATTATATTGAGGTCATGGTCTTTGTGATATATGCTGTAACCTCCATTTTTGCATCACTATTAATTAAGAAAATTGACCTATAGTTTTTATCTTCCTTTCTTCCTTCCCTCCTTCCTTCCCTCCTTCCTTCTTTCCTCCCTCCCTTTCTTTCTTTCTTTCTTTCTTTCTTTCTTCTTTCTTTCTCTCTTTCTCTCTCTTTCCTTCTTTCTTTCTTTCCTTCTTTCTTCCTTTCCTTCTTTCCTTCTTTCTTTCTTTCTTTCTTCCTTTCTTTCTCTTTCTTTCTTTCTTTCTTTCTTTCTTTCTTTCTTTCTTTCTTTCTTTCTTTCTTTCTTTCTTTCTTTCTTTCTTTCTTTCTTTCCTGTCCCTGCTCTAGCATCAGAACAATATTTTTATCATAAAAGGAATTTGGTAGGAGCCCTTGTTAACTGTTTTTAAAATAGTATATATGGTATTAGAAATAATTGTCTCTTAAATGTTTGGAATAATTTGCTTTTAAATTCATTTGTTCCTGGAATTTTTCTTAGAAAACTCATTCCTTGTTCAATTTCTTCTTCTAAGAATTTATCTTCTATTAATTTAGACAGTTTATATTTTTGTTGGTATTCATCCATTTCACTTAGATTGTCTGTTTTCCTGGCAAATAATTGAGCAAAAGTGCTCCTGATAATTGCATCTTCATTGGTGGTGCATTCACTCATTTCATTTTTCATACTGGTAATTTGGTTTTATTTCTTTTTAAAAATCTAATTAATCAAGGATTTATTTATTTTGTTTTCCCCACACAGAGCTAATTTCTGGTTTTATTTAATAATTTAATGCCTTCGCTTAAAACTTTAATATTATTAATTTCTTTTTGATTTTCAAGATTTCAATTTTGTGTTTATTGTTTTGTTTTCCTTTTTCTAGGTCTTCTTTTTCAAGTTATGTTCCTATTAATTGATCTGTTCTTTTTCTCTTTTGTTGATGTATTCATTTAGAGATACACATTTTCTTAAAGGTACTATTTTGATTACATCCTAGAAATTTTGGTAGGTAATCTTGTCAGTCTTATTAAAGAAATTAATTATTGCTTTTGTGATTTGTTCTTTGACAATCATTCTTTAGGATTAAATTAGTTTCTTTTAAAAACATGCTTCTATAGTCATTTACTGAATGTAAATCATTTTGGATTATAGTCTGAAAAGGGTATAATTAACATTTCATCTTCTCTGCATGTGTTTGTAAGGCTTTTATCCCCTAATCCATAGTTAATTTTCATGAAGGTACCATGTCCAGCTGAGGATAAGTTACAAAACTTTCTATATCTCTTTATTTTTTTTCCAAAATAGTCTATCACATCTAACTTTTGTAAAATTCCATTCATCTCCTTCTTTCCTTATGGTTAGATTTATCTGGCTTTGAGAAGGAAAATTAGAGTTTTATTATATCTTTCTGTAACTTACCCTTCCAAAAGTTGGCTTCTGTGCCATTTGTTGCACGTATGTTTAGTATTGATATCATATCATTGTCTATCATTTATCATTTTATCATTTATGTTTTTTGCTTTTACTTTCTCTGAGATCATATCATTACTTCTGCCTTTTGTATTTCAGCCAAAGCATAATAGATTCTCTTCCAGCACCTTATTTTAACTCATTGGGGGTCTTTCTATTTCACCCTTATTTCTTATAAAAATTATTGGATTCTGATTTCTACTATTCACTTTCGTTTTATGCATTAATTCATCCTAATCACATTCCCAGTTATTGCTAACTGTGTGTTTCCCTCCATCCTACTTTCTTTCATTTACTATTCTATCTCTCATTTTTCTCTGTGCCTACTCAAAAATCAGTTTTACTTATGCCTGCCTCCATTAATCTGCCCTCCTTCTTATCAGCCCCCCATCTTATCCCCTTTCTGCATAAAATTCTCTCTCTCTCTCTCCATATATATATATACATATATATGTATATATATGTATGTATGTATGTGTGTATACATACATTAACATGTATTTCTGTACAAACTATATATACACACATATGCATATATACATACAAACACATATACATGTGTCTGTATATACATATTTACATATGCATATGAATATGTGTGCATGTGTGTGTCCTTCCTCTCTGGAGTAGTTCAGGTGGAAGCCAAGTTCAAGCATTGCTTGCCCATCCTGGTTACTCTTCCACTGTAAGTATTCTTCCTTGCACACCACCTTATAAGTCTACTTTGTTCCCAAGTACATAAAGAGATAAAAATAAATGAAATATATTCAATCCCAATACTCTCACTTAATTTTTATTGCAAATAATACTTTCATAGAGAAAATGTAATATTTAATATTAATAGATAAAAATTAAAATAAAATATATTTATCTTTATCTGATTTTTCTATTTAGTGTATTTCAATATACATATGTATTATTAGTTTACTAGTATAATTTATGGATGATAGATAATCATTTCTTACATATAAAATTATTTTAAGCTTTCAAAATTGCTATATAAGTATTAGTTCATTTGAACCTCACAACAAGCCTGCAAAGTAGATATGATTATTACCCGTGGATTAGGATTTTTAGTTTATAAGCCTTTGATCCCCACTATTTCTTGATCCCAAATTATATTCTAGGACATCATTTTTACTATTCTCTTCTATGTTCAACTTTACACTGAAGTGACCAACTACCAAAGAACTAGCTAACATGATTTAGAAGAAATTCTCAGATTATTTCCCACTGAATTTCTCTTATTCTGTATAACAGAAGCTGTTGGACAATCTAGTGACTTTCATGGTGGTCTGCTTGCCTCCCTTTTTTATGTTGAGTTCACTCCATTCTGCCACCAAGTTCACCATCTAGCAGTCATTAATTCTTCTCACTCCCCTTCCAAATATCCATTCATTTACAATGTCTTGTTAATTTATACTACTACAATTGCACTCACATCCTTCTTCTGCTCTTTACACATAAAAAAGTTTTGGGAACTTCTATGACTTTCACAAATTTCAGCACAAATTGAATAAGATTTTAAGCAATTTAATTTAACAGACTAGCATCTTCATTTTTAGTACAACATTTATGGTTAAAATATGAAAATATAAGCGAGGCATTTATTATACTCTTTGATATTTTAGAAAACGAACTACAGCGTCATTTTGTCTTGGCATTTCACTTCTATAAAGCTCTATTTTTTTTTCTGAAAGATGACATAGTTACCTGTGGCATGAGTTAACTATGGATGATAAATTTTAGTGTATAAGTATAAAATTGTTAATCTAAATAGTCATTTTGTAAACCTTTGAAAGCTATTTCTTTATACTTCCCAATCATTAAGGAAGTTTTCCTTTTTATATATTTAAAGTGTACTCATATGAAATATATTTAAAAAGTAGAATCTTTTACTGTAAATGTCTTATTTATATGAAACAGTATTCTGGGAACTAAAAAAAAGCATTCCTGATAGTGCAATCAAGTAGAATTAGTCAATACAAAATGATTAATATTCTAACATGCAATCAAATAATTTATTCAAAATCTGCCAGCACTCTGTATGCTAAAATCTTATTCTATGAATGATTTAGCATATTATAAAATCTTTTCTAAATCTCTCTTGTACATAATGAAATGAAAAGTATTGTAGCTAGAGGGAAAATATGCTACATTGTCTTTGGTGACAGCTTTGGACTAATTCATTTTTGTCATTTCATGTATATTTCCAAAATTGAGTTTATTATCTTTCCCTCTAAACCTAATTTTCCAACTGACTTCAGAATTTCTCTTTATATCACCACAATTCTTCCTGTCAATCTCTTTGACTCTTCAATTATCCTTACTTCAAGTATCTGATCAATTTCCAAGTCTTGTTAATTCTACCTCCACCATATCTCTTGCATCCATCCTTTCTCTTTTTTGTTTCTGTTAGCAGGAACTCATTATCACTAAGACGGATCATTTCAACAATCTCTTAGGTCCTACACTTTTCACCCTCTCACTCTCCTATATTCTATTCTTCACACCACTGTTAGCATAATCTCTCTTAAGCTTATATTTAGCAATTTAAATAATAATACTGATATCAATTTTAATAATAATAGAATCCACACACGTCATATGTCAAACACTATGCTAAGTGCATTATGAATATCTTATTTTATCCTCATAACAGTCCTTCAAAGTATACTATTATTATCCACATTTTACTGATAAGAAAACTGAGGCAGACAGAAGTTAAGTGCCCACAGTCACACAGTCAGCAAGTGTAGTGAAATTAAAAATTGATTTTTAATTTTTTTAATACTTAAGCTACAGTTAGTATTCCCCTTCACTTTTAGGTAATGAACCTCAGGTCACTTGCATCACAATTCCTACCTTGTAACTGGTACCTCCAGCCTTGTATTTTAACTTGTATCTCCAATTTTTATAACTTCACCCACCACTCCCATTCCACTGCTTATTCTAAAAGTACAGTTGATTCAATCAAAGCTTCTGCAGACAACTCATCACTACTCCCAGGTCTGAGAATTAATCTCATTTCTCAAGGATGTTTTCACGGGAACGAAATGAGATGACAATTATCCCACTTTCTCATTAAAATTTCTACCAGTTGAGATTGTATTAACTTTGTTTTGTGACCCAAATCGCAGGTCTTGTTTGTGGTTAACCTGTTTTAGAAGGGGAGGTATGAACAATCATAACACCACTTTGATGTAAGAGGTTTTAGTTTGTCTGTTTGGCCAATCAGAAGAAGACACCTATGTTGCTTAAGATTTTGCTGTCGTCCTGTTAATCACTATAAAAATCTGTGCCCTCTCTCACTGAGGAGTTAATTGTCTGAAGTCAAATTTGAACTCAGGTCTTCCTGACTAAAGGGCCAGTGGTCTATCCACTGTTACACCTAGTTGCTTTTGTTCTACCATTTAAGCACTGTTACCTTAATCAAGCTACTCGATTTAGACAAGTCCCTGGGCTGCAATTCATTGATCTACAAAATGAAGGAGCTGGATTAGAGGGTCACTAAGGTCTCTTCCAGCTCTAATTCTATGATCGTATAAACAAATTTCAAAGTAGATCTATTTTACCTGACATTCAAGACCATCTGTAATGAGAATGTACTCTATTTTCCAACATCATTTCATATTATTCCCTCTTTGGTTCTTTGGGCCTAGACCTTCTTCTTATTCATTGTCTCTGCCATAGACACACACACCCTATCTGGTTACCTTGTCTGGTAACTCCCCTTCCTTTTTCAGTTCTCTATGAATGGAATCTTTCATGTTATAAATTCCTAGCCAACCTCATTATTAGGACTTTTCTTGCCTATGACATGAGAGATCGTAAACCAATCAGATGTGCCTATTTAAAACTCTGCTCCTACCTGAAAGCCCTGACCAATCATCCATGTTGGACAACAGTTCTGTTGGTGGAATGCAATCCAGACATGCTTACAGTGCATCAAGAGTAATAATGAAAGCCTGATAAAATGACACTGGGCCCAGATGTTTCAGATAGATTACTGCTCCCCTTCTTTCTCTTGCCATGCCCTCCTTTCATCTCACTCAAGATCTGGCTTCTGCTCTGCTGGACAAATTGTAGATGCATTCTGCTTCTGAATACTTGTCTATATGTTTGAATATCTAGTTAATATGATCCATATCCTTATACTTTTTTTTACCCTTTTACTCCTTTTTATATGTCTGTTAGATTGAGCACTATCCTGTTTGTAAATTAATATCAAATAAAGTATCAAATAAATACCTTTTGGACTGAACCACTACTAGCTGATATGTCTCTTTGTGGAAATTTCTAAATGCTATCCCCAAACTCCCACAAGCAGCTGAAACGGAATAGGACAAAAGCCCAACTTAAAATCCTTCTGTAATTTTCAAGGTCAATTATGATTTTGCCTTTCAACTACAATATAGCACTTTGGTGTGACAGTTTATAATAATTTACATTATTGTGTGTAATTGTGGAAGAAATGTATAAAACCTGTGAGTTTGCAAATGTTGAAGTAGTGTAAGTCATCAAAGCGAGGGAACTACACATATGTGTAAGTAGAAACATGCTCAGTCTGCATTTCATTCAATAAGAGGATAAGCTCCCTGATGCTCTCTTGAAAGAAGCCTCCACTATTTTAGAGACCTCCACCCCCACTAGGACACTCTAAAATAATTAACTAGAGACCTTTTACAGCACCAAAATATTATGATAGGTTTCACTACAAACATCTCCACTGGAAGAAATAGATGTTTTGTAACTCCTGAGACCCTAAGTTTAAGACACACTTCCCCAAGTTGCTTGATAACTTGTTTCTGTTACTCAACTTCCCACATAAGGAAATGGCTGAGCAGCCTTGTCTAATAAATTCCATTCGTATGCGGTAATGTGGCTCTAAGACCATGTGGATCATGATATTTTTTTTTTTTTTTTGAATTCTTTTTTTTTTTTTCAATTTTTTTTTTATTAACATCTTTAGTTTTCAGCATTAATTTTCACATGCGTTTGAATTACAGATTTTTCTCCCCATTTC
>CM053623.1:272606892-272648811 GCA_028646595.1 Phalanger gymnotis
GGTTGCCCTTGTGAAATGGGCTTTCTGGGCCTGGAGTCTTTTTGTCAAGATGTTGGAATGGGGAGGCTGGTTCAAGTTTTTGCTGTGGTGGGGCCTAAATAAATTTCTTGTTGTTTTCTCCTTAGAGAATCTCTCATACCTTGCGATTTTGGACCATTCAAACATATACATGATTATATTTGAGATCATAAATTCGGCCATCCTACTACATTTTGAAAAAAAAAGTATCTGATTACAATTCAAACAACCATTCTTATGCTATACATGGCTTTAGTTGATTTTCTAACTTAAATTTAAAAGAAAAAATCATTAGTTGTTGCTCATTACCTTAAAGGACTTAAATTGTAACCCTAGCATTGATAGAATCCACAGAAGGAAGTTTTGATGCATATATAACAGTTTTGATGAAACCCTACAAGAAAAGGTCTATTGTAGATAGATCAGATGACCAAGTAAGAGAACAGAACATCCTCTTCAAATCCATTATTCTGAGAAAGTATCATTAAGTAACTGTTTTATACACTCGTTATACATAATGTATAATGACAGGATGCAATGTATTGTTAAAATTTTGTTATTCAAAACTCACAAAAATGAATAAGTGCAAAGGTTAGAAATAATGATTCTGTTAAATGCTATTTTTGCAAGTTTAAAGCCTTTATATTTTTGAAGTTATTAAAGCTTGGAAGTTCAATTAGAATTTTAGAACAATCTGTATATTAATCTCTTAATACGTGATTTTTCATTTATTCATTCAAATCCTGACTCAGAAACTTGCTACACATAAGAATCTGACTCCTCATTTAATTTCTCTAGGCCCTATTTTCTTTATCTATACAATGAAGTGGTTGGAATTGAAGGCCTTTCGATTTCTTAACCTTCCTCCCTAAGTGGGTGTTTCTGAATGAACGGGTTCACAGGAGCTGCAATTAAACAATTTATGTTGTTTTTTTTTAATGCCTGCCAATATATACGCTATGATTTATATTCATTATCTTTTCTAGTGCATAGCAATAACAACTCTCTTGGTTACAGTATTTTAAGGTTTATAAAGTATTTCCATCAGTATAATGTATAGCCTTCACAGCATGTGTGTATGTGTGTGTGTGTGTGACAAAAGTAAGGGTCATAGAAATAAAGTCAATTGTCCAAGATTATAAAGAGAGAAATTGTCAGAACTGTGACTTAAACCCAGTTCTTCTGATTCTAAGTCCAGAATTCTTTCCATTTCACTATTATTGATGGGACTTAAGCAACTTTTTATGGTCATTTCTTTCCATACATTTGGACCTACCACTGAGTATTTTCATAGAGCTCTGATTGACAATAGTGCCATCACCCTTAGAACCTTTTGCAAACTTTGCTGTTTTCCTACTTAAAAGTCATTCAAGGTAAACTCTTGCACCAAAGAAATGATATTGCTCCAGGGAGAGTATTTTTTCCTCTTTCTCACCTCCACATACTTTGTGTATTAAATTAAATCCCTGTATAAAAAAAAAGCCTTCTTGAATTTTGCTATAAGGAAATAAATCTCATTTCATGAATTAATTTTAAAAAAATAACAAAATAAGAATTGAGACAAAACTGCTGATGAAGAAGATGACTACCCACCAACAGACTATTAGCAATTCTATCTTATGTTCTACAATAAAACATGCTGTGTGGAAGTGATTGCATTGGAAGTTATTGGTACATTTGAATGCAAACTACCAAACCATGAAAAATGAGGCATCCATTTGCTATAAAAATAAATTAGGAGGCAATGCTTTGCTGGCAAAGCCATTTGAGCACCACAGTTCATAACTATTCATGGCACCATTAACAGATGTCTTTGCTCATACTGTGAGCTGCCTTATGATATTGCTGTATTCAGCATTACTTTATATCTAAAGTGAACGCAGGCAACTTTGTTTTAGAATATAATAAAATCCACCCTGATGTAGAGATCCTATGGGAAATGATACAATAATGTTACCTACAGAACTAATTTTGTTCTTATGAAATCATGATTCCCACTACACTTTTAGAGCTATTGAAACTATTGTTTAACATCACCATTTCCATGTTAATATCTCAGTAAATCACAGAAATATAATACTTTGTATGAAAAGTGAGGCTTACCTTAGGGAACATAAGTTTTCACTTCCAAATTAAAAGTGGAATAAAGTGAATACTGAGCATCGGTACTAAAACTTGTGCTGGTCCTGAACAGAGATGGCTCTTTGCCTTCAAAAATGGTGTGTTAGTGATCCATAGAGTTTAAGGATTGGAGCTGCATTGCTGAATCCATTAAACTACTCTAAATCTGACTTGCACTGCTAATTACCTCATTATCCATTAGTACAAGCAACCTGGAAATATTTAGGAAATTAAAAGCTATATCCTAAATATACCAGCCCCAAAGTCTCGCTGGCACAGAATAGTTTTACATAGTTTCATTCAAGGCATTATGTTTAAATAACCAACAAGAAAAGAAACAGAGCTAAACATCTTTGTCATAAGACCAATAAGATATTCAGAATTGAAAGCAATGAAATATGAACCAATAATTCTGGACCCATTTTGTCTGTGCTTCTTTCTGAAAGGTTACTGAAGTGCTTTTGGGATTTCAGCTGATGTCTTGTAGTTAGAGGTGACAATTATGAATGTGTATTTATCATCCTTAAGACATATCACCAAAGAGAAATTTTGAATTGAGTTAAACAATCAAGATAACTGTGAAAGGAAGTAGTAGAAGTAATCATAGGGGTTTCATCTTCTGCTGTACTCTGAGGCTGACAGCTCAGTGTAGGAGTATCTGCTGTCACCATGGCTCTCAGCGACGCCGATGTCCAAAAGCAGATCAAACACATGATGGCTTTCATTGAACAGGAAGCAAATGAGAAGGCCGAAGAAATAGATGCAAAGGCAGAAGAAGAGTTCAACATTGAGAAAGGTCATCTTGTACAAACACAGAGAATGAAAATAATGGAATATTATGAGAAGAAGGAGAAACAAATTGAGCAGCAGAAGAAAATTCAGATGTCCAACTTGATGAATCAGGCAAGATTGAAAGTCCTCAGAGCCAGAGACAACCTTATCTCAGACTTATTGAATGAAGCAAAACAGAGACTCTCCAAGGTAGTGAAAGATACAAACAGGTATCAGGTGCTTTTGGATGGTCTGGTCCTTCAGGGTTTATACCAATTGCTGGAGCCACAAATGATTGTCCATTGCAAGAAAGAGGATCTCCCTCTGGTCAAGGCTGCAGTGCAAAAAGCAATCCCTATGTACAAGATTGCGACTACAAAGGATGTTGATGTCCAAGTTGATCAGGAGGCATACTTGCCAGACGAAATAGCTGGAGGTGTTGAAATTTACAATGGGGATCGTAAAATAAAAGTTTCTAATACCTTAGAAACTAGACTGGATCTTATAGCCCAACAGATGATGCCAGAAGTCCGTGGGGCCTTGTTTGGTGCTAATGCCAACAGGAAATTTTTGGACTAAGCCTCTGATGAGGTGGGATCCATTCCATCTGCTGTATTGATGAGTTATATGTCTCTAAAATTGAAGAAACAATTATCAATATTCCTCCTTTCTGATGCTCTGACATTGTCCCGTGTTCTTCAGTGGAATAGCCTTTGTGTAGAATGCCATCAGCCTAAATGTTAACTTTGGGACAGGATTTATGGACTTAAAACTGTCAAGAAGTAACCTAGTTCATCTAAAAGTGACTAAGTTCTGATCTACATTCTAGGGACAAGGGGATTACATAACAGTTGCATGGTTTTCACTGAGAATCCTTCTGTGATCTGCCTTAGATTGGAGTGAGCTGTGTATGTGAGGTATATTATAGCCTCTTTGTATTTTGTTTCTGTAGGTTATTTTAATAGTGCGTATAGAGCATGCCTTCACTCCAGCATTAATAGTATTACCCGTTAACTATTTGGGCTTAGAGGCTTTCCTCAGTTATATCTGTGATTCAAAAACCCAAGGTATGCTTTATTTATTAAAATAAAAGATATGTGGATCAAACTAAAAAAAAAGAAGTAATCATAGGTTCATAGACTTAGAATCAGAAGGGACCTTAGAAGTCATCATACCCTTTATTCACTCACTACTGGTGAATTTACTTAGGGATCCCTTTAATTGAAATGAGCTCACTTTAGTCAATTTCCTAGCCTTATTATTATGACCTTATTTTGGGGGGTTAATATTCACTGCCAGGCCTACAAAACAGTTGGCTCTGCCACAGGAGAAAGCAGAGGTGATTTGGCAACCCTAACAGCCCATCAAGGGGTTAGGTTAGTGGGGCCAATTCTATAAACACTCATTAAAAATACCCCAGATGTCCTCAGCTCAAATTGAAACAGATTTCAAACAGGGTTTGGAAACCTCTTATCATGTGACTCTTTCTAGCATTTGTTGGCTAGCTAGGGACTCAGCTTCTTAGATCCTGGGGTTATCTTATCATCAACTACTTCCTTTAAATATGAATCTTCTCTGGCCTTGTTTTTAAAACCCGGTGCCAATAAGCTCATTATGTTGCAAAGATAATTGACTTCCTACTTCCTACCCCTTTCTGAGTGAATAAGTTTAAA
This sequence comes from Phalanger gymnotis, assembly GCA_028646595.1. NCBI lineage: Eukaryota > Metazoa > Chordata > Mammalia > Diprotodontia > Phalangeridae > Phalanger > Phalanger gymnotis. The sequence continues at coordinate 272,611,476 of CM053623.1, forward strand.
AACTCCACTTACTAGGTACTAGGAACTATAATTATAACTAAGCACCATACCCCGAATAAGTCTTAGCCCATTACCCATGACTCTTAGAACTGTGGCACCAATTTTTGGATCTCAGGTTTTCAAACTATTGTATGGGATACTTTTATCATAGCTATTAAAGAACATACCTTATCTAGAATGTTAGATACCCAGGACACTCATAGTAAAATTTGACTTAATCAATTAATTAATCACCAATTATTGAGCAATTGCTGTATGTAGCTGTTTTAAAAGGTATTAAATTCCCAATCACTGGAGGTCTATGAACATAGTTAAGTGCCTAGGATGGTTCCTGTTACATAACAGGAACTTAAATGTTAGTTGGATTTAATTGAAGCTTGCTGTCCCTTCCTCAGGCATGTCAAAGAGATGATTTGTGCTTTGGTTGGAGAGTAGAATAAATGAACTTTGAGATCCTTTTAAACTCTTTAATTCTGATATCCTAATATGCAGAAACTAACTGAAATAGTATTAGAATTTAAATAACATAATCACAGAACATCTACACTGGGAGATTCTGTAGACAGCAAATAAGTCTAAGAGTTTAGTACCTTCATTTTGCAAATGAGCAGCCTGAAGCCTAGAAACTCATATCTTGTGCTAGTGGTCAAGTTCAGAATAAATGTAGTAGATGGAGTACTGGATTTCAAAACAAGAAAAAATGGATTTGTATCCCATTGGTCTTCTTACTCTGGAAAAGTCTTGTTGCTTTTCTGTGCCTTTGTTTCTTAATCCATAACATCTGGGATTTTGACTTTATCTCTCAGATTTCTTCTCACTCTTAATTTGGGAATCCATGATATCCTCTATTTCTAAGTGCAATGAGGAGAAGTCAGGGCATTTCATAAGATGGATAAAATGAAAAACATCTAGGTGAAATAACAAAAATAGCATGAGAGACCAAAGTGATGTTTCTTTTACTGCAGATAATCCAAAGCTTTTTTGTTCTGAAAACTACTCCCAATGTGATGCTTCAATTCTGTGGTAGATATACCATGTAAATAAATGTGGCCATTCTCTGTACTGATGTAGAAATTATGCCAACTATAACGACTTCACTTTTATGCAGTATTCTTGCTCCTATCTTCCCATAAATCCTGCATAGGAACTTATCATTGGTGAGTTCCTCCCAAGGTTTCCACTTTGGGGAGATCGCTGGGCCAGCCAACTTTTATTCCACTTCCAGATCCAGCACTAACTTTCTAAAATTTGCTATCATGTCTCAGCTACAGTCTCTCCTTGTGACTTCCCTCTCTGTGTTGTGCTTCTTCATCCTGAGGCATAAATCTGTCCCTGATGACTTCTTGCCATAGAACATTATTCTGTTATACCATACCCCGCTTCTTGCATTCATGACCTCCTCCTGATATCACCATTTTCCCTATTTAGAAGAAGAGATCACGCTTTCCTACCTTCATTCCCCTCCTAATTTTATTTTTAGACAGCAGTCTCTGACCTGTGTACTTTCTCTTCCACTCCTATCCTTTTCAGCTACATTTAATATATATCTCTCCCCATTAGAATGCAAGGTCTTTCAGGGCTGGGAATGGTTTTTTTTGTTTATATTTATACATCCATAGTTTTTAATAATGATAAATCATTACTATTGTCTTTAGCCTTAACTTGCCTCACCTCCACATAAGATCTCTTTTAGGTACTGCGTGTCTATTCAAATATTTTACGGATTTCTATCTCTTTCTCTAGTCACATATATGTTCTTGATGTCTTTTATGTCAATGTTTTATTTCTTGTTAGAATGTGAAGTCCTTGAGAGCAGAGGCTGTTATTTTTTTTCCCATTGGTATTCATGGACATTAGCACATTGTAAATTGCTCATTGTAAATACTTAATGAATCTTATTTTCACTCATTCATTTATTCATTCACTCTCTTTCCTCAAAGAATAATTGTGAGCAAGCTATAGAAAACTGCCAATTACTGCATGTCTTTTCATTGCTCTTTGGTCAACTTGACATTTCGATTCTTTAGAAATTAATTTGTAGCTAGCTGTGTTACCCATGGAATATTAGTATAGCCTAGGTCAGTATTTCTAAAGTATTTCGGTTTCTGGACACCTTTATACTCCTAAATATGTTTAAGAACCTCCAAAGACCTTTTGTTTATGTGGATTGTATCTATATTTACTATATTAGAAGTTAAGATGTTCATATTAATATGAAGAGTTTTGACCTCGTAATCCTTCTTAATTGTTCTCAGACTACATTTTGAAAACCATTCTTCTAGAGGGAGCAGGGAAGCAAAGTGGACACAACATTGGACTTGGACCTAGGAAACCTTAAATTCAAATCCTGCCTCAGATTCTTACTTGCTGTATGACCTTAAAATAGTAACGCTGTCTGCCTCAGTTTCTTCATCTATAAAATGCAGATAATAATGGCACCTATCACAAAGGGTTGTTGTAAAGATCAAATAACATATGCTAACTAAAGCAATTTGCAAGCCTTAAAGTGCTACATAAATGCTAGACATTATTGTTTGAGTCAGAAATAATCTCTCTTTGTGTCCCATGAGAAAGTTATTGTTTACAGTCTGAGGATGGCCGAGTCTTTAATTTCTTTAATGTGTTGTTGACACTAAAGTTCTTTATGGTGCTATTCCCCACACCCCAGTTACTGCTCATACTGAAACAAACAAATCATCCTAATAAATCAGACCTGCACAACTTGTAAACTTCTTGGGGCACCCAGATAGTTTAGACTAGAGACAGAATGACAATGGTTGGTTGCCGCAGGTCCTGTGACAGCAGCCCAAAATCCTTTGGTGGGCAAGCGGCAAGTAGGCCATATTTGAAGAGTCCTGAAATACATGAACAAACGAAAATTATAAAGAAGCAATATAACATAAATATGTCATTTAAGTGTATGTTTAACAAAAAAAAATCCCCACTTTACAAATGAGGAAACTGAGTCTGAGAAAGATAAGTGACTCTCCCAGAGTCCTTACAGTAACAAGTGTCTGAGGAAATATTTCAAATAAGATGTCTCCTGACTCCAAGTCTAGTCCACATTCCATTTTTGACAATATATTGTCTTAATTCATTCTTCAAACATTGTTGGACATAGAATTGTATACATAGCACATACTGGCAAATAACAACAGCTTAAACATGAATCTTAGAATACTTACCAGTGTCAAATGATGAAAGAATGTTGGTTTGGAATCTAGAGGTCATAAATAACATTTCCACTTTCTTGTTTTCTACATGCGTGACAATAGGAAAACTCTCCAATTCCCTGGACCTTCCTATGTAATATGAAGGGGGTGGCCTAGACAAGGAGGAGGCAGAAAGGCTTAGTGGAAAGATCACAGATTTAAGAGTCGGGGACCTGGTTTTCAATTTAGGATCCCCTCTTCCTACATGTATGACCTTGGGCAAGTAATTTATTCTATCTGAGCATTCGATCCCTTATCTAAAATGTTAGAGCTTTGAATAACAGGACCTCCAACATCTTTTGCAAGGTGTTGAATCTTGCAATCTAAGATCTTATTAACCCTGAGGTCTCTTCTGTGCCTCTATCCCATATGTGAATGTTGTGTAATATAACTAGAAAAACACTAGAAGTTAGAAAACAAACATTTACTTCCATTTCCTTTTTTAACAATGATTTCTACTTCAAATATGGTTTTAAGAGATGCTAATAGTAGTATTTTAAATGATACTAATTAACAAAATTAACGCATAATTAGCAGTATACATGAGCTCCACAGTATATTAAGCTTCTAATATGCTAGTATCTGGGTTTATTCAGTGCCACAACATTGCCAGCCCTTTCACTGTTCCCAGCATGGTACACTAATTTTATTGTCCTGATAAAAAATGATAACCAGGATTTGTCTGCATTCCTCTCTACTCTAGTGAACATTTAATTTAAAAAACAAATGAAATAGAGGAAAAAAAAAGGAAAAAAAAAACTCCACTCCCTGCCTGCCCCCTTAGCTATTTGGCAAATCTAGACAAAGGTCATACGTAATTCATAGATTCTGCTTGTTACCAAAAAAAAAAAAAACTATATTTAACCATTGTTTGTTTAATAAGTAAGACTATGAGATAAGCAATGTTCAATGTTTGGAGAATACCTGAAGGAAATAAAAACAATTCATACCCTTATGTGGTCAATCCACTGACAGCAGCTATTTTTTTTTAAGCCCTCAAATATATAATATAGTCTTGGCTTCCCTGAACCACAGTCCCTAGAGCAAAGATAGGCAAATTATAGAAAGACAGTCAAATCAATTGTTTCTTTTTATATGGCTCCCAAACTAAAAAGGGTTTTTACATTTTATAATGCAATAAAACGTTATTTTAAACTGGAAAAAATATTCCATACAAAAACAAATTGAGACTGACCTTTGCCTATAGAGCGCTAAAGTTTCAAGGTAATATAGAAACTGAGTCCCTTAGTTGTGTTTCTTGGGAAGCTGTATTACCCACTAGGCCCAATGAAGCTGAGAGAGGGGATACATAAAATATTGCAATCCCTTTCGATGAATAAAAGCCATTAAAACATAAATATAGGAATGGAGGAAAGCACAGAGACTATAAAGCACAACTCTCTCCTTTTATAGATTAAGAAAGGAATATAGAGGTTAAGTGAGATTCATAGAGGTTAAGTTACTTATGCAAAGTTTTGGAACATCTTTTATAAACTTCATCTCCTTCTTTCTGGTTTCTCCTAAGACTATTATAAACATTGCTTTAAATATTAAATGTTTTTTACACATATGCACTATCTTATAATTGTTAATGCTATAAATAGGCTAGCAGAAGAAAATCAGGGTACACTGGGTAGAAGAGAATGGGATAGAGATAATTATTTTCTTTCATCAATTACCTCTGCTATAAAAGCTCTCCCAAAGCTGTCAGTTGAACATTGGTAATCACAGGGAAATAAAGGTTATAAGGTAGAATTAGACCAATAGTATCCTGAGTAGGTAGGTGTGTGTGTGTGTGTGTGCATGTGTGTGTGGTTGTATGTGTCTGTGCACATGTGCATATATATGTGTAAAAACAATATTACTAGAAGCTTCTGTGGCGATGTAAGACCAAAAACACCAGCACACAGGAGGGCTGCTAGCATAGGTTCTTTGACTTGCTTTTCTAAATAAAGCAACTTTAAGGGCTTTCCAATCTCACTTTAATTAAATATACATATATCATTCAATTAGTTCAAGGGGAAAAGTCAGCACCCTGAACTCCAGAGAAAACACAAAGAGAAATTACAAGCAGAAATTATATAAACAGAACAAATAATACAAATCAGCAGACAGGGCTTCTGTCTGTCCATAGAAATATATGCATAGTTACCAGAAAGAGAAGCACCAACGTCTGGGTTTTCAAAGACTGGAGGTGGGGGCATGCTTAATGGCTACCCAGAGTATCCACGCAAAAACTTTTCCAAAGATAGAGCCCTCTCTGCCCCACCCCCCCAGAATGCTAACCTGCTAACCTCTGAATATATATACACACACACATACACACACACACACACACACATATACTTTTTCAGGGTCAGAGGGTGTCACAACCATGTGACTCAAACTCATGTGACTTAGGCTTTCTTGTGACTTAAGCAGGTCATCAAAGACTCTTGATTCAATCAAAGCCTCTTGATTGCCTTTAGTGCTAAGAAGCACTCCAAAAGAAAGAAAAAAAACAGCGAAAAGTCCCACTTTGCTTGCAATTAGACAGTGTGTGTGTGCATGTGTTTAGAAGAGAAGAAAGAAAGCAAAAAATTAGAATATGAATTCATACTTTTGAATAGATGTCACTTTAGGTATTGAAACACAGTTATAGGCCCAGGTTGCCAAGATGACAAAGTAGAGTCTAGAAATTACCTAAACTCTCCCAAAATTTCTCTTCAAAAAAACCTCAAAAATAATGCCTCAAGTTGAATTCTGGAGTAGCAGAGAAAAAAGAAAAAAAGGGAGGGGGGTTAGTTGAGGTGAAACAATTTTCCAGCCCAAGACAACTTGGGAGGTCAGCAGAAATGAATTGTCATACAAGGCAAACCCCTAGCAAGTGCAAGCCATGCCAAGGCAATGCCACCAGCAGGCCTTGGACTAGACTGCAACTGGGCAGCAAGAAGTTTGGGAGCTCTCAGCCCACAGATGTAAAAGTATAAGACAACTGGTCAGAAAGGGAACCTTTATTGGTGTTGAGTTCAGGACCTTATTGCATAGACCAAAATCAGTTCCAGTTTACTGTTCTAATGCAAAGAAGTATATGAATACTTGTGGCCACAGGGGTTCAGGAGCCCCAGTCACAGTTCCACAGAAAAGAAGAATGATTTTTATTGTTCACAAGGGACCAGGGACCCTGGTCTCAGACCCAAGGTAGACAAGAGAACTAGCACTTGTGGCCTTAGAAGAACAGAGCCCCAAATCACAGTTCTAGGGCCCAAAGGAGCAGATATGGAGCGAGATGGTCCCTTCCTGGGTAAGGACTAGAGAACAGGCCAAGAGTCAGTGCACATAGTCTCCTTAGACCATATCACCTGGGAAGCACCTGAAAATTGCAGTGCCCTAAAACTAGCTCTGAAAACAGTAGCATAAAAAACCTGAAACTTGGGTGCCCCTCCACCCTAGGAGCAGAGCCCAACATTAACATAAAGTAAAAGTCAAGAAATAGACTAGGGAAGTGAGAACAAAGCAAAATGAAACTGACTATAAAACATTACTATAGTGATAGGGAAAATAAATATACAAACTCAGAAGAAAACACCTATGTCAAAACAACTATAAACAATGACCCAAAAGAAAAAAAAAAAGATGTAAGTCCAACAAGAATTCTGAAGAATTAAAAATGAAATAAAAGAGATAGATGAAAAATTGGAAAAAATAAGAGTGATGCAAGAAAATTATGAAAAGAGAGCCAACAATTCAATAAAAGGGGAACAAAGAAATTGAATAAAATAACACCTTAAATCAGAATTGGCTAAATTATAAAAGAAATACAAAAATCTACTAAAAACTCTTTAAAAGACAGAAAAAATCAAATGAAAATGGTACAAAAATCACTAAAGAAAACAGTTCTTTAAAAATCAAAAATGGGCAAATGAAACCTAATCACTCTTTGAGACATCAAAAAAACAATAAAACAAAATCATATGAATAAAAAATTGAAATCTCATTGAAAAGAAACTGATCTGGAAAATAGATTGAGGAGAGAGAATTTAAGAATTATTCAAATACCAGAGAGCTATTATCAAAAAAGGAGCCTGGACATGATATTCCAAGAAATGATTGTTTCTACAATCTGGCTAGCAGCTTCTGTGGGGGTGTAAGATCCATACACAGCCAGTACCCAGAAAGCTTGCCAACATGCCACAAAAAACAGAGATTCTTTTGATCCGCTTAACCAAAGAAAGCAAGGTGAAGGGGTTGGCAATCTTACTTTAATTCAGCACACAAATATCATTCACTTAGTTCGGGGGAAAAAGCCAGCACACTGAACTTCAGAGCAAAATACAAACAAATTACAAATATCAACAGACAGACCCATTACAATTCATAGTTACCAACATCTAGGTTCAGCCTGGGAGCTCAGAACAAGGGCTGGCCCAGAGTCATGCGCACCACCACTGCTGCAGCAAAGAACTCCAAGGAAGAAGAGGCCAACCCCTGGTTTTTATATCTTTTTCAGGGTCAGGGGTGAGTCACACATGCGACTCACCCATGTGACCTAAAATCATGGCAAAGAGGTGGACTTAAACCCACTTGGTCTAAGAGCCTCTGCTTTCCCAGACATGTAAACTAGGCCCTTCCTGGAGTTAGCCCCACCTTGGGCCCCACCTTAGTTGCCAATCCACACCCACATAGGTTTTACACCTAATAGGGGTTTGGGCATGGGCCTTAGCACTTAGTAAGATTCAATGAAATAGCTAAATTACTCAAAGCAAACAAAAGCCAAACTCTTCAAGGGCACTTGTTGAACTAAGTGCTAAGGAGCCCATTTTGCTTACCAACACAATGATCAAGGAAAACTGTACTAATATCTTAGACCCAGAGAGTCAGATAATAATTTAAAGACTCCATTAATGACCCTTGAAAGAGATTCCAAAATGAAAACCCTCATAAATATTGTAGCCAAATTCTAGAGTTTCAGATCAAGATGATAATATTGCAAGCAACCAGAAAGAAAAAAAAAATCTGAAAATCATACAGCCAAAGTCAGGCTCACACAAGATTTAGCAGCTTCCAAATTAAAAGAGCAGAGGGTTTAGAATAGCAAAGGAGTGGGGATTACAAGCAAAAATAACATACCCAGGAAAACTGAGCATAATCTTTCATGGGAAAAATTATATTTATTGAAATAGAGGAATTTCAAGCATTCCTGATGAAAACATTAATGATGAATAGGCAATGTAACTTTCAATTACAAGACTCAAGAGAAGCATAAAAAAGTAAGCAGACAAATAAACAAAAAATAAGGTTAAAGGTTAATAATAAGGTTAAACCTTTTACATTCCTACATGGAAAAATAATACATCTAACTCATAAAATTCAGTTGGAAGGAGTATGAAGAGGGTACAAGAGTGAATTGAATATGAAGGTATAGTTTCAAAAATTATAGTAATGGATGAGAAAGAAGGATGCCCTGGGAGAAGGAGAAGGGAGAGGGATAATAGGGAAAAATTATTTCACTTAAAAGAGGCACACAAAAAAGAACTTTTACAGTAGAGGGGAAAATGGAGGGAGAGTGGGCAACATTTGAACCTCACTTTCATTGGAAGTAACTCAAAGATGGAATAACACATGTATTTAGTTGGGTATAGAAATATATTTTACCCTACAGAGAAGAAAGTAGGAGAAAAACTAAGAGAAAGGAGTCAAATGGAAGAGAAAGGAGTATGAACTAAGTCAGAAGTAAAACAGACTTTTGAGGAGGTACAGGCTAAAAAGAGAGAGAAAGAAGGACAAACAAAACAATAGGATGGGGATGAAGTTAGTAATAATAACTGAATGTGAATGGGATGAACTCACTTATAAAATAGAAGCAGAAAGCAGAATAGACTAAAAACTGGAATCCAATATATTGCCTTAAAAAACTGCACTTGAATCAGAGACATAGATGAAGTGAAAATAAGGGGTAGAATAAAATCTATTATGCTTTGGCTGATATAAAAAAAAGCGAGTGTAATAATCGTGATTTCAGGCAAAGCAAAAACAAAAATAGACCTAATTAAAAGAGATAATCAGGGAAAAAACATTTTGCAAAAAAAAAAAAACAGTAGACCTGACAATGAAGTAATATTAATAATGAACACATATACACCAAATGGTACAGCATCCAGATTCTTAAAGGGAAAGTTATATGGATTACAGGAGAAGGGAGACTGTAAAACTATATTAATCAGAGATCTCAATTTTTTCTTCTCAGAACTAGGTACATCTAACCACAGAATAAAAAAGAAAGAAGATAAGGAGATGAATAGAATTCTAGAAAACTTAGATATGCTAAACTATTGTAGAAAATTGAATGAGAATAGAAAATTTAGTACCTCTTTTCTCAACTGTACATAGCACCTTTGCAAACACTGACCATGCATTGGGGCATTAAAAACAAAACGAAACAAACAAACAAACAAAAACAACTTACTACCAAATGCAGAAAAAGAGATATATTCAATGCATCTTTTTCAGATCATAATGGAATAAAAATTACATTCAATAAATGGCCATAGAAACATGAATTAAGAATTAATTGGAAACTAAATAATCTAATCCCAAAGAATGAATGGGTAAAAGAACAAATCATAGAAACAATAAATAATTTAAGTAAAGAGAATAACGACAATGAGACACCATACCAAAATTTATGAGATACAGTCACAGCACTGCTTAAAAGAAAATTTACATCTCTAAATGTTTACATCATTAAAATAGAGTGGGAAAAGAACAATGAATTAGGAAAGATTTTTTTAATTAGAAAAAAAACAAATAAAATTCCACAATTAAATACAAAATTGGAAATCTTGAAAATCAAAGGGGAGATTAATAAAATTAAAAGTAAGAAAACCATTAAAACTAAGAGCTTGCTTTATGAGAAAACATAATAAAATAGGTTAACCATTATAAATAGCTAAAAATAGACAAAATGGCTAATTTGATTTTTAAAAAGAAAGAAAAATAGCAAATTACCAGTATCAAAAGTGCAAAAAAAAAATAAATTCACCTCCCATGAACATGAAATTAAAGCAATTATTAGGAGTTATTTTGCCCAGTTATGTGCCAATAAATCTAAGTATCCAAGTGAAATGAATGGATATTTACCAAGAAAAGTTACCCAGATTAAAAGAAGAAAGAGAATACTTAAAAAAATCTTATCTTAGAAAAAAGAAATTGAGCAAGGTATCAATGAGCTCTCTAACAAAAACTCCTCAGGACCAGAGAGATTCACAAGTGAATTATACCAAAAATTTAAAGAGCAATTAATTCCAACATATAAACTATGTGTGAAAATAGGCAAAGAAGGATTATTACCAAATGCCTTTTATGACCCAAAATGTTTTTGATATCTAAACCATGGAGAACAAAAAGAGAGAAAGAAAAGTATGGACACAAAATATTAAATAAAATGCTAGCAAGTGTATTATAACAATATATCAAAAAGATAATATATTATGAACAGGTGGAATTTATAGCAGGAATGCAGTGCTGATTCAGTATTAGGAAAACTACTAGCATAATTGGGCATATCAATAAAAAAGCAACAAAAATTGTATGGTTAGTTCAACAGATTAAGAAAAAGCTTTAACCAAAAATCAATACTCGTTTCTAAAAACAAACAAACAAAAAACAGTAGAAAGCATAGGAATAATTGGAGCTTTCTTTAAAATGATAAATAACTTTTATCTAAAACCATGAGAATATATTATCTCTAGAATAACCTAGAAGTCTTCCCAATAAGATCAGGGGTGAAACAAGGATGCTCATGATCTGCCCAAGACTATTATTCAGTAGTTTACTAGAAATGCTGATTTTAACGATAAGACAAGACAAAGAAATTGAAGGAATTCCAAGGAGCAATGAAGACAAAACTATCACTCTTTAAAGATGGTAATGATGTTATACCTAGAGAATCCTGGGGTGGTGTAGTAGGAAGGCCGAATTTATGATCTCAAAAAGGATCATATAAATATCTGAATGGTTCGAAATCTTTGGGTATACAGAATTCTCCAAGCAGAAAGCATCAAAAAATTTATTCAGGGCCCAGAGCAACAAATTAGTGAACCAACCTCCCCATTCCAGTATTGTGAACACAAGCCTCCAGGCCCAGTAGGCCCGCCTCACAAGAGTTGCCAGGAGGCCACAGAAAAATAAGATGACATAAATCATATTCACCGCTCGAACTCCTGGGTCCACACAGGGGTTGGCTCTGCTTCGGATTTTTTCCAGCTGTAGTTTTCTCACCTCTGCTAGCAGCCAAGCCTCTGGCATTCTCAAGTCTTGCCTCAACGACTAGAGACCAGAGTCCAGAGACCCATTGGTTGCCAAATTGGCTCCTCTTAAGTCCTTAATCTACGCCCACACAGGTTTCACACCTGATAGGGCTTTGGGCCTGAGGCTCAGCACTTAACAGCTGAAAGTACTTTCACTATAAACAAAAGCCAAAACTCCTCAAGGGCACCCGTTAAACTAAGCCCATTTTGCCTTACTGGCACAGGTGGCACTATTAACAATTTCAGCGAGGTTGCAAGATATTAAAAATCACATATTAATCATCAGTCTTTTTATATAATACCAACGAAACACCATAGGAAGAAATACAGAGAAATTTCACTTAAAATAATTCCAGACAATTTAAAACATCTGGAGTCTATGTGTCAATACAAATCCAGAGATTATATGAACACAATCATAAAACATTTTTCACACAAATAAAATCAGATATAAAGGTTTAGTGAAATATCATTTGCTCATGGATAGGCCAACCCAATATAATAAAAAATACAATTCTACCTATTTTACTTATTCATTGCCATACTAATCAAATAAGAAAAATGTTTTATAGAGCTACAAAAAATAATAAGAAAATTCATTTGGAAGAACAAAAGGTCAAGACTATAAGAGGAATAAACAAAAAAAATTGAAGGAAACAGGTCTAACAATACCAGAAATATCTCAAATTTTATTACAAAATTACAATCATCAAAATAATCTTGTCCTGGTTAAGAAATAAACTAATAGATCAGTATAATAGATTAGGTACACAATATACAATAGTAAATGAGCATCAGTGTTAAGTAAACCCAAAGATCCAAGTTTTGAGACAAGAACTCACTATTTGACAGAAATTTCTAGGAAAACTAGAAGGCAGTTTGGTAGAAAGTAGGTATAAACCCAATGCTCATATCATATATCAACATAAGCTTAAATTTGTGTATTATTTAGACATAAAAGGTGATATCATAAGCAAATTCAGGGAGCATGAGAAATACTGTCTGCTAGATATATGGATGAGAAGAATAATGACCAAATCTGAGATAGGGAGCATATTGGGATACAAAATGGATACTTTTCATTGCAATACATTTAAAAAAAAAATTGCCTCTCCCCAACCCAATGCAACCAAGACTAGAAGGAAAGCAGGAAAATGGAAAAAAAAATGTACAGCAAGTTTCTCTGATAAAACCTCATTTCTCAAAAATTTAGAAAATTTAGAAAATTGAGTCAAATTCAAAAGAAAATGAGTCATTTCCCATTGATAAATGGTCTATAAGCAGATATAAGTCTATAAGCAGGAAGTTTTCAGAGTAAGAAATTAAAGTTCATATCCTATCCTATGAAAAACTGTTTAAATCTCTGTTGATTAGAGAAATGTGAATGAAAATAACCCAGAGCTACCACCTTTCAACTATTGGATTGGCTAAAATATCATAAAAAGAAACTGACTGATGTTGGAGGGGATATGGAATAATTAGGACACTAATGCACTTTGGGTTGTGTGGTGAACAGGTCCAAGCATTCTGGAGAAGAATTTGGAATGCCCAAAGGAAATATAGATATGTTCATACCCTTTGACCCATTAATATTACTACTAGGTCTATATCCTGAAGAGATAAAACACCACGGAAAAGGACTTATGTGTACAAAATTTTTATAGAAGCTCTTCTTTTGTGGTGTCAATGAATTTGAAATTGAGAGGATGCCCATCATTTGGAGAATAGCTGAACAAGTTGGAGTATATGATTTTGATGGACTATTATTTTGTTATCAAAATAATGAGTAATATAGTCTACGCTCTCAAGGGGTTTGCATTCTAAGAGGGGAGAAAACACATATAGGAGTTTTCAGCTGCAAGTCAGATGAAAAATTCCCCAATCTCAAGTTTCCTATAGCTTGTATTTGTTGAAGCAGTATTGGCTGAAATATGTATGAATGTAATTTCCAAGTTACATACTCCATTCAAAGGTAACTGCTTGCTTGGCTCCAAAGGAGTTCTCATTTTTGGAAAAATACTGCTCTTCTCAGGGCTTATGGATTTAGGGACCTCAGCTATCTCCATGGTGTCTGAGGGGAGGCAGTGATCAAGGTAGCAGTGGTGAATTGATCCACCTCACACATATGTTTTACTCTCTCCCTCAGAAAGCTGTGCTACTTCAAATAGGATGCCTTGTCTGCTCTGCTGGTGATGACTAATTAGCTGTTGGAAGGGATGGCTGGACCCTTCTTCATAAGAGTTGCTCCCTTTGATGGATGATGGAGAAGTGTTTGGCAGGAAGAAATAAACAGAGCCAGTTTTCTGAGGAAGGATGCTATTCACTGGGTTCTTGGTCCTTCCTGCTCTTTGGTATCAATTGTTCAGTGGTTGATTTCTCCAGTTGTTTTAGCAATCAACTTCACCTGCATTGCTCTTAACTTTATTTCTTGATATATCCTTCCCCTTGTTCCCTCAAGAAAAAAAAAATCACTTGCAGTAGAATAAAATGAGAGGTGGGGGGATGGGTGTTGGCAAAAATAATAAACACATTACATCAGCCAAAACAGACATATTGCTCAATATAGCAGCACTGAGTATTTCTAGTTGTTCTTTCCATTAACATTGTAATACTAGCTATGTGTATTCTTTTCATGATTCTATTTCCTTTATCAGATTATGTAAGTATTCCCATACTCCTCTGTATTCAATAATTTATCACTTCTTAAAGTAAACCAATATTTCATTGCATTAACATACCACAACTTGGTTATCCTTTCCCCATTTGATGAGCATGGACTGTATTTCAAGTTCTTTGCCATTAACACAATTTGTGATATAAATATTTTGATGTGAGCACTCTCTTTTTTTCATTTACCCTCTTGGGGTATGTTGCTAGCAGTGGGACCTCCATGTCAAATGGTATGTTTTAGTCACTTCGTTCCAATTTGTTTTCCAAAATGTTTGTGTCAATTCAAAGTTCCACTAGCTGCTCATTAGTGTGTGCATATTGTGTGTTTGTGTGTCTTGCCACACTTTCCTTCTAAAACTCTTACATATTTTCATCTTTGACAATATACTAAGGATGGCATTGTATTAATTGCATCAAGCCTTAGAGGCATTTCTCAATGAAATCAAATGACAATAGTTATTGGCCTAGATTTCTACATAGAAAAAAATCAAAGTGTATGAAGAATGTTCATCGGTCAGACTATGAAATATAGTTCAAAGGGCAAATTACATTCACTGAAACAGGACATACACATAGGAACAGGCACAAAGAACTGTTTACAAAATTTGTCTATCCCAAAGAGGAAATTAAAACATAAAAATTTGGGAAATTGTACACAAACTTCCAAGATGCCAAAATATTGACTAGAACAGACAACCGTCTTAATAATAGCAATATTCTTTTTTAATGCTTTATGTCCAAAATCTAATCTCATTAGCATCATAACTCTAGGTAACTAACAAAATAGAAATGGAAATATAAGTGGGGAGGATGAATGATTCGCAATTAACAATGTCTTGTGTACTAAAAATGCCCTGAGGGAATCCTCATGAATTTGACCTGATAGATAAGACACAACATAGAATCAGGAAGGCCTGTGTTCAGATTCGGCTTCAAGAATTAGCAAACTGTGTGACCTTGGGCAAGTCATTTAGTATTCCTAGTTTCCACATTTTTAAAATGAAAGAGTTGGACTCGATTGTCTCTAAGGTTCTTCCCAGTTTAAATTATGTGATCCTATATATGTTTAGGAAAAAAAAATAGGCTTGTCACATAACAAAATGGGAGAAGGTAATTGAAAAGATTCCCCTTTATTGTTATGCAATCATATCCACAAAATATAACTATAATTGTAAGCTTGGCTGGAAACTGGACAGATTCCTGAGTTCTACCCAATATATGGGATGGAATGGACAAAAATTGCATAGGATGAGGAAATTTGTTTAGGTTATAAGGTTGTGATTTATAACTATAAAGGAAAAATTCATAATAATGAGACTAGGGATTCATAAAATTGTTGAGAAAATAAATCATTAGTTTATGTCTTTACCAGACTCTAAAATGTCATATACATGAAATAAATTCTTTCTAGCTTTAAAATTAAATGTTTAAAATAACTGATGAATTCACTCATATCATGCATGGCCATATTCCTCTTGGTGATTAGTAATACATTTATAATTATAATAAAGACCACCTCATGTAGGTTTAGTAAAAGAAATGTCATAACTTATAACAGTGGGCATCCCATGGAGTATGAATAGGAACTAGCCTGGCATCTAGATACTTCCAATGAAACAAACTCCGAATATCAGACTTTCCTTAAAATGCTGGGCCAGCCACAGCATATGCATCACCTCTGGTGTGGAACAAAACCCAGACCTTCATGACTCATAGGATAGACTGTAACAGACTTCCAAAAATGTACAATTTCTCTGAAGACATTTCCATATGTAGGAGACATCCTTGTCTTGGCACCATAATGTTTTACATTTCCATTAGATGAAAAATACCTGTAACAGTTCTATTTCCTAGGATAAAGTTTTTTATCTTGGTGGACTGTGACAGGTGTTAAAAGAAACAATAGTTTGGAAAACAGCAGTCTCATTTAGAGAGCAATATGTATGCTGATCTTGCCTCCTCTGTTTTTAGTTCATTATAGTAATTGGAGAAATAGTGACTAGCCAATTATCAATGACATTTTAGAAGCACAATCTTCCTTCATTAATGTTAGATGCATTATCTAATGATGTGGCATCCATCACTATTAAACAAACATAAAATTTCAATGGTTCTCAAATAATGGGGGTGCCATTTACTTGTTTCTGTATAAGCTAAAATAAACTATTCCATCCATATACTAGTCTATTCTTCTCTGCTTCCTCCATTATCCCCTAAAAAGATGTCGGGCACCTAGTGAAGTCTGATTGATTAGCAACAATCTTATTGCCTATTGGCAATTGTTTTTGCCAATGTTACTGCCTATCATATTGAATGTTGTATTGCACAAATATAAAATAATCAAATGAATCATGCATTTGATATATCTCCATGCTTTGTGGTATCTAAAATTATTAAAATGTTTTGAATTATTTGTAAAATTTCCAGACAGCCTGAGTACCCCTGGATTGCATTTACATGAATAGCAGGGCAAAGAAATACAATTGTATTACTGTTTGTGGTATAATGAAATGATTGTTCAGCCTCAAATTAAGAAGATAAACTCAAATCTGGCCTCAGACACATACTAACTCTACGACCCTGGACAAGTCAGCCAATCTCTCTTTTCCTCATCTTTAAAATGGGGATAATAACTGCATCTCCTTTCACAATTGTTGTGATAGAAAACTTCACAGCCATAGCATGTACTATATAAATGCTTATTCCCTTTCCTTTTGCTCTCCATTGCCAAAGGTCAATTCAGTGGTAAATTCTTGAGTAACAAAGTTTAAAGTTTTATGGGAAGGTGGCATTTGATATCATGGATAGTGTTTGAACAGATAGATACATGTGGAGGGAATTCTAATCATAGGGAGAGCCATAGAATTATCAAGTCAAGTAAAAGAATATTGGTTGAGTTTATATTGCGTTATGACTGACTAAGCAGTGGGGATACAAAGAAAGACAAAAATATTCCCTGCCCTCAAGAAGGTTACAATTTAACAAGGGGTTGGGGAAAACATACACACACACATACACACACACACACACACACACACACACACACACACAACGTACAAACAAGATACATGCAGGATAATTGGAGATCGCCTTAGAAGGAAGTCACTAACAATGAGGAGGACTACCAAGAACTTCTTGCTGAATGTGGACTTTTAGCTCAAATTTGAAAGAAGTCAAAGAATCCAGTAGGCAGAGAAGGAGAAATAGAGAATTCCAGGCATGGTATATAGTCATTGAAAATGCATCAAGTCAGGAGATGGAATGTCTTTCCTGAGGAAAAGGAAGAAAACTCATGCAAGTGGATAGCAGCCTATGGGGAAGGAAATAAGGTTTCAAGGTGACTGGAAATGCACAAATGGATTAGTTGATAAAGGGCTTTAAAATTTTAAAAAAAGATTTTATTTGTTATCCTGATTAAGGGATGATTGGGGTTTATTGAACAAGGAGGATGATATGGTCAATCCTATGCTTTTGGGAGATCATTTTTATAGCTATACAGAGTATGGAGTATAGCAGGGAGAGGCTTGAGGCAGAGACCAACCAAAAACCTATCACTTAGGATAAGGATTAGACCTGTGATTTAATTCATAAAGGGAACTCTCCATAATTTATAATCATAAAAGATAGCCTAGTGCACTGAAAAGCTAAGTGAGTTTTTCAGAGTTACACAGCTAGTGTATGTTAGAAGGGTGGTGGCTGGATAACCTGAGGTTTTCTTGACTTCAAGACCAGCTCTGAAGCTACTATACCTCTACATTGTAAATAGGAAGTTTTTTTAAGATACAAAAAACATAAAATTAAATAAGCAAGAGTAAAAAACATATGAGGTCAATTCAAGGCAATGCGAATATTCTAATTTGGTTAGAGTGTAAGACATATAGCATAGGTAGCTAGATGAGTAGAACTGAGCTAGACTTACAGAGGGACCTGGATGATAGGTTAAATAATTTGATTCTAATTCCATAGGGAATGGGAATGACAGAGTAAATAATTTAATTCTTATTATATAAAGAATGAATTTTTTCAGCAGGGAGTCAAGCTATAATAGTAATATGACAAAATATATAAGTGGAAAAATCATGATAGAATTAAAATAACACTGGATTTGGAGACAGAAAACCTAGGTTCAAATCCTGGCTCTATTTTTGCTGTTCAGTTGTGTCTGATTCTTCCTGATTCTGGGGTTTTCCTGGAAACGATACTGGAGTAGTTTGTCATTTCCTTCTTCAGCTCGTTTTGTGGATGAGTTAATTGAGGCAAACCAGTCTAAGTGATTTGCCCAGGGTCACACTGCTAGTATGTGTCTGAGGCCAGATTTGAAATCATGTCTTCCTGACTCCAAGTCCAGTGCTCTGTCCTATGCCCTACCTAATTGTCCTGGCTCTGTTACTATAATGCAACCGTTTCGAGCATCAGTTTCCTCATCTGTAAAATGGAGACATCAGTCTCAATGATCACTGAAGACTTT
The DNA here is from genome assembly GCA_028646595.1 of Phalanger gymnotis. Lineage (NCBI taxonomy): Eukaryota > Metazoa > Chordata > Mammalia > Diprotodontia > Phalangeridae > Phalanger > Phalanger gymnotis. Next base: position 272,630,114 of record CM053623.1, read on the forward strand.
TCTGATACCAAATCTATGATATGCACTTATATAAAAACATGTCTATATGCTCATATCTTTAGAACATATACACATCTAATTTAGAATATATGCATATACATATACATTCAAAATGCAAATATGCATTCACACATACCTATGTAGGTATATATATTTTTATATGTGTGTCTGTATATACATATATTTGAGAATACATATATACAGTTCTGTATATATAAATGTGTATATGTACATTCATGTGAATATATACCCACATATATGAATATATTTAGAAATATATGAACACATATGTACACATAATATTCTAAAATTTAATAGTTTCTTCCTTTTCTTCTGCTGGTATGTCTGCAAAGCCTATTACATTTTTTAAAAGGCACTTAAATTTGTTATTTCTAACTGTATTAAACATGAGGATTTCATGCAATAACACTAAACTTCCAAAACAAGCCTTTTCATCAACTATGGCAGACTATTTGTCATATAACTTACAAGAAAGAAAACAATTTTCATTAATAGCTTCACCAGTTGTTTCCTGTGTGTGTATATGTTGGTGTTTTAAACCTATCACTTTGTTAAATGGTTGTTGAATCTGTGTTATTTCCTTGGTGACTTCTTTGACACATTTTCTAAGTGTGCTTTTCAAAGCTCTGATTTTTTTCACCACTTTGTCTCAGTCCTAGGTTTATTGATACTTAAGCAGAGCTGTGTTGATCCTACATCATGTCTTTTCTGAAGCCATGTCCAGACAATGGAAGATATGTTTTGTCTCAAAATATCCTTAAGTGTTAAAAGAGCCAATTACAAAGTCCTGGCAAATAAAAAATATGTCCCTATAACTGCAGAATAGGGAAAGAAAAAAAAATGCTCTTTTTTTAGTAAAGAAAGCATACGTTTTGAAGAAACTTGAATTTCAAGTTATTTAGAATTGGGAAAAACCAAAACAAAACAAGACATCACTCACATTTTCACTTCCTTTGTTTAAAGTTCAAATCTTGGGAGTTTAAAAGTAAACAGAACAAAGTAATGCAGAGCCAGCATGAAAGCTCATTGTTGTTCATTCATGTCCAATTCTTTTTGTCTCTGTGGATCACACTGTCCATGGGGTTTTCTTAACAAAGATGCCGGAGTGATTTGCCATTTCCTTCTCTGGTTAAGACAAACAGAGAATAAATGACTTGCTCAGAGTCATGCAGATAATAAGTGTCTGAGATCAGATTTGAACTCAGGTATTTTTAACTCTAGGCCCAGCACTCTATCCACTGAGCCCTTTAGCTGTCCAACATGTTCATAAAAAGATCCTAAAATAAGATAGATGGATATTATTAAGAAAAATTAAGCAAATACAACAACTTGTGGAAACCTGATTTTACCAGTTTTTCTTTAGCAGTCTTAACTTGTGATTTAATTGGCATGGGGTCCTTGAACTCTGACCATCTAAATCAGTACCTCTTCTGCTGCTAATAATATCAGAATGTTGTCCGGTACACTGAGAGGTCAAATGATATACTGTAGTCACACAGCCAGTGTATGACAGATTGAACTTGACACCAGTCTTCTGACTCTGAGGCTGGTTTTCTATCAATTATCCTATGCTATATCTATTAAGTAAGCATGTATCCACATCTACCCAATCTTCTATGTATGAGAACACAAGTAAAAATATGAAGAAACAAAACAAACGAAACACTTAAATCTCATAATTAAACAAAAAGAAGATTTAAAAATTTGTTGTCGTACATTAAAATTCAATACATCAAAAGATCTTTGAGTTCATTGGCACAGACACTTTTTCAGTGACATTCTAAATTCCTGACTCTCTTTATCCATCCTCCCTCCCTGTCATTTCCAAATCTTGTTAATTCTACCTGACACTGACACTTCACCACCCTAGTCCAAGCCCTAATCTAATCACATTTTGACTATCACAATAACCTTCTCTTTGGTTTCTGTTTCTCAAGTGTCTCCCCACTCCAGATGTCAAATCGATCTTCCTAAATTTCAGGCATGACCAAATCATCCCATCTGTTCAATAAATTCCTGTGGCTTCCTATCACCTATAGGTTCAAACAGAGAGTCTTTGATGCCAAAGTCCTCCCCAATCTGTTCTCTCCTACTTTCCAGGCTTCTTATAATTTACCTCTGCCCCCTGCCCCCAGCCTGGCCCATACCCTACAGTCCAATGATACTAGCACGCTTGCTGTTCTTCACAAAAGAAAGACATTTTCCCTAGCTGTCCCCCTATGACTGGAACTCTCTCTTTATCTCCTTTTTCCTGGCTTCCCTGGTATCCTTTAAGTTCTGACTAAAATACTACCACCTACAAAAAGCCTTTCATGATCTGCCTTAATACTAGTGCCTTCTCTTTGTTCAGTCACTTCAATTTATCCTTTATTGCTTTTTGTGTATAGTTGTTTTCATGTTCTCTCTCCTGTTAGACTATGAGTACCTTGCCAGTTAGATGTCTCAGTGGAGAGAGTTCTGGGCTTAGAGTCAGAATGACCTGAGTTCAAATCCAGCCTCAGATACTTTCTAGCTATGTGACCCTGGGCAACTCATTTAATATTTGTTTTCCTTGGAGGCAGCTAGATGACTCAGTGGATAAAGCACTGGACTTGGCTTCAAGAAGACCTAAGTTAAAATTCAGCCTCAGACATTCACTAGCTGTGTGACCCTGGGCAAGTGACTTAAACTCTGTTTGCCTTAATTGAGTAGAGAAGGAAATGGCAAAACACTTTCCACCGAGAAAACCCTATAGACAGTATTGGTGTGACAGTATTGTGATTCATGGCATTGTGAAGACTCAGACACATGAATGATTGAACAGCTTTGAGAGCAGGAACTGTTCCTGTCATTTACCTACTTTTCTTTGTATCTCCTACTTAGCACAGAATCCGACTAAGAAAAAGCTTGTTTATTTTGACTGTGGCAAATCACAGCCTTTTTATGCTTTTCTAAATGGTTTGCTATGATGAAAACTAGATACATGGATCAGCGTTTATTTAAACTTACATTAATGAGCATCTGTGGACCTAGTCATCTGTTCCTCAAACCATTGTTTGTCCCATCAAAGAAATCTCTATAAATTGGCAGACACTGCCAGTAATCATGTCCATGATGAGGTAGGCTTCTGAAAATGAAGGATTAGTTGATTATCATAAATTATCAGTTCTTTAATACTACTTCTATCTTCAATAATAATTCAGGTTCAAAATAGGTCTCTATTAATAAAAAGTGATTCCCTTACATTAGTCCCGTGAAGTAGGAAGTATTATACTTTCTATTTTTTTGTTATATTTCCTACATTGTTGAAATTTTGTACATAAACAGATTTAAGCTAGGTGAAATTTAAATAACATTGTTACTCAGCTAATAAGACTCTGTGCTAGAATTTTAAACAAGCTGGGGCTGGACGAGGCTCTTCTCTCACCCAGGTCTGACAGAGTTTTCCCAATAACCTTCTATGGTATCGTTGGGGTTTGTGGGTTGAGAAGGCTAGAATTTGCCACAGCTGCCAGTGATTCAGTCCCATGAGGCCTGTTCCAGCCCTGTCTGTGCTGGCACAGCCCACACCGAACACTGCTCTGCTCCCAGCCTGGTATGATAGACCTTTCCTATCGATCTCTCAGGTTGTCTTGGACTGGAAATGTGTTTCACTGTCATTTTGTGGGTTCTGTAGCTCTAGAATTTGTTTAGCGTCATTTTTATGAGTATTTGGAAGAGTTTGGGGGAAAGCTCAAACAAGTCCCTGCTTTTACTTCACCATCTTGGCCTCCCCGCCCCCCATAGGTGTCTTTTGATTATAGCAGGTCCGTGTAGTCTTTAGGACTTTATAGAAAATTCCTTTCCTGTGGCCTAGGTTATTATTCCATCATCTATTATAAAAGAGTTTATTAGGGCCAGAAGGTTTGCTTCTGGTTGTTTTTCTGTTTGTTTATTTTGACAAAGCTATACCTTTAGCCTTCAAGGGGCTAGGCCATGGAGGAAATAACAAAGATTCGGGATCTCTGTGATTTGTATATTTTTTTTTTAAAAAGTGTACCCACTTGTCATCAAGGCACAGCTAAAATGGAATCTATCTTACTATTTGCAAGAAATAGCATATGGCAAGTGAAATCTAAAGGTCACCCATAGCTACTGACTTGGATCACTGTGCATTCATCTTTTTGTTAAGACTGTTTTTTGTTTTGTATTTCTATAATTCCACATTATCACTTACTCAACCATATGAATTTGAATAATTTTATAATTAAAATAAGTTCATATTCATTTTCACATTTGTACTTTTTCTTCATATGGCTTTATCTCACAAAGGAATTCTGAAGGCAATTTGCTAAACTACCAAACTTCGTTAATGGTAAATAAATTATGATTCATTTACTTTTAAGGACATTTGCAAGTTAGTAAGATTATATCATTAGAGGTATTTTAAGTTGCACAGTTGAAATTTCCTGAGTCAAATTCAAAGATAAGGGAACTGCCCAGGAAGAATTTTTATTAACTGAAATATTCTATACTTTTACATAAAATCACTATTTTGTCATATTTTATCTAAAACTGTTTCAGTGGGATTACTGATGGCTATGTAGGTAGGTGATGAGTCACATGACCCTTAGAGAGCATATTTTCACTTAGTCTCTTTTCAGTTCATCAGTATTTACCGGTACATACAGAAACATATTAATCTGCGTAGTTTTGAAGGATTATCAGTAGAGAGAAAACACAAATATCCAACATTAAGCATAATGATAAAGATTATAGAGATTGTTTTTTTTTAGAATTTACTAACGCTCAATAAATATATAATTCATTTCAATGGTCACTAAAGATAATTAGATATTAAAAGTGAATGTGTAATTAAAGAAAGTTAACTTCATTTTCTAAATTTTCTTTAGAGTATAGGATGGTTTTGATTTATTGAATATATTAACTTTCATGAAAACCAAAGCACATTTTGTCAATGACTTATTTTAATTCCAATACATTTTGGATATTTTCTTTGCAGATTTTATGACCCTCATTGACTTTTTCTTGTATCAAGTGTTTTCCCACCCTGCCTTTAAAAAAAATAGTCAGCAGCCTGGCTTATAATGACATAATGATGTTTTTCATTGGAAAAAGTTCAGTAATGTCTAGCACCCCATAAGAATGCTAATTGTAATTGATTTTCTTCATTTAGATTTTCAATATTTCTTGAATGACAAATTGCTCAAAAGCTTAAAATCGATGTAGTTTAAATTTATTCTAAATTTAATATCCAATGCATAAAAGTTTGATATTGGTAGTGAATTTGGTGACAAAGGAGGCAAATTTGACCATCTGCAGCCCTGCAGTATCTCATATTTACAATGTTTCTTCTATGAATTTCTTGCATCCAGGTAAGTCCTCATAAGAAACTATCTTATGTTTTCTACTATTAGGTAAGACATTGGAAGTTACTATATATCAGAATACTGTCTCAAGAACAGAATTTATCCATTAGAACCTTACAACTAGCAAACAGATTTGTTTTCTTCTTCCCTAATAGTGTTATTGAACCTTAGTATTATGGAGTTTGATGAAACCTCATAGAACTCATACTTCTAACAAAATAAGAATCATTTCTATGATACCTCCAAAAATTGACCATGTTATTATTAAGATATGAACTTGATAGAAATCAGCTTTTCACTAGGTCAGCCCTTTCCATCTGGAAATAATTTCTATTGCTTTCAATGCAACCTACTGTAAATTTCTTAGAAACTTCTGCTGTTTTTGTTATTATTTTAATTTTGAAAAGAAATCTACTTCCTTGTAAATTTCACATATTGTTCCTGGTTCTGACCCCTGAAATCTTGCAAAGTTATCATAATATGCCATTTAAATAATAGTTTCACATATTTGAAGATTAATATTCTTCTTGTCCCCTGTCAAATTTTCTCTTCCTGAGGCTGAAACCTTTCCTAGTTCTTTTAAATGGGATTCATAGTATATGGTTTTTTTTTTCCTTCACTTTTCTGGTTAATCTCTCTAGATAGATTCATTCTTGCCTAAGTTCCTTTAAAATACGATATCTGCCGCTGAATGCATTGCTTGAAAGTATTTCTGAATGGGACATAGTAAAAAAGATTCTAAATTCCCTTAATATGGACAAATTTTTTTCTTTAATGTAGCCTGTGTACACCTTAGCTTTTCTCGCAGTCAATTCACACTCTTATATTGAGTTTGTGATCTATCGAAATTTTCAAGGAATAAGAATATAAACTGTTGTCTAGTCATCTTCTTTCTTCAAGATCGTATAAAGTTGATTTTTTTTAATCATAACTTTAAGGATTTAGTTTTCTTTATGTAAAATTATGTTTAACTAGATTTGCCCCAATTTCAAGTTTGTGAATTGTTACATTGTTTTTGCCATCTGATATCTTAACTACACCTTTCAGCCCAGCATCATTCATAATTTGATAACATGTCATTGGTAAGTTCATAAAATTCAGCAATAAAATGTAGGAGAAAGCAGTGCCAAAGACAGAGTTATTTGACTAGAAATCTCTCTCACTAAAATTAAGCATAATTCGGGTTATAAAATTCCCAGATTTGGGTATCAAAATTCAGAAGCACAGAGAACTATCATCCTGTGCACAATTTTCCATTCCTTCAAAAAGTATATTATGAAAAATTTTGATAAATGCTTCACTGAAGTCCAAATATACCATACCTACCAGACAACCTAAGAAATCAGGTAAATGAATTTTTAATACCCATGCTAACTTTTAGTTATCATTAATTCCATTTTCATTTAAAAAGTAGCCATATGAAAGTATATTGCTTTATGCTTTGCAAAGTACGTTATGTCCATGATTTAATTTGAACTTTGAAGCAACTCTACAATACTGATAGAATGGGTATACCCATTCTACAGATGAAGCCATTAAGAATCAGGGAAACAAGATCATTTGCTTGTAGTCATACTACCAGCAGGACATTAGAGATGATATTTGAATATGAATATCCCAGACCTCATTTAGCAGTCTTATGTACCCTATCTACTGCACCATTTGCTTCTTTAATTAAAAGATGTACTCAAAAGCCATACATCTATTCTTTTTCACTGATTCCCTCTCTTAATATAGAATCAATTTCTCCTTCATCAAATTTCCCATATAACTGTGCACTTCAACTTTGCATTTCTCATGTTATGTCTCATCTGTCCTATATTATAGTGATTTATACACATATCTAATTTCCTTCATTAGACTGCAAATTATACATAACTAGAGACTGTGTTCTTGACAAATAGAAAGTGCATAATAAATGTTCTCTCTCTCTCTCTCTCTCTCTCTCTCTCTCTCTCTCTCTCTCTCTCTGTCTGTCTCTCTCTCTCCTTCTCCTCTCTTCCTCTCCCTTTCTATCTTGTATTCTAAGTGCCTTGGAGTAAATTATATACCTTTTAGACTAAAAATCGTTTTAGAATTTTGCTTAGGAGGTATCTATAGTTTCAAGAATCCACATTCTTCTCATTTCCTTGAGCTGTTAAACCTCTTTTACTCTTTCTCTCTCAACAAAGAAAGAATTTTCTACTTTAGGGAGAAATGAGGTACTATTTGCTGTACAAGCCTTCTCTACTCCACACATCAAAACCTCTCACCATTAACCTCATTCTCTTCTTTGCTTCATTGTCTAAAGAAAGTTGGTTTATCTCCTTTTACTTGCTCCAAACTTGATTTTCCCTATTGATCCCATTTTAACCCATCTTATCCCTCATGCCCTCCCATGCTCCCTGCCCCCCTCCCCCACCACCCTGCTACATATGTCCTCTGGAAGCTTGCTCCTTCAATCATCCCTTTACACTTATTCATCTTCAGTCTCTTCTTAATGTTTGACTTTTCCTACTGTTTGTGAACATGTTCAGGGCTCCCCAGTCAGCAAAACAAACCAAACAAAATCCCTCCATTCAAACTACCCCCACATCTTGAATTCACACTTTCTTTGGAACTCCTTAAAATCCCTCTCACTGACTTACTTCGGCTTTCTGGATTTTGCCACCATAATGCAGCAGCTTTTATTTCAACTCTGTAACTTCCCTCAGAACCTGGCCTCCTCATCATGGAATATCCATCCTCCCTGTAGCTTTCTCAACCCTTGAACATTCATTTATATGCTGGTCCCCTTCTCCCAATGGTGAACTGTTTCTGGGGCCTCCAATTTAGGGAAGACCCTGACTGGCCAACTTTTTTTGCCACCCCAGCTCAGTTCTAACTTTCTGGACTTCGACACAAGTCATGCCTTTTCTTGGGCACACTGCATATCCTTTTTAGGTCTGTTTAGTGTTCTGTCCTTACCTCTTATAATGGAAGGCTGGAACTATCTTTCATTTTGTTTGTATTTTTATTCCCATTATTTGGCATGATGTACATAGCAAGTGCTTAATAAATGCATATTACCTTAATGTCTCTATTTTAATCCTTATACTCAATTAAACAATTCTTGACCATGTTATCAATCATAATTGGTAAAACTATCAGCCTTCTTAAGCCTCAATTTATGTGATTTTTCTTCAGCTTTTGACATGACTATCCAACTCCTTCTTTCAAGGGTGGGGAACCTGGAGCCTCAAGGCCATTCATGACCTTCTAGGTTCTTGGGTGTGGCCTTTTGACTGGGTCCAACTTTTACAGAACAGATCCTTTGATTAGGGGTATTTGTTCTTTGAAGTTTGGGTTCAGTCAAAGGGTCACACTTGAGGACCTAGAGGGCCACCTGTGTCATTGAAGCTGTAGGTTCCCCAACCCTGTGATAGGTTCTCCTTCTTTGATTACTCTGACTATTGACCACTCTTCTGGATTTCTTCTTATCAGCATTACTACTCCTCTGTCTCATTTGTGACATCCTAATGTAACTATGAAGTCTAAGTTGGGAGTCAGTAGATTTAGGTTCTAACCCCACCTCTGCCAGTTATTCCCTTATGATTGTGGACAACCCCCAACTTCCTAGTCTGTAAAATAAAGGAATTAGACTAGGTGACCTCTAAGTTTCCATGTAAATCTAATGGGCACTACTGTCTGTTACTGTTAACCTGCCTCTCCTTTCTTCAGTTATTAACTGCCAACATAATCTTTCTAACATACAATCCGAATCATACCACTCTGCTAATCAAAGAATTGGAATTGTGTCTTATTGCAACTGACAAAATACAAGCTTCTTAGTCTTATATTTAATGTTTACATAATCTTGTTCCAGCCTACTTTTCAAGACTGATGTTACTTTTCTTTGTTTACTTTTAATTTACTTTTACCATTCATGGCTTTTAAACATTTTTATTTTTACCATTTATACTTTCTACAATCCACCCTGATCACTTGCCATTCTCCATTGTAAGCTTTTCATTTTTCACTTTTGTGTTTTCTCATTCTTTCTACTCTCCTTGGAATGAACTCCTCATTGATCTGTTTCTTAGAATCTTTAGATTCCTTCAAAACTCAGCTGAGGTGTCATTTTTTAAACTGCCAATCTTTTCTTGATAACCCCCACATTTTAGTTCTCATTTTCCCTTTAAATTCTCTTGTATTCATTTTTTTCTTTATGTGTTATATTGGACTCTTTGTCCCCTCCCCAAACCATAATAAAATAACCTTCTTGAAAGCAAGATTTAAACTACTTAAAAAATTCAATGCCAACCCCTATGTTCATCTGCACATAGTAGGCACATAATGCAGATTTGATAAATTAATGTATATATGTACATATACATATATATATATATTTCTTTTTGAAAAAAATGCTAGAATGTCTCCCTTCATCTTGAATTTTCTAATTGGCTCTCTTACATTCTCCATACTTTCCTGCACATCACAAATTGGTTCAAGAAATCAAATCTCTAAGTGTCTTCAAGCTACTAATTTCATCTAACTTATGATTGTAAGGCTCACTCTTACTATCTTGATGACTGTTTTTCCTTTATTTCCAAATTGACTAAGAGTATGCTGCCATTTTAATTTCAAGCACTATTCTCTTTGGCGGGGAAGATGAAATGAAAATATTCATTGAGTAGTTGAAGCTTTTCTGCTATTCTATACACCTTATTCAATGGGTTTAAAGCAGTTTCCAAATATAGATTTTTAAAGAACTATTTTTGTCATTTTCAGAATTTTTTTCTTCCCCCTCTCCCCAATCTGGAGTTAATTTGGAACTTGGATCTTTTGTGGTTATTTTTAAAAGGTCCATGTCATTCTTTTTTATTCTTACTTCACTATTGTTTTCATATTTTGGTCATGTCCTTTAAATAATTCTGGGCTCATCAGAGAGCTTCTCTGTAAAGTCACATCAATCTCTTGATATTTCCTGCTTTTCTTTTTCATGAGAGGATTCTTTCGCTCTTTTGTGCCTTCCTTTTAAGAGCCTATATATCTTGAAACATAGCAGAGATATGTGGGCCAGTGGTGAACAAATAATACCTTTTCATCAACTTTTATCACAGAAAGTGATTGAATAGGTAGTTTTTTCTAAGTCAAGAATGATAACCTGCTGACAGAAAATTGTGTCTTCAATAGTGTGAATTTCACTGGCCAGATCCAGTCTTTAGATGACAGTAGAAACCTAAGAGGTTGGATTCTTCCCTAAGTTTATTGTGAATAACCTGTAGGTCAAAGTTTGATTTTACAATTAAATTTAGCAAAATTCTTCATTGTTTAATTTCTGGGAAGCCATTGTATTGTTCAGTCTCCGCATATTAAAATTTTAAAATAATCACCTTCATTGCTTTGTGAAAATTTACCATCTTAGAAAGATTATTATTGAGAAAGGGGAAAATAAAGGCTGCCAGAGTTCTTTTAGCTAATCATAGGTCTCTAAGGCTGTTTTACATGAAGTAGCAGAACAATTTTTAAAGCTTTTTAGATTATAGCTTTTGTTCAATCTAGTAAGTTACCTGTTATAGGGATATGCCCCAGTCTGGGTTTGTCTTTTACCTGTCAATTCCAGGTTAAAGATGATAGTCTTGCTATATAAATGGACAGTGATGAATCAGTGCAATTTAAAAATAAAGTGAGAACAGCTCTGGAATGATAGTGCTGCTGATCAAAGACACAGGAAAAATTGTTTGCATTAATTTCGATACTAAATTTAAAATGATCTAATCTCAAGCACGCATGTTAAAGGCAAGTCATTCAAAGGACTGTTAAGTCTTGGCACAAGATTATAATATTAATAATGCCATGTACTTATATAAAACATTAATGCTTATAAAGGCCATTTTCAACCGAGATGTGTATATATACAGAGAGAGGGAAAGAGGAGAGAGAGAAAGAGTTGGGGGGGGGGAGAGGAAGAGAGAGTCAGTCAGAGAGACAGAGACAAAGACAGACGCACAGACACACAGAGACACACAAACACATGAGAGAGAGAAAGAGGGAGAAAGAGAGAGAGAGAGAGAGAGAGAGAGAGAGAGAGAGAGAGAGAGAGAGAGAAAGAGAGAGAGATTACCTAGCAATCTATATAAATACTTTCCCTGATTTTTGCATGATTCTGTGAACTAACCAGGCTCATTATTACCCACATTTTATGGATAAGAAAAATAATTGTGAGAGGTAAAGTGACTTTCCCAAGGAAAAGGCAGTGTCAGAGATTGCCATCAAACTCATTTTTTCTAGCTCTAAGTCCAAGACTTTTCCTTCTGTTGAATACCTGACTAAGACAGAGTAATTGCCCAACAGCTAGAGAAAGAAAAAAAAAAAAGAATATCAAAATTATCCTCTAGAATTTTAAGCATTTGATGATCTTGGCAAAGAGTAATTTTCATTAAAAAGAATTAGTGCTTACGATAAAGGTAGTAAGTTGGTATAATAGATTGATATGGTATGATAAAGATAAGCAAATTCATGAGGGAAGAAATTAGAAATCATTAGTTGTGCAGTTATTTTCCAAGAACCAGAGGACAGAAACTCATCACTACCCTCCAAAACTGTACAGCCTTATAATTGCACTCTGTTATTTTTTTCATTGTCCAACCTGCTACATCCAGCCTTTAATTGGTTGTCTACATTTCCCCTCTCCTCAAAATTTCCTGGCTTCCCAATAGAATTAGTCAGAGTGTCACAAAGTGTGTTTTTCAAAGGACACTGAGTCTCGGTGTTGAAATGAGAAACTCAAAGTTCCTTATTGAACAAGTGGCAGGCCTGGAGATGTCTCCTGACTATTATGTCCAGTGCTTTTCTGGCTTCCTAACAGCCCAAGGCAGTGCTAGGGTAAAAGACCACAGGTTTTCCTCTTTTCTTTTTACTTCTAACAAAAAACCAAGTCCTTGACTTTTAAAAGAATCTTTACAACTAAACACCGTAACGAAACAAAAGGATGGTGGTAATAGTATCAGATAGACTAAGAGAAAACAATATATGTTGCTAGTTTCTTAGGCTTTAATTCTGTAATTATTTGGATGAGGCCTACTCTAGAAGAGCCTCCTTTTCAATCTTACATTGCTGTCCTTCTCCCACGATTTGTCCTTGATGTTTCTCCAATTCCAGCTCTATTTTGTGCATTTGGCAACACTCTATATATGTCATATGTCTTAAATATATTTACTTTAGTTTCTGACTATAGGTAGAGGACCTTGGGGATGGAGGCTAATATTTCTCTGTAGTTTCTATAGTTGTTCTCCATTTAGATTACTGACTGAAGCCTGAGAAAGGTTGTTGTCCCTTAAGCCCCCAAATCCCTCTTGTAGTTTTCCTTCTTCTCTTGTTTGCTTGGTTTGTCTGAAGCAAACCTGTGAGGTCTCTCTTACTGCTTTGTGCCTTGATGATGAAACTTCCTCTTCTATCTCCTTTATTTTAAGGGAGTCTCAAGCACATAGCCTGATTTCCTCTATACTTGAATATAATACTTCAATGTTCAAATGGCTTCTCTTTCATAAATGTGCTTTTCTCTTTTTCTAAGCCTGCATTATGCCCCAGCTAATCACTCACCAGCCAAGCTGAGGTATCAGACACAATCTTGACCTAAGTATAAAAGTTACCAAGAACCAGAAAGAACACTGAATATGGAGTCAGAATACCTAGATTTTATGTTTAAATCCTAGGTATGCCACTTACGGCTGGGTGACTTTGCCCCAAGCAGTCACCTTTCTGAGATTCATTTTCTGTCTCTGTAGGATAGACAGAGTAACACTGATTCACCTCAGCAAATTTTTATTTTCTCTTGGACCCTACCTTTGGTCAGTAGCTCTAGCCTGAAAAGAACCTAAATGTAAATGTGCATTTTCTTGTAGCTGGAAATAATCTCTAACATCCAAGATTTCCTAATGTAAAACACAAGAATAATAATGACATGGAGAACTTTAATACTTAAAGTTTATGTCAAAATAAATCCCTGATTCACTCAGGGAAATGATAATTAATCTAATCAACTCAATAGAATATTTGACAGAATTGATAGATTCTCTAGCATTAAAGAAACACAAAGCAGAAGGCCTATACAAAAACAGCTGATGTCTAATTTATTTTTGTCACAGTAAGTAGCTTCTGTATAGCACCTACCATGTGCCAGGCATTATGATAAGTACTTTACAAACAAATCTCCACAACAACCTTGTGAGGTAGGCGCTATCATTATCCCCATTTTATACTTGAGAAAGCTAATGAAGAAAGAAGTTAAGTGATTTTCCCAAGGTCACAAAGATTGGAAATATCTAAGGTTCAGTTTGAACTTGGGTCTTCCTGATCTCAGGCCCAGTGTTCTACACACCATGCCACCTAGTTGTCTAGTAATAGTGATGAAGATGATGATGATGATAGTAGCAGGCAGTGATTAGGGGTTTGGGGTTAGTTTGCAGTGGTAGAGCAGCTAGGTGGCACAGCGGATAGAGTGTCAGGCCTGAGGTCAGGAATGCTGATTTTCCTGAGTTCAAATTTGGCTTCAAATATGTATGAGCTATGTAACCCTAAGCAAGTCAATTAAGCCCATTTGCCTCAGTTCTGTTAAATGAACTAAGGGAAGAAATGGCAGAACATTACAGTATCATTGCCAAGAAAAACCCAAATGAAGTCATGAAGAGTCAGACATGACTGAAACGACTGAATAACAACAGTAATGATGAGGTAGGGGTGGTATTGGTATTTGAATCCCAAAATCTAATGGATGAGATTGTGTATTACATATGTTTATTGTGGTTGTTTATTGAGGTTGAGTATTGAGAAATACAATGGGCTTTTTTCTGTATTAATTCACTGATTTTCATGAAAGAGAAGAACCATATATTTTGAGTTGGAAGAACAGATTGGATGAAAGTGGAGTATACCAGAGTAGATGAGGTTGCATTTGCATGCCTCACATAGTGAAGAAAGGTTGGGGGCATAGTTTCTCATGCCCCTCCCCATCACCACAGTTGGCAATGATGTCTTGCAGCAGAACAGCCAGAGGATGACTTAGCCAGAGGATATAACTGAATCTAGTATCTAGAATTAGGGTCCTATTTCAGAAATGTTGGTCTCAAGTGCTCAGAATTCTGCTGGTCTTAAGTTATAAATCCCCATTCTTTCCAAAAAAGCTAAGAATTATCCTAGGCCAGGATTTCATTTGCATCCAGAATCAAAGACTATACCCAAGCATGATTAATATTCACTAATTTAAGGAGCAGGCCAAAAAGACTTAAGTGATCATATCATACAACATACCTTATATTCCTTAGTCATTTGAGGGCATTGATAACAGTAACAACTAAAACAACAACAAACATGTGTAGTGGGTAAGTCCAACATGAGTAGTTTGTAAGTCCCTCTCAACACTTTTTATCCACTCTTCCTGCTAATACTCTGATACTCTTGGGAAAATATGCTCCAGTTTATGGGGATATAGGTGATGTTTTCTCACCTTAAGACATTTTGATAAATGCCTTTGCTTTGAGCCAATTCTGGATGACTATTAAAAGTAAACTTAGTAAGGAATCATGAGTTATAGTTTTAGGTATACAGATATAGAATCTCTTAAACTTGAAGTTACCATCCTCTGGGAGACCCGGCCAGTTATAATTGGAAGGTAACCCAGTGAGGGCACTATACAAGTAAGTATTGAAGAAAGCATTCTTGGTAAAAGTAAAATAAAACTCGGTAAAATACTTAATTTATCTTTTAGAAATAGCACAATAACTACATTATTTTGCCTACTTCATTATCCTTACTTTCAGAAAACTCTGATCTTATTTTAGAAATTTGTAAAGTAGATAATCTTGGATTTTTTTCATAGTCTGCAATTTCCATACTGATTATTTTTCCTAAAAAAAGTGTTCATGTTTATTCTCTTTTATCCAGTAACATCCTAATTGTAGCCAAATGTCCTCTTCTTTTAGTGCAGATGTAAAAACTAAACGAAACTTCTAATATGTATATTGAATACCATAAAAGTGAAAAACTCAACAGCTAAAAAAAAATTGTTTAACCAATAACTTCCTAATCATTAAATGTCCCTACCAGATTCCTGGTCAGTCTTAATTCTCTTCTTCAAATTATAATACTTTCATCATGTCAGCTTTTTAAAATTTTCTCCATATCTGGACATCACGGCCTGCATTATTCTGGCTGTTCTCTTGTCTATGTGATCCTTTCATTTGTCTCATATTTTCTCTTTTTCTTTGTAAGTACTATATAAGGGGCCTGTTCCTGAATTGATTTTTGTGCTCTTTTTAAAAATACTTATAGAATATATGTGCTTTGAAAGCAGTACTTTCTTTTGGTGCTTTATCTTTGTGTACTCACGCTGGGCCTCTTAAACTTTTTCTTTTCCACTCTGACCCCTTCAAAGGGATTAAGAATGTAAACATAACTTAAGCTTTAGAAAGATATCTTTTTAAAGATATACGGACATACTATCTCATTTTCTTCTCATAACAATCCTGTGAACTAGGTGCTATTACTTTGCAGATGATTAACTAAGTATAAAGAGTTTAAGTCACTTTAGTATTCTCACTCAGCTAATAAGTACCAAAGGCAGGATATGCACTGAGGTTCTCCTTATTCCAGGGCCAGTTGTCTATCCACTGAGCCACCTAGATGCCTCATTTATACTAAAGAAAATCCCATATATCGCCATTGGAGAAATGAAAGTAATGCAAATTCAACACATTCAAACCTGAAGTCACCATTTTTCCCTCCTCTCAGAAATGGCTTCTTCTTGATACTCTTATCTAATAAGCCAACAAAGTCTTTTCATCCTTTATTGAGCTTCTATGTATCTATTCTTCCCTTTGTTATCCCATTCCTATGATCTTTTTTTCCCATATCTAATGACTAGAATATTTTAATGGCATCTGGTAGGAAATCCCTGCATCACTTGGTTTCAAATGTGATTTATCTTAAACATACCATAGTCATATTCATCATTTTTTCTCCCACTTAATAGTATTTTATTTTTTCAATTACATATATAGTTTTCAACATTCTTTTATAGGATTTTGAGTTCTAATTTTTTTCTCCTTCCATTCCATTCCCCTCCCCTAAGAAAAGCAAGCAATCTAATATGGTTTATACATATACAATCATATTAAACATATTTCCATGATAGTCATGTAGTGAAAGAAGAATCAGAACAAAAGAGAAAAAAAACACAAGAAAGAAAACAAACCAAAAACAACAACAGCAACAAAAAGACAAAATGCTTAAATTTGCTTTCAGACTCTGTAGTTCTTTCCCTGGATATAGATAGCATTTTCCACCATGAGTCTTTTGGAATTGTCTAAGATCATTGCATTGCTAAAAAGAGCTAAGTCTATCAGAGTTAATCATCTCACAATGTCGTTCTTACTGTGTGCAATGGTATCCTGGTTGTGCTCAATTCACTCTGTGTTAGTTCATGTAAGTCTTTCCAAGTTTTTCTGAAATCTGTCTCCTCATCATTTCTTATACCATAATAGTATTCAAGTTCATCTTAAATCATCATCTTTATTATATGAGTTTTTTCTGCTTATTGTCAATGACAATGGATAAGCTACTTAAATGGCTTTCCAGTGTCATAAGATAAAGGCCAATTGCTTTAGTCTCCCAGTTAATAACATTTTACATTTATTCTGTATTTATTGAGTTTATGTATGTTGTCACCCATATTTGAATATAAGCAAAAAGAGGACAATAGCTGTTTTTGCTTTATTTTAACTTTATTTTTTTAATCTCAGCACTTAGCACAGTGTCTGGCATACAGGAAATGCTTAATTGTGCATTGATTAATTGATTAATAAGAGGCAATTATTCCCAATTAGAATAAACTTGTTAACATTAAAACATGACTTTGCTCCTACTTCTTTTATTACTTTTATCTCAACACCAACATCAGCACACAGAACAAAGAGGACTGTGTAATATGTTGCAAGAAGTAATACAAATAAATATAACACGAAGTAGTACATGATTAAGTTCATAAAAAGAGGGTGACATTTTAGATGAAAGTCATAACTAGCAATTTGGGCACCCAGAAAAAGCTGCGAAAGAGTAGAGTAACTTTGTAATTTGTAATATGGAAATACAGAGGATACTGAGAAAAAATTATTTTTTGGAGAAGGTAAGGAACATGACCATGAAATAAGAGAAGCAGAGACTCTGGGACACTGGAAATAAATGGTTTTAGGGGTAGAAGAAGTTTACTGGGGTGCAGATGGAATAGGCCATGGCCTGGAATGATGGCCACTGGTGGAAGGAAGAAAGAAATCTAGTGGTCTTGTAGTTTCCTATTGTAGCTAGTCAGATATTGAGGAATACGCAGACTATATTTTAGAAATAGTCCTTGGCCTCATTGAGTCAGGAAGATAGAAAATACAGAGGTCATTATAATAGAAATAACATATATAACACCTGAAGGGCATAGAAAATGTTCCCTGGATGGGCAGAGCCAAGATGGCGACTGGAAAGCAGTAACTTGGGTGAGCTCCCCACCAAGTCCCTCCAAAAACCTATGAAAAAATGGCTCTGAACCAATTCTAGAACTGCAGAACCCACAAAGTGGCAGAGGGAAGCAGGGCTACAGCCCAGGACAGCCTGGATGGTCTCGGGATAAGGTCTGTCCCAAACAGAACTCCTAGCCCCCAGCCGAGGGGAGCAGAGCTGAGACAAGCAGAGCCCAGCGCGCAAGGCGCAGCGGCGCGGCACGGCGCGGCCCGGCAGACTGCGGACCAACGAGACCTGGAGTAGAGAGGAGAGTGCCCTAGCATGCTGAATTACTGAGCTGTGGCATGTACCAGACTTCACAACCCACAAACAGCAAAGAAGGTGAGTGGGAAAAGCGGCGGGCGGGACAGAGTTTGCGGTTCAACTACCACCCCTGAGGCAAAGGAGGCGGGGCAGCTTTAGAAATTCAGCTGCAGTTGCTTCTGGCCCCACGCCCACCTGGTGGGAGGAATTAAGTGGCTGATCAGAGCAGGAGTGCAGAGCCTGCTGAAGATTTAAGCCCTCTCCGGCTACGGGGGGTTTTGGGACGGAGGAGCGCTGGCAGCGCATCCACCCAAGCGTGGAACATAGAACTCTTTAGTCACACCCTGTTGAAAAACTCAAGGGTTAAGTAAAGTGTCTGGGAACATGGCCAGACGGTGAAAACACACCCAGATTCAGTCTCAGACTCTGGAGTCCTTCTTTGGTGACAAAGAAGACCAAAACATACAGTCAGAAGAAGTTAAAGTCATAGAGCCTACAACCAAAACCTCTAAGAGGGACATGAACTGGTCTCAGGCCATGGAAGAACTCAAAAAGGATTTA
>CM053623.1:272649311-272665220 GCA_028646595.1 Phalanger gymnotis
TAGAGTTAGTCTTTCACAACATGAGTGTTGTGGAAGGGTTATACATAATGATACGCATGCATGTTGAATTACTTGATTTCTTAGGGAGGGTGGGTGGGAAGGGAAGAGGGGAGAGAATATGGAACTCAAAGTTTTAAAAAAATAGATGTTCAAAAACAAAAACAAAAAAAGTTTTTTGTAGAAATTTATCTTGCCCAAAAGAAAGAAAGGGAAAAGGGGATGGGAGGGGAGTGGGGTGACAGGAGGGAGGGCTGACTGGGGAACAGGACAACCAGAATATACACCATCTTGGAGTTGGAGGGGAGGGTAGAAATGGGGAGAAAATTTGTAATTCAAACTCCTGTGAAAATCAACTCTGAAAAAATATATTAAGTAATAAAAAAGGAAAAAAAATAAAAAGATTATACCACAAAAAATGAATTAATTAAGGAAAACTGTCCCAATATCCTGGAACCAGAGGGCAAAACAGACATTGAAATCATCTAGTGGTTACCTCAGGGAACAAAAGATTGCAAAATAAAAACTCCAAGGACAATTAGTCAAATTTCAGAACTATCAGGTTAGAAAAAAATTACTGCTAGTTGCCAGAAAGAAAAAAAATGCAAATATCAGGGAGCCAAAATCATGATTACACAGGACTTAGCAGTTGCAATATTTAAAGATAGCAGGTCATAGAACATGATTTCCTGGAGAGCAAAGGAGCGAGAATGAGAGCCAAGAATCACCTACCTAGTAAAAGTAAGCATAATATTTCAAGAGGGGAAAATGATCACTCAATGAAAGAGAAGGATTTCAAGCTTTAATAAAGAGAAGACCAGAACTGAACAAAAAATTTGATCTACAATATCAAGACCCACAAGAAGCACAAACAGGTAAAAAACAGAAAGAAAACATAAGGGATTCAATGAAGTTGAACTATTTATATCTCTATATGGAAGATGATACTTGTAATTTTGAAAAGGGCATCACTAATAATACAACTAGAAGGAAAATGCATAGACAGAGGGAACCAGTAAAGGTAAATTTGAGGGAATGACAGTGAAAAAAAAAATAAGAGTTGAAAAAGGAGAGTACACTGGGTTCAGAAGGAAGGGAGAGGTAGAATGTAGTAAATTATTTCACATGAAGAGGCATGAAAGACCTATTACAGTGGAGGGGAAAATGGGAGGGTAGGTGATGGATATTGCTTGAAACTTCCTTTTATCAGTATTGGCTCAAAGAAGGATTAATAGACTGAGCACATAACAAAGCATCCTTTTTTCACGTACTTTACTCTTTTTCATGATTTTTCCCCCTTTTGATCTGTTTCTTCTTCCACAACTCTGATGAATATGGAAATACGTTTTACTTAATATCACAAACGTAACCTACATTAAATTGCCTATCATTTTTGGAAGAGGGAAGGGGAGAGAGAGAGGGAGAAACATGTGGAAGTCAAAACCTTCTAAAAATTGCCTTGGCAAATAATAACTTCTACTATCTCTGTCACATTGGCCAGTCACTATTCCAAGTCCCTCATTTTACACATGAGAAAACTGAGGCCCAGAGAGCCTTTCCAGTCCCCTCAGGTCTGGATTCTCTGATCCCACGATTCTTCTCAGTTACCAGTTGTGGAATTTTACAAATAGATTATTGCTGTTGTTGTTTTTGTTAGATCATTTTATTACTGCTTGTTTTTAATTCTCAATTCCATTCTGCTGTGAATGTGGCAATGCTTTTTATTCTTACTATTTAAATTTATAATGTTTTTTTTATTGTGTATATGTTTTCATATTTAAGTTTAAAATGCATTAATGGAATTGAATGGAATAAATTGAATGGAATTAAATCATCTCTATAGAACCCAATCTAAAATAGATGTCTTTTAAAAATAGTTCAATATTTTAATTTTTCATGAAAGTTATCTATTGATAGGAAGCAGCATCATTAATACATGAAATTATCTATTTTTCATCTAGAACTGTAAAAAAATAATTCTCTCTCTCTCTCTCTCTCCCTCTCTCTCTCTCTTTGTGTATGTGTGTGTGTGTGTGTAAAAAAAAGATCATTCTTCCCAGATAGCTTGTAAGAAAGCATATTATGTGAGGCTATTCAACAATAATATAATATTTTCCAATTAACATGTATGTTCTGTTCTGTTCTATTTGTTAGGTTATGTTGTGTTATATTATGTTATATGACATTTCATTGTGTTGTATTATATTACATTATATTATATTGCAGATGTATTCTCAACCCACCAAACCTTGTCATTTGGTATTTTTTAAAGAAGTATTTACAAAACCATGTGACTTAAAAATTAAGTTTTTGTTGATGAAAAAATTGTAGGTCACCTATATAGATTTTCAATTCTGCAGGACTTAAAAAGAGTTGTAATTCCTCTGATCTAATATGTCCTATGACTTAGCCATTGATATTGGCCTAGATTCTGTATATGTTGTCTATTAAGAAAATTATATAAATAGAATTGCCTCTCTTTTTTTATTCTATCCAGAAATTAGAATGTTTGCTTAATATTATCAGGAGAATAAGCTATCAGCTTTCTTGAACCTTTTTCTAGGTACCCTGAAGGGCAACAGTTCTCAAAGTACAGTATAGGAACCCTCAGGGGTCACCAACACCCTCCCACAAGGTTTATGATGTCAAAACTATTTTCATAATAATAAAACAGTTAATTTCCAACACAGTAAATGTTAATTAATATTAGCCATATAAGGAAAAAAAGTCTTTCCTGTCTTCAATATTTGTTTTAGGGAGTGAAAGGGCCTGACTCCAAAATTTTGGTAACAGTGCTACAGAAAATAGAAGAGAGGCAGTTCCAAACATGAGATTTGGGATCTTAATTGATATTCTGTCTCCATTTTAATTTATTTATAAATAAGAGAACCAGAAAATTAAATAAGAAAGCATAAATATTAAATTCTGACATCTACAGACCATATTAGTGATTAAATTCATTGACATTATGTGATAGACAATAATGTAGAAAAATACATACATGCATACATACATACATACATACATACAAACTCTTATATAGTACAAGGGTATATATCATAAAACAAGAAAGATTGAAAATGTTTTACATAGTAATGAAACAATCAAATTTTAAATAATTTGTTATGTTTTATTTATTAACAATACAGAATATTTCTAGTGAGAATAATATGATTAAACTTCATTAAGTCTGAAATTTTTATGACTTGGTAATACAGTGAATTGAATGTCTCATTCTATGTTTAGTTTAATACTTGACTTTAATCAATATCACAGCATAAAAAGTGTACCTTACCAAAATACACTGAGCCAAATGGAAGAAGTGAATCATTGATTTGCTAATGAAATCATAACATTCTTATTTTTCCTTTAAGCATCTACAAAACTACATGAAAAGTGACTAGTAAATTTTTTTCCTTCCTGATATCAACTAGTATTTCTTGTGAATTAACTGGGTGTTGAACATATGCATAGGTATGTACGTATGTTCATTTTTTCTTGCAAGTTTTTTTTTTGTATATGGGTACATGTATACACAAGTATATGTAGTCTGTGTGTATACATGCATATACAATATACATATATACATATACATATATGTACACATATAAACACATCTCTTTATACATAATACCTCCCAGGAAATATGTTACATTATGTTATGTCATGTCATTTACATTGGTAGTGTTACATTACATTACAAATATGTCTGCAGCCCACTGAAACTTGTCATTTGATTATTTTTGTTAAAGGCTTGGAAACTGTCTTTCAGAGTTTTAAAATCTTGCAAATTTGAAAGTCTATGTAGGCGGCACACAAATTTTTCATCAACAAAACTTAATTTTTAAATGTCTTACTAATCATGGTAACTTCACTTTCTCACTAGTTAATAGTAAAGGCATAATATACACTTTCATCAAGGTTCATTTTTTAATGATTGTGAATAGAAATACAC
The DNA here is from genome assembly GCA_028646595.1 of Phalanger gymnotis. NCBI lineage: Eukaryota > Metazoa > Chordata > Mammalia > Diprotodontia > Phalangeridae > Phalanger > Phalanger gymnotis. Next base: position 272,653,264 of record CM053623.1, read on the forward strand.
ATTTTAAATTAATTGCATTTAATTTTTAACCTCAAATCCCTCCCTCCTTTTTTTTAACTTTTAACATGGATGATAAGCAGCTTGGGATTGGAGTGGAAAAATTGTCATTCCTGATTTTTCACTTATTAGAATTATTTTAAGATCAGGCTTCTTTTTGAGTGTACTTTCAAGTTAAAAACCCAGTTTGTAAGGGTTAGTCTAACTAAAATCAGATGAAATAATCCATAAATCCATTTGACTAGGCATATGATACCTTTAATGTGTCACAATATGGTGAAAGAATGATTGAACAGTGAAATCACTGTCAATCTTTCCATTTTGTTGAACTCTTCTTTTCTTGGAATACCTTACGTACCAATCTCGAGACCTGACTGTCTGATGCATAGAAGTGATGGCACAACAGTCACACAAAAATTAAGTATTAATACAACATTTGTATTTTGGGGTATAAATGATAAAGGCATAATTTCCTCTGGCACTACTTTTGGTCACCTTGTACATATCTGTGGTGTATGCACCCCAGCTTGGAAACCATGGGTTTGAGGGATCCTATGATAGCGTCCCAGAAGCAGGAGCCTTCAGGAACCAACTATACTTCAGGCTCCCAGGGAACATGATAACGCTTTTTAAACAATATTTTACAGAAAATGTTTTAAGGATCAAGTACCTGTATAAAGAGTATGAGTCCTGATATAGTAAAGGGATGGTAGTAGTTTTGAAAAGTGTTGAAGTATATCAAAAATATTTTTGAATCAACACCAACATGATTGCAAGCTTCTCGTTTGATTGATTCTCACTCCCACCAATTAACTGACAAATTATTAATTTAGCCAGCATCTGTAGCTTGGTCAATGCCAGGTCCAGGGGTGATGCAGCACAGTCTAAGATAGGAAGGGTGACATCCAGCTCAAGAGGTCAATCATCTACAGGTAGAGGGCACCAAACCTGTGGGAAAAATATCTAGCAAACAAGCTGAAAGGTCAAAAAGAAATAAGGAGACAACAACCAAAAGCAGGGTAGATATACCATTAGCTGTGCTTCCAGAGTCCATAAACCAACAAAAACTGTATTAACTCCCATGCTCCTTACTACTGTGTATTTCTTTAATATGAGCTGGGACTTGGCCAACTTCCTATTCTCCCTTAAAGTGTGACACACTTGGATACGATTCAGGAGGATTTGTAGGGGCAGTTCTTAGTTCCCTATTCTGCCTAATATTAAGTCCTTTTCCTCAGTTATCTAGCTCATTAGTTGGAATACCATCTCCTTCCAAAATCTATCCCTGCTATTAATAGAGCAGTAAATAATTCCTTCCTTGTTAATCTATTCTGACATTGAATCTGCTGGCAATTTACCATTCTCTCCTGAGGAAATTTATCCTTTCTGCATTCCCCTAAGCTACTTACTTGTGAAATCTTATCCAGCACCTCATTTTCCTATTTCCTCAGTTTCCCTATTTCCCCAATTAGAAGAGTCAGAATTAGGTGCCTATAAGCAGGAGAAGTTGTCTTCACTATTATATTTTTATGAGAAATTGCTAAGGGGTACCGTGATATACATCTGTGTCTCAACCATAACTACTGTCTTCATTACCTCTTCCTTTAACTTTTTCATCACCACTAGGCCACATAGAGTCAGTAGGATACTGTCTTCTGTATCCTTCTGCAGCTAAAGCTAACAGATTAGTTGCATTGTTACTTCCTAATCCCCAAAAGCTTTTTGTATAAAAACATTCTGACTAATGCCTATGAATTTCAAACAATCTATGTCATCTATTCCTATTCCTCTTGCCCCTTCATCACTGATTCTCACTATCCAAGTTACCAATGATTCTCCCATTTTTTGCATGAATTGACTCAAAATATCTGTGACCTCTTGCTAAGTAAAATCCTCAGTTATTTCCCTAAACACTGTGTAGTGTTCCTGGCTCTCCTGCTTCCTTTGTGGTATTGGGAGAACATCTGCATTAGAAGCCTCCTCATTTAACTCTGTTTCATTCTTCTCTCAGGCATCCTCCTGGCAGGTGTTTGGGCCCCCATCGGGCTTGCCCTGTAGTAATGGCAAGCAAAGTGGGACGTTTTTGCTGTTTTTTATTTTTTTTTCTTTTGGAGTGCTTCTCAGTACTAAGACAATAAAGTGCCTTTGTTTGAATCTCGACTCTTCGATTAGATCAAGAGTCTTAAGTCACAAGAAAGTCTAAGTTACATAAATTTGAGTCACATGGTTGAGACTCCCTCTGTGGGCTGACCCTGAAGAAGTGTGTATATATGCATACTCTGAGGTTGGCATTTTGCTTTGAATATTGTCTCATGAGAAGAGTATTCATGTGATAGACCCAGATAAGACTCTAGTTAGCCCTTTAGGAACCCCTCAGCTTTGAAAACCCAGATGTTGGTGCTTCTGTGGTAACTATGTATTGTGATTTGGTTAGAATACGTGTTGATTTGTTTATATTGTCTATGTTTGTAATTTCTGTTTAAATTTGCCCTGATGTTCAGGATGCTGGTTCTCCCCCTGAACTAAGTGAATGATATATGTGTGTTTGATTAAAGTGAGATTGTCAACTCCTTTAAGTTTCTTACCTTAGAAGAGCAGATCAAAGAACTTGTGCAAGCAGCCCTCTTATGTGCTGATTTTATTGGTCTTTCACCCACACAACAGCTGCCATCAACACTGTCATTACAAAAATGGCATATTCATGCAGCATCTGCAGATTAAAAGGAAAGTATGGAGTTTTGGGGTACTGGGATAGTGGTTGGATATTTACCAGTTATTGGGTTGCTCTTTATACTTGTGGTGGCTATGGTTCTGTGGATGCCCAGGTGCAGCAGCAGCCTGAGGGAAAACAGTAACAGTGATAGGAGTGGTTTCTCCGGGGCCCAGAGCAAGGCCCCTGGGAGATAAGCTTTCCTTCCTCCTCCCTACCTCACTAGTACTCTGGAGGAGACAGGCTAGAGCACAGGCTGTGGGAGGAAAACAAGCAGAGGCTTGGGGGAGATGGGAATGGCCAGAGCCAGGGCTCGAGTGGATTAGCCTACCTCTAGACTGTGCTGAAGGAATGAATGTCCTGAGATTTTATTGTATGTGGAGCATTGAAACAGGAACAGAGAATGGCCTTCGAATAGACTCAGAGGGAGTGGTTGGTGAAGCAAGAGAATAAGTGGAGAATGGCCTTTGTACAGATGTGTAAGAGAGGAGGAACTGCCTGAGAGCCAACCTTGGTGAGATGAGAGCAAAAATGGAGAGCCACCTACATTGGGATTCAGGCAGAAGCCAGGAAGGACCAGCAGGAGCTGGATGATGGGGAATCTTAGAGCCTGGAATTCAGCCTTGAAGCAGGATGGAAACTTAGTAGCAAGGTGCTGAGGGTGGTTTTTTGCTTCCTTCTCCTGGGACTGTTTGGAATTCAGCAGGATGGTGGAGTTGTCAATGGTCGGTGGGGGGAAGTGCTGTGGACTCCCCAGAACCATACCCTGTTGGCTTTGTTGCCCAGCTGCCCCTCAGGACTTGGAAGTGGGGAGCTGGAGCATTGTGGGAAGAACAGAGCAACAAGAGAACTTTTTTTTGGACTTTTACGTTTGTGTTGGGACTTTGCTAATTAAAACATGCTGGTACCTGAGAGTGCCAGGAGTAAGCCTGAAATGGCTGTGTGGGGAGAAGGACACACCTTCAAAAAGAACTTTACTTGGACACTATGTAATTACTAAATAAGATTGTAACTTGCTGTGATCTAGGGGTAGATGGTGTTTGTATTGTAAGCAAGTATTTTGGGGAATGATGACATTGCTGTGTGTACTTATTTCATATTATCCTTGTTGTATTGTTATGTTGCTATGGTATTATTAGCACCAGTTTCTCATTGACCTATGTAATGGATACAAACATCTAGGGTTGACCAATGAACCATGTGGCCATTCTGGTGATGAGATGCTATGTTAAGCATTTTGCAAATGTGATATGTACATTTTTAGGGGATTCTGTTGTAATTGAAAAAAAAGAAGTTTGTACGTATTCATACACAAGTTGCCTATGTACTGGACTTAAAAGACCTTGGGGCTAAATGTGAAGCCAATTTGTAAGTGAAAGATCTTTCCCAACCATTGATTAGGCCTTGGGTGGAGCCAACAAAGGGAGGCCTGATTAGAGGCAGGCCCACACCTTTGTGATAGTGATCAGGGATTAAAGACTCTTCCCACCCCCTGGTGTTTCAAGCAGCTGTTGTGGGGGTGACAGAACAATAACACCGGCAGACAAGAGCGCTGCTAGCACAGGTTCTTTGATCTGCTCTTCTAAGGAAACAGCTTAAAGGGGTTTACAATCTCACTTTAATCAAACATGCATATATCATTCACTTAGTTCAGGGAGGAAAGCCAACACCCTGAACTTTGGGGCAAATACAAAAAGAAATTACAAACAGAGACAATAAAAACAAGACAAACACACACCATTATCAAAAGACAGGCCTCTAGGGGTCTGAAAAAAGAATTACATAGTTATGAGAGAGAGAGAGAGAGAGAGAGAGAGAGAGAGAGAGGCACCAACATCTGGGTGTTCAAAGACAGGAAGCTCCAGCAGCTACCAAGAGTCTTGTCTGGTCAAATCACACACACTCTTTCAGTGAGTGAGAGATGCAAACAAGACACTAACCTCTGAGTTTATATACCCTGTTCAGGGTCAAAGGTTGTCACAACCATGGAACTTAAAGCTATGTGAACTAGGCTTTCTTATTTCTTAAGCCAGTCAAAGGCTCTTGATTCAATCAAAGAAACAAAGGCCAGACACATCAAAGGCACTTGATTACCTCAGTGCTATAAAAGAAAAAACAGTAAAAATTCCCACACTAATTACCAATACAAATGCTAACCTCAGAGTATATATATATATAGATATATATATATAGATATATATATAGATATATATATATATCTATATATATATATACACTTCTTCAGAGTCAGCCCACAGAGGGTGTCACAGCCATGTGACTCAAACTCATGTGACTTAGGCTTTCTTGTGACTTAAGTAGCTCAACAATGACCCTTGATTCAGTCAAAGACTTGATTCAAACAAAGGCACTTGATTGCCTTAGTGCTGAGAAGCACTCCAAAAGGAAAAAAAAAAACCAGCAAAAAGTCCCACTCTGCTTGCCATTATACCTGTGTAAGGGCAACATGTACCTTCCTGTTGTTACTTTTTTGCTTTTTTTGTGAGCTAAATTCACAGCTGATTTTTCTTCTACCAAATGAGACTTTCTAGCTTGCTCTTCTAAAGGAAAGCTTGAATCCTATAGCATAGAAATCTTCTCATGCAAACCAGGTAACTCCTTTTCCATCTGAACTTTTTTCTCCAGCAATTTGTCTCTGGTTTTATACATAATATGATAGCCTGTTAGCAAGGCCCAGCTACTCCTACACACCATTGTCAATTCGTTTACCAGTTCTGTTGGTGTTCCTTGCATACATCTTTCTAAATCTCAGGGTCCTCCCTTGTATAGCCTAAGTTTCTAGTTTCGGAGTCTTGTGCTTTTAGCCAGTTCTCTTGCCAGGGAGGAATAAGTTAAATCCTCCCATCCCCCGATATCCTTCCTTCCCTAATGCCTTCCTGCTTCCAAGTAGAGGTCTGATATTTTGCAATTCCATCCTCATCACTAAATGTAGCACCAAGGAGATACTCACGGATTCTATGACTGCTATGAATATGCCAGTATAGCTCTGAATCACAAAATATAATAGACTCTCTTCAATGAAGGCAGAAACAAAACATTTATTTAAATACCAGAAAGCCAAATCCCAACACCAAAAAGCCAAATCCATGATAGCAACAAAGAAATTTATATACATTATCAATGCAGGGGGCACTGCCATCCCCAATCCTTTCCCCTGTTAAGTCCTTCCCACAAACAAGGGCAAAAGCACTCTCCCTCCCATTCATACTAGCTGCTGCTCTGTGTGTGTCTCTCTCTCCCAGCTCTGACTGCTCCATCTCACTTCCCCTCAGCTCTATTCCATCCTTCCTTCTCTACCTCTTCCCGCTCCATCCATTTAGCAAGCTCCTCCCACCACAGGCTCCATGTAACTCAAACTTCCTTATGACTCATGCTTCCATGTGACTCAGACTCATGTGACTCAGACAGGTCACATGGGCCTATTATCAGATGGAAAAATCCTCAAACTGTATTAATATTACATCTTCCCATCTGTATGACAAGGAAATGTCACATAATTTCAACCTGCCAGAGTTATAGCACCTTCCTCCTAGGATAGTTGTGAGGATCAAATGTGATAATATTTATAATGCACTTAGCATACTGTCTGGCCCCCAGTAGGGACTTAATAAATGATTATCTCCTTTCTTCTCAGTTCTTAGCAAAGTACTTGGGCTTTCTTAGGTATTCTTCTTTTTCCTTGATATATCCCAGAATTATCTATTTGCTTGCCTTATGTTTGTTTGAAAAGATTGTTTTACATAAATAGACAAACATAAATCTTTCTTTCTCTGTTTCTTTCTATCTATCTATCTATCTATCTATCTATCTATCTATCTATCTATCTATCTGCAGAATGTAGCAGTGTTAAATTTTTTTTAAGTTGTTGCTGTAATCTACTTTGTATTTACACCAGGGAAGATAATGCGTAGTTAACCATCTAATTTTCTGTGTCATTATGGCTTTTATACCTTTTAAAATAAATGGGCATCTGCATGAGCTAACTTTAAAATGATTCTTATGGCTGATAAAGCCATTTTTTCACTTTATGAATTTAGTACGCATCTAGAAAGAACATATTGTCTTAAAGAAATGTTTCTGAGAGTTCTGGTTTGTTTAACTTTTATTTCCTAAAAGTTGATGGAAGAAAGTCCTTTAAAAGATATTTTAATTTAAAGGGGTAAGTAGAATAGCATGTCATTTGAACCTCTCTTTAAGATTATTGAGTTCAGTCTGTAAAGTAACAGGGTCTGAACTCATGTATGTAGATGAAGGCACATTGAATATACACTATGCTCTCCCCCTCTATCACCTCTGAACTGATGCTCCATTTTTCAGTATCAGGGTTTCTAAAGATCCATCTCTTGTGATGGGGCAGGGGCAAGGCATGCGAGGTTAGCCATGCTATCTACCCCAAGAGAATCAATGATTAAAAAAAGAATTTCATAATGTCAAAGATCACTTCTAGATGATCCATGATCATTAGTCTAAACGAATAGTCTAACGGATCTACCTGGGTTTATAAACTTGGAGCTTACGTCTTTCTTCTTTTAGAGTCTTTACCTTGAAGCCATAGAATACTATATTTTTCTGGCAGTAACTAGGAATACAAACTCCTATACTGAGCTAAGAAATAATACTATTAGAACATTGACTGTATTGAGCCCTCTGTTATTGGGTCCAACCCTACCCAAACTTGGCTGGCTTTTGGAGCTGTGAGGATCAGGAAGATCTGGGGCAAATTAGCCATCCTCTGAAACACTTTACCCATGCTTCAAAGGAAGGAAGAGACATTTTTTTTCCTTTGTCCTTTAACCATATAAAATCTGGGAGCTATGAAAGTTTTATATATATAAGCACACTTTCCCCTTCACAAAGGAAGAGTTAAGCTTAGAAAGGCTTTGTATGATTAATTCAAGTTGAGTGAACAAATGAAAGAATGAACAAAAGTAGAAAATTTAGTTGTTTTTAATATAAGAATATTTTATTTTTAAGCAATATATTTTATTCAGTAAAATTTCTAATATTATATCAAATGAAAATATACAGCTAAAAATAATAGAACATGTAATATATCCACTCATCATTTTAAAATGTTTTGTCATTGAAAAACAACAAAACATCATCTTAGAATAATAGTTTGAATTTTCTTAAAGCAACAACTGAAATTTGTGTTGAGATTGGCTGATTTTACTAGTTTTCCCTAGCAAAATAAGATACTTTTTACTTTCTCAGCAGATTGAGAGAGCATTAAAGTTAAGATAAATTGATTATCAAGGGCATAATACAGTGTATCTAAATCTGTATTTTTAAAAATAATCAAGGTGGGGCAGAGACAAGATGGTAGCTGGATAGCAGGGATTTGCGTGAGCTCTCCCCCAGTTCACTCCAAACACCTATAAAAATGGCTCTGAACAAATTCTAGAACTACAGAACCCATGAAATAGCAGAGGGAAAATTCAGCCCAATACAGTTTGGATGGTCTCTGGGTAAGGTCTATTGTGGACACAGCAGGGAGCAGAGCTGAGCAGAACCCAGCATGAGCCACGCCTGGACCAACTGGAATGGGAACCGGGCAGAACAGGAACTAGCATCCTGAAACAGTGAGCTGTGGCAATTACCAGACTTCTCAACTCATAAACACCAAAGACAACAGAGAAGGTTAGTGGCAAAAGCTGCAGGAGACAGACTGAAAGGAGTTCACGGTTAGGCCACTGCCCGGGAGGCAGCAGGGGTGGTGCAGCTACAGAACTACAGCTGCAATTGCTTCTGGCCCCAAGGTTACCTGGTGGGAGGAATTAAGTGATGGATCAAGCAGTAGTGCAGAGCCTGCGTAAGATCTGAGTCAGGTCGGGGTTGGTGGTCCTTGGGGGAGGAGGTGTGCTGGTGTGGCAGAGCTTGCTCTACAGAAATAGCTCTGAAAACAATCGCACATACCCTCAAGCTTGGAACAAAGTACTCTCTACTCTACAAGAAGTCATGTCCGGACGAAAAAACTCAAGGGTCAAGTAGTTGACTGGGAACATGGTCAGGCAGCGAAAACACACTCAGATTCAGTCTCAAATGGCAAAAGAGCTCCAAAAAGCCAATGAGGAGAAGAATGCCTTGAAAGGCAGAATTAGCCAAATAGAAAAGGAGGTCCAAAAGACCACTGAAGAAAATACTACTTTAAAAATTAGATTGGAGCAAGTGGAAGCTAGTGTCTGTATGAGAAATGAAGACATTATAAAACAGAACCAAAGGAATAAAAAAGTGGAAGACGATGTGAAATATCTCATTGGAAAAAACACTGACCTGGAAAACAGGTCCACGAGAGATAATTTAAAAATTATTGGACTACCTGAAAGCCATGATCAAAACAAGAGCCTAGATATCGTTTTTCAAGCAATTATCAAGAAGAACTGCCCTGATATTCTACAGTCAGAGGGTAAAATAGAAATTGAAAGAATCCACCCATTGCTTCCTGACAAAGATCCCAAAAAGCAAATTCCTAGGAATATTGTTGCCAAGTTCCAGAGCTCCCAGATCAAGGAATACTGCAAGCAGCCAGAAAGAAACAATCTGAGTATTGTGGAAACACAATTGCAATAACACAAGATCTAGCAGCTTCCACATTAAGATATCGAAGGACTTGGAATATGATATTCTGGAGGTCAATGGAGCTAGGATTAAAACCAAGAATCACCTACCCAGCAAAACTGAATATCGTGCTCCAAGGTAAAATATGGATTTTCAATAAAATAGAGGACTTTCAAGCTTTCTCAGTGAAAAGACCAGAGGTAAATAGAAAAGTTGACTTTCAAACACAAGAATCAAGAGAAGCATGAAAAGGTAAACAAGAAAGAGAAATCATAAGGAACTTACTGAAGTTAAACTGTTTTCTTTACATTCCCATGTGGAAAGATGATGTGCATAATTCATGAGACCTCAGTATTAGAGTAGCTGAAGAGAATATATGTAGACAGAGGGCACAGGGCGAGTTGAATATGAATGGATGATATCTAAAACAATACAATTAAATTAAGGGATGAGAGAGGAATACATTGACAGAGGGAGAAAGGAAGAGATAGAATGGGGTAAATTATCTCACATAAAAGTGGCAAGAAAAATCAGTTCTGTTGTGAAGGAAGAGGGGGCCCGTGAGAGGGCATGAGTGAATCTTGCTTTCATTGGATTTGACCTCAGGGGGGAATAACATACATCCTCAATTGGGTATCTTACCCCACAGGAAAGAAGAAGGAAAGAGATAAATAGCAGGGGACAATAGAAGGGAGGGCAGATAGGGGGAGGAAGAAATCAAAAGCAAACACTTTTGAGAAGGGACAGGTTCAAGGGAGAAAATTGGATAAAGAGGGATAGGATAGGAAGGAGCAAAATATAGTCTTTCACAACATGAGTACTGTAGAAGGGTTTTGCGTAATGATACACATGTGGTCTATGTGGAATTGCTTACCTTCTTAGGGAGGGTGGGTGGGGAGGGAAAAGGAAAGAGACTTTGGAACTCAAAGCTTTAAAAGGAGATGTTCAAAAAAATTTTTGCATGCAACTAGGAAATAAGCTATACAGGCAATGGAGCGTAAACATCTATCTTGCCCTACAAGAAAGTAAGGGAAAAGTGGGTGGGTGGGAGTGGGGTGACAGAAGGGAGGACTGACTGGGGAATGGGGTAATCAGAATATATTCCATCTTGGAGTGGTGGGAGTGTAGAAGTGGGGAGAAATTTTGTAATTTAAACTCCTGTGAAAATTAATGCTGAAAACTAAAAATATTAAATACATAATGATTTGAAAAAGGAAAAAAAAAAGAATTTTGGGGCTTCCTGAAAGCCATGATCAATACAAGATTGTAGAAATCATTTTTCAAAAAATTATCAAAGAAAACTGCTCTGATATTCTAAAAGCAGATGGTGAAATAGAAATTAAAAGAATCTATCTCCTGAAAGAGATCTCAAAATGAAAACTCCTAGGAATATTTCAACCAAATTCCAGAACTCTCACTTCAAGGGAAAAAATGTTGCAAGCAGCTATAAAGAAACAATTGAAATTTCATGTAGTCACAGTCAGGATAATACAACATTCCATAGATTCTACATTAAAAGATCAGAGGGATCAGAATATGATATTCCACGAGGCAAAAAAGCTAGGATTACAACCAAGAGTCACTTACCTAGCATAACCGAGTATAATCATTCAGGGGGAAAGGGCTATTCAATGAAAAAGAGAATTTTCAAGCATTCCTGATGAAAAGATCAGAGCTGAATAGAAAATCTGATTTTCAAATGCAAGACTAAAGAGAAGCATGAAAAGGTAAACAGGAAAGAAAAATCATAAGGATTCAATAAAATAAAACTGTTTACATTCCTGTCTGGGAACACCATTCTTCTGACTCCTAAGCACTTTCTCATTAATATGTTATAGTTAATAGTTAGAAGGAGTATACATAGACTGGGGACACAGATGTGAATTGATTATGATGGGATTATATCTAAGAAAAATAAGATTAAATGGTGAGAAAGAGGAACACACTGGGAAGAGAGGAAAGTGAGAGGTACAATGTTCTAAATTATGTTATATAAAAAAGGAAGGAATGAGCTTTTGCAATGTAGGGGAATATGCAGAAGGAGGTATTTGAACTTTACACCCATTGTTATTGACTCAAATAGGTATTTGAACTTTACTTTCATTGTAATGAGGTAGGAAAGTAGCAGAGGAAGAGTATAAGACAAGAGGAAGCTGATAGAAAATGGAGGCAGATTTGGGGAGGAAGTAGTCTGTAACAGCAATGTAGCTAGCAGCTACTGTGGCTGTGTAGGACCAACAGCAGCACACAGAAAGGGCTGCCAACACAGGTTTTTTGATCCGCTTTTCTTTTTTTTTTTTCTGGATAAGTGATGCCTTTGGGAAATTAAAGAATACTCTTAGTGATTCCCAAGCTTCCTCCAGAGAGGTCTCTATTTTTTTTTAATTTATTTTTAATATGTTTAGTTTTCAGCATTAATTTTCACATGCGTTTGAATTACAGATTTTCTCCCCATTACCACCCCCCCCCACTCCAAGATGGCATACACTCTGGTTGCCCTGTTCCCCAGTCTGCCCTCCCCTCCATCCCCTCATTCCACTCCCATCCCCCTTTCCCTTCCTTTCTTGTAGGGCAATATAAATCTCTATGCCCCATTGCCTGTGCATCTTATTTTCTAGTTGCATGAAAAAAAAAAACTTTTTTATTTTTGAACATCTATTTTTTTAAAACCTTG
>CM053623.1:272665720-272685151 GCA_028646595.1 Phalanger gymnotis
TAGATATCATCCTTCGAGAAATTATCAAGGAGAATTGCCCTGATATTCTAGAGCCACAGGGCAAAATAGAAATTGAAAGTATCCACAGATCACCTCTTCAAATAGATCCCAAAAAGAAATCTCCTAGGAATATTGTCGCCAAGTTCCAGAGTTTCCAGGTCAAAGAGAGAATACTACAAGCAGCCAGAAAGAAACAATTTGAGTATTGTGGAAACACAATCAGAATAACCCAGGATCTAGCAGCATCTACACTAAGAGATCAAAGGGCTTGAAATACGATATTCCGGAGGTCAATGGAGCTAGGATTAAAACCAAGAATCACCTACCCAGCAAAACTGAGTACCATGCTCCAAGGCAAAATATGGACTTTCAATAAAATAGAGGACTTTCAAGCTTTCTCAGTGAAAAGACCAGAGCTGAATAAAAAATTTGAGTTTGAAACACAAGAATCAAGAGAAGCATGAAAAGACTTCTTCTTGCTCCAGCCCTTCCCAATCACTAATCTAAAATCTGTCTTTGAAAGATGATTAAATGAAGAAGGCATTACAGAGCATGAAGGCCCACATCCTATATTCCAACCAAGCTGAGCTGACAACCACCCCCACACCCTCCACTGCTTCATGAGAAGTTAATTGATGGGGGGGGACTGAAAGCATTAGCTTTGTTGTTTTTTGGTGGCTGGGGATCCCCAGTGACCTTCAGATCTTGGTGGCAATTATCCTGGGTATAAGGGACAAGCTTTCCTCTTCTTCTCATCATCATCATTTCTCTCTGGGCTCCTTTCGCTGAGCCCCAGGGCTGAGGTTCTAACTAATATTGTTTCCTGGCCTAAACAGATAATTGCCCTTCTGGATATATAAAAGATGTCTCACAGAGCAAAGTGAAATATCATTAATAAAGGAGAATGATTTACTCAGGAATTCCTCCAGAAGTGAGATTAGTAAGCCATCCCCTGGTTTTAGATATAATCTTCACTTCTCTCTTCACTGCATGACTTATTTTTGCAACAACTGCACTATTCTGCCATTAATCATTAGGCTGGTCCCACAGTTTATCTGGGTTAATGTGCCTGCTATACAAAAACAACAACTTTTCCCCATTTGCCAAAGGAAAAAATGAAGAAAGAAGAAAATCCACGGTATCTTTTATATGGCAAACGAGTTTTTCTGGCATCATGAAATTAAAGTGCAGATTTATGCATCATACGTGCAGATATGATTTATGAATATATAAAAGTGCAACTCACAACTAAAGACAGACTATGTTTGATCAGGAAGAAGCAAGTTCATCCATTTCAAATAAATAAGCTGACTGTTTCTTTGCCTAACCTTTTAAAAAAAAAGAATCACACAATGGGAATTTTGCTCAATTTGGGGATATTTTGCACAGCTTAGACTATCTGACATCAGCATTACATAAGGATATATTTGACTTTTCACTTGAGAATTTTCTAGGATCGCTGATATAATGAAAATAGCTAAGTCATTCACAATTCATCATCAAACAATTTTGCTTTTACTGTGTACAAACTTCTCCTGGTTCTGCACATTTCACTCTGCATCAGTTCAAGTAAGTCTTTCCAAATTTTTTTTTTCCCCTGAGAGTATCCTGCTTGTCATTTATTTAGTACAATAGTATTCCACCACAGTCATATACCACAACTTATTAAGCCACTTCCTTGTTGATCAATATCCCCTCCATCTCCAATTCTTTACCACTACTAAAAGAACTGGCATAAATAATATTTTTGGACATATAGGTCTTTTCCCCCCTTTTTAATCTCTTTGGGATACAACCTTAGCAATGACTCTGCTTGATCAAAAGGTAGGCACAGTTTTACAGCCCTTTAAGCATAGTTCCAAATTGCTCTCCAGAATAGTTGGATCAATTCAAAGCTTCATTTTCAATTCTCAAACATCTTCTCCAACATTTGTCTTCTGTCATATTCATCAATGTTAGGTGCGGGATGGTACCTAGGAATTGTTTTAATTTACATTTATCTAAGCAAGAGTTATTTAGAGCATTTTTCATATGACTGTAAGTAGCTTTAATTTTTTCATCTGAAAACTGCCTGTTCATAACATATTGCCATTTATCAATTATGGAATGACTTATTTTTTTAAAAATTTGATTCAATGATTTAAATATTTGAGAAATAGGCCATTATCAGAGGAACTCTTTTCCACCTCTTTTCTGGGAGAAAAATTATTCTAGCTCTTCTTTTCTCCTGCTCCCAGTGCTTTCTTCTTTCTCCTTAATTTTGTTTTTTAGATATTGTTTGATCACATTCAACTCATTCTCATGTCATGACTGCACTAGTAATTCTAAAGTTCTTAGGAGTTATAATTATGGCCTTGTTAAGTAGGAATGCAAACAATTTATCCTTACTGAATACCTTATGAATACTCTTTCCTATTTACTTTTTTATGCTTCTCTTGAGTCTTGTATTTGAAATTCAAATTTTCAATTCCACTCTAGTCTTTTCATCAGAAATATTTGAAAGCCCTCTAGTTCACTGAATATTTACACACAAACACCGCAAAAAACTACCATACATAGTTTTGCTGGTTAGGTGGTTCTTGGTTGTAATCCTACCTCCTTTGCCCTCTGGAATGTCATCATCTGAGCCCTCTGATCCTTTAATGCTGAATATGCTAAATTTTCTATTATCCTGACTGTGACTACATAATATTTGAATTGTTATTTTCTGGCTAATTGCAATAGTTTCTCCTTGACCAAGGAACTCTGGAATTTGGTGATAATATTCCTAGGAGTTTTCACTTTGGGATCCCTTTCAGGAGGCGAATGGTAGATTTTTTTCAATTTCTATTTTACCCTGTGGTTTTAGAACATCAGGAGTTTTCCTTGATAATTTTTTGAAAGATGATTTCTAGGCTCTATTTTTGATGATTGCCTTCAGGTTGTCCAATAGCTTTTGTATGACCTCTCCTTGTTTGCCAATTATAGATTTCACATTTTCTTCATTTTTTCATACTTCTGATTCTGTTTGTTTCTTAAGGTCTCATGTAGTCATGAGCTTTCACTTGTTTAATTCTATTTTTTAAGCAATAATTTTCTTCAAAGAGCTTTTGTATATCCTTTTCATTTGGCCTATCATAATTTTAAAGATTTCTTCTCTTCAGTAAATGTTTGTTACTATTTTTACCTTTTGGCTTATTCTGTTTTATAAGGTGTTATTTTCTTCCCCTCCCTGCCCACTCCTTATTTTAGCTATTAAAAGGAAATTGTGACAACTTTTTTTTTTAAAGAATTTATTACTAGTTTTAGTTTACAACATTCAGTTGCTGAAGTTTCTGAGTTTCAAATTTTCTCCCCCTCCTTCTTCTCTCCCCTTCCCACCCAAGATGGCATGCAATCCAATATAGGTCCTATATATACCTACAATGGCCAAATTGTAAAGAACGATAACCAATGGAATGAACCATAAGAAAGAACAAAGAAAATAGAAACAAAAACAAACAACGAAAAAAGAGAGAGCAGATATTTTCCTTCAATTTGCATTCAGACTCCATAATTTTTTCTCTGGATGTGAATCACTTTTTCCATCATGAGTCTTTTGGAGTTATCTTAGAACCTTGCATTGCTGAGAAGAGCCAAATCTATCAAAGTTAGCCATCAGAGACAACATGTGTCTGTAATTGCATAAAATGTTCCTCTAGTTTTCCTCACCTCATTCAGCATCAGATCATATGAGTCTTTCCAAATTACTATGAAGTTCATCTGCTCTTCATTTCTTTATTTTAATTATTATTTATTTATTTAATATTTTTAGTTTTCACCATTGATTTTCACAAGAGTTTGAACTACATATAAGTATTCAGAAATATAAAACTTCCCCTAAGAACCACTTTTGCAGCATCCCATAAGTTTTGGTAGACTGTCTCATTACTTTCATTGTCTTGAATGAAATTATTGATTCTTTCTATGATTTTTTCTTTGACCCACTCATTCTTTAGGATTAGTTTGTTTAGTTTCCAATTAATTTTTGGTTTATCTATCCATGGTCCTTTATTACATATAATTTTTAATGGATCATGATCTGAAAAGGATGCATTGACTATTTCTGCCTTTCTGCCCTTCACTGTGAGGTTTTTATGTCCTAGTACATGGTCAATTTTTGAGTATGTGCCATGTACCACTGAGCAAAAGGTATATGCCTTTCTATCCCCATTCTGTTTTCTCCAGAGGTCTAACATATCTACCTTTTCTAAAATTCTATTCACCTCTTTAACTTCTTTCTTCTTTTATCAGTTTATCAATTTGGAGAGAGACATGTTAAGGTGCCCCTCTAATATAGTTTTGCTTTCTATTTCTTCCTGCAACCCCCTTAACTTCTCCTCTAATAATTTGTATGCTGTACCACTTGGTGCATATGTGTTAAGTGATTATGTTATGTCATCATCTATGGGGCCTTTTTGCAAGATATAATTTCATTCCTTATGTCTTTTAACTAGATCTGCGTTTGCTTTTGCTTTGTCTGGGTTTAGGATTGTTTCCCCTGCTTTTTTTTTATACTTCAGCTGAAACATAATATAGTCTACTCCAGTCTTTTACTTTTACCCTGTGTGTATTCCCTTGTTTCAAATGTGTTTCTTGTAAAGAATATATTGTAGGATTATGGTTTTTAATCGATTCTGCTATCCACCTCCATTTTATAAGAGAGTTCATACCATTGACATTCACCGTTACAATTGCTGTCTGTGTCTTTCTCTCCACCCAATCCCCACCTCCAATCATGCTTTTATTTCTCCATTGTCCCTCCCTACTAAAAGGAGCTTTGCTTTTGACCACTTCCTCCCTCAATTTTCCCATCCTGTCAACCTTCCAAGCTTGTCTTTCCCTTTTCCCTTACTACTTCTTCCCTCTCTTCTAACCACTTCCCCTCCTACTGGCTGTAGGACAAGTCAGATTTCTGTATTTAACAGAGTATGCTATTCCTCTTTGAATCAAATCCAACGAGTACAGCTGAAACAGTGCCCATCTCCCCCAACCCCTTTCTTTCCCTCCACTATAATATGTTTCCATGCATTTTAATGTGATGTAATTTACCCTTTACTGCCTCCTCCTTTCATCTTCTCCCATTACAATTCCTTTCTACTGCTTATATTTTTTTAATCATCACATCAGTTCATTTATACACACACCCTCTATCCATGTATATCCCTTTTAAATGTCATAATAAGTGGTTAGCAAGTACCATTCTCCCATATAGGAATGTAAACTGTTTGACCTTATTGAATAACAAGTTTTTTTCTACTTTTTTTATTCTTGTTTACCTTATTATGGCTCTTGTGAGTCCTGTATTTGAAGATCAAATTTTCCATTGAGCTCTGGTCTTTTCATCAGAAAGTTCTGGAGGAGCAGAGCCAAGATGATGCTGTGAAAGCAGAGACTTACTGGAGCTCTCTTACAAATTATGTCAGTTACCTCTAAAAAGTGAATCTGAGCAGATTTGAGAGAGTTAGAAGCCACTAGTAGACTGAGTGTGGCAGGAGCACCAGGTGCACTGCACCAGACCACGACAGAATGGGAGCAGCACCACAACCCAGCCAGTGAACTAGGCTGAGAGAGAGCTGGGCCTGAGAAACGAACATATACCTGAGAGGGAGCAGGAGCAGCCCCAGGGTTGAATTGCTGGTTACAGCAGCAATCCCCAGGCCTCTTAGCCCAGGACGGGAGCGTGTTAGAGTTATGAGAGACACCAACACAGAGCTTGAGGCAGTGGAAGCAGCTGCTCCTCAGGTTTCCAGCCCATGATCTAAAGGGTTGAAACTCCCCTTCTTGAATTTGAGGGAGCCATGATGACCAAGTAAATTGGCTTTCAGCCCTCCCTTCCTCACCAAGATAATACTCACCTGGGAGAAATCCTGGAATAGAGGAGTCAGAAGTGGGGCTTCAGTAGGCTTTTAGCTCAAGAAACTGCCAGGGGAAGTGGCAGACAACAGCACAGACAAAGGCTGAGACCACCCATTGTGTGGTGCAGCCCTGGGGAAGAAAAGACTTCCTGCAGCCAGACCACCCATCTTACACACCTCATGACAGCAGAGGTCACAGCACACAAAGCCAATAAAAAAGCCCACAGTTCTCAGGACAAGAAGCTTGGTACAGAGCCCTTTGAGCCTCAGAAGGAGAGATGCACTTTAAAAGACAACCATCATGAAGAAACAATCATGAAAACCAAGGACTATTTATTATTTTTATGGAGACTGGGAATATCAAAATACGAATTCAGAAGAGGACAGCATTGACACTATACCCACATACAAAACCACAAAAGGGAATGTGAACTGGTCTCAAGCACAAAACCATTCTTGGAAGAACCCAAGGAGGATTTTAAAAACCAGATTAGACAGGTAAAAGAAAAAAATGAAAAAAAAATCACTAATGAGAACAAATCTTTGAAAAGTAAAATTGGCAAAATGGTTAAGGATGTACAGAATCTAATTTGAGAGAATGACTCATTGCAAAGTAAAATTAACCAAATGGAAAAGAAGGTTCACAAGCAAGATGAATAAAACAATATTTTTTAAAATTACAATTGGACAAGTAGAAGCTAATGACTACACAGAATCGAGAATCAGTCAAACAAAATTTAAGAATGAAAAAAATAGAAGAAAATGTGAACTATCTGACTGAAAAAACAACTGACCTGTAAAATAGATTCAGGAGAGATAATCTAAGCATTATTGGTCTACCAGAAAACCATTATGAGAAAAATATCCTGGACAGTATCTTCCAAGAAATCATCAAATATAACTTCTCGATGTCCTAGAAATAGAGAGTAAAATCATAATTGAAAGAATCCACCAATCGCCCACTGAAAAAAAATCCTAAACTGAAAACTCCAAGGAAAATAGTAGCCAAATTCCAGAATTATCATGTCAAAGAGAAAATACTACAAGCAGCCAGAAATAAACAATTCAAATATCATAGAACTACTCTCAGGATCATGCAGGATCTTGCAGTTTCTACATTAAAAGACAGGAGGAATTGGAATATGATATTCCAAAAGACAAAGGAAATTGGACTACAACCAAGGATCAACTACCCAGCAAAACTGAGCATAATTTTTCAAACAAGGAGATGGAAATTTGATGAAATAAGAGTATTCCAGACCTTCCTGATGAAAAGGTCTGAGCTCAGTGGAAAATTTGATCTTCAAATACAAAACACAAGAGAGTCATAAAAAGGTAAACATGAGAAAAAAAGAAACCTTGTTCAATAAGGGCAAATTGTTTGCATTCTTATATAGGATTGCATTTTTTATATATGTTAGATGTAACATATATATATATACATATATATATATGTATATAGCATCAGTCTTGAGAATGGTACAGTTATTGTGAAAATTAAAAGGGCAATACATAGACTGAGTGTGTGAGTATAAGGTAATGGATATGATGATAAAAAACATAATTAAGGGGATTGTTCTTGGAAAAGAGGTAAGGAAGAGGTAGAAAAAGGTAAACTAATCACATGAAGAGACACAAAAACATTTATAGTAGAAGAAAAGAAAGGAGGGGAAAGAGCAGTGTTTGAGCTTTACTCTCATCAGATTTAGTTTAAGAAGGGAATAACATAATTTGAAAAGTTGTAGTAGGAAGGCCAAATTTATGATCTCAAAGAGAATCATACATATGTCTGAACGGTTCAGAATCATTAGATATAAGGAATTCTCTAAGTAGAAGGCAGAAGGATTAAAACATTTATTTAGGCTCCACAGTAACAGATTCACGAACCAGCCTCCCCATTTCAACACTTTGATCACAAACTTCCAGGCCCAATAGGTCTGCCTCACAAGAGTAACCAGGAGGCCACAGAAAAGCATAATGGCATTAAACCAAATCATATTCATGCTACCAGTAAGAAGATCACAGACTGCCCTCAAGTTCTTGCTTGGCACTCCTCGGTCCACACACAGGTCGGCTCTACTTTCGGGTCTGCTCTGCTTCCGCAGCTCCTGCTTCAGTTTTGGCTTTTTCTTCAGCTTCGGCTGTAGCTGTCTCTTCCGCCGTCACCACCACTTCTGCCACACTCTCCAAGATGTGTTCCAGCTAGCTGACTGCTTCCTCTCTCCTTCAGCTCTTAACAACTGTCACCGACTGCCTCTCTACTGTCTCTCCAACTGTTCCGCAAGCTCCTCCCACCACAGGCTTCTATTGGCTCCAGTCTTAGCCACTCCCCCCAGGATCCTGGGAGGCTCACATCCACATAGGTTCCAAACCCAACAGGGCTCTGGGCCTGGGGCTTAACACTTAGCAAGCCTCGAGGAAATACACTGAATTACTCAAAGAAAACAAAGATCATTTTGCTTGTCAACACAAAAGTATAGAAATCAAACTCATCCTACAGGCAGTAGGAGGGGAAAGAGGAAATACAAGGGAGGTGGTGGTTAGAAGGGAGGGGAAAAGTAGCAAGGAGAAAAGCTTAAGATAAGGAAGAGGAGTCAATAAGGAGGGATAACTGAGGAAGGTGGTGTTCAAAAGGAAAAATCTTATGAGAAGTGGAAGGATTAAGAGAGAAATAAAAGCATAAATGGGGGGGGATAAGATGGAGAAAAAGACAAAGATAATAATCATAACTGTGAATGTGAATGGGATGAACTCTTCCATAAAAAGGAGGCAGATTAAAGACTGGATTAAAAACCATAATCCTACAATTTGTTGTTTAGAAGAAACACATTTGAAGCAGGGGGATACATAGAGGGTAAGGGTAAAAGGCTGCACTAAAATATATTATGCTTCAACTGAAGAAACAAAGCAGGGGCAGCAATCCTAATCTCGGACAAAGCAAAATCAAAGCTAGATGTAATTAAAAGAGATAAGGAAGGAAACTACATCCTTCTAAATAAACAATGAAACATTACCATTTCTTAACATATAAGCTACCATTGGTATAGCCTCCAAATTCTTAGAGCAGAAGTTAAGGGGGTTACAGGAAGAAATAGGCAGCAAAGCTATACTATTGGGAGAATTCAACCTCCCCCTCTCAGATCTTGATAAGTCTAACTGCAAAATAAACAAGAAAGATGTTAAGGAGGTGAACAGAATTTTATAAAACTTAGATATGATAGGCTTCTGGAGAAAACTGAAAGGAGATACATTTTTCTCAGTGGTACATGCCACATATTCAAAAATTGACCATGTACTAGGACATAAAACCCTCATCATCCAATGCAGAAAGGCAGAAATAGTCAATGCTTCCTTTTCAGATCATGATGCAATAAAAATTATATGTAATAAAAGATGTTAGGGAGATATACTAAAAATTAGTTGCAAATGAAATAATCTAATCCTAAAGAATAAGTGGGCCAAAGAACAAATCAAAGAAAAAAAATTATAACTTCATTCAAGAGAATGAAAATAATGAGACAACATACCAAAACTTATGGGATGCAGCAAAAGCAGTTTTTAGGGGAAGTTTTATATCTCTAAATGCTTGCATGAATGAAATAGAGAAAAAGGAGATCAATGAACTGGGCATGCAACTGTAAAAGCTACAAAAAGAACAAATTGAAAATCCCTAATTAAATGCCAAATTAGAAATACGGAAAACCCAGGGAGAGAATAATAAAATTGAAATCAAGAAAACTGTTGAACTAATAAATAAAACAAAGAGCTGGTTTTATGAAAAAAATGCGATGGGTAAACCTTTAGTCAATTTCATTTAAAAAAGAAAAAAGAAAACCAAATTTCTAATATCAAAAATGAAAAGGGTGAATTCACCTCCAATGAAAAGGAAATTTAAAAAAATAGGACTTATTTTGGTCAATTGTATGCCCATAAATTTGACAACCTTAGAGAAATGAATGAATATTTACAAAAATTCAAATTGCCCAGATTAACAAAAGAGGAAATAAAATACATGAATAACCCCATCACAGAAAAAGAAATTGAGCAAGCCATCAATGAACTTCTGAGGCAAAAACCTCCAGGGCCAGATGGTTTTATATGTGAATTCTATCAAACATTTAAAGAACCATTAATTCCCATACTTTGTAGACTATTTGAGAAAATAGGCAAGGAAGGAGACCTACCAAATTCGTTTTATGACACGAATGTGGTATTTACCTAAATCAGAAGGAGTTAAAACAGAGAAAGACGATTATAGCCCAATTAACCTAATGAATACTGATGCAAAAAAAAAATTTAAAAAAATGTTAGTAAAAAGACTGCAGCAATTTATCATGAGAATAACACACTATGACCACTTTATCCCAGGAATGCAAAGCTGGTTCAACATTAGTAAACAATCAGCATAATTGATCATACCAACAACAAAACTAGCAGAAACCATAAGATTATCTCAAGAGATGTAGAAAAAGCTTTTGACAAAATATAATACCCATTCCTACTAAAATATTAGAAAGCATTGGAATAAATGCAGTCTTCCTTAAAATTTTAAGTAGCATCTAACTAAAACCATCAGCAATCATTATTTGTCATGGGGATAAGCTAGATGTATTCCCAATAAGAATGAGGGTGAAACAAGAATGTCCATTATCATCCTTATTATTCAATTTGGTACTAGAAATGTTAGCATTAGCAATAAGAGGAGAAAAACAAATTGAAATAATTAGAATAGGCGAGGAAGAAACTAAGTTATTACTCTTTGCAGATGATATGATGATTTACTTACAGAATCCCAAAGAATCAAGTAAAAAACTACTTTAAATAACAAATAACTAGCAAAGTTGCAGGATAAAAAATAAACCCACATAAATCTTTACCATTCCTATATATTCTAACAAAGCCAAACAGCCAGAGATAGAGAAATTCCTTTTAAAGTTCCTGTAGTCACTAAAATTTTTGGGAGTCTACCTGCCAAGACAAACCCTGGGCCTATATAAATACAATTATGAAACACTTTTCACAAAAATAAAGTCAGATCTAAATAAATGGACAAACATCAGTTGATCATGGTTAGGCTAAGCTAATATAAAGAATGACAAATTTACTTAAAATAATTTACTTATTCAGTGCCATACCAATCATACTACCAAAATTATTTTACAAAGCTGGATAAAATAATAACAAAATTCACTTGGAAGAACAAAAAGTCCACAATATCAAGGGAATTAATGAAAAGAAATGTTAGGGAAGGTGGCCTAGCCATACCAGATATTAAACAGTACTATAAAGCAACAGTCATCAAAACTACTTGGTACTGGCTAAGAAACAGAGTGGTGGATCAATGGAAAAGGTTAGGTACAAAATACACAATAGTCAATGACTATAGAAATCTACTCTTTGAAAAACCAAAAGAATCCAATTTCGGGGTTTAGAATTCATTATTTCAAGAAACCTGCTTGGAACACTGGAAAACAGTATGGCAGAAATTGGGCATAGACCAACATCTTATACCGTATACCAAAATAAAGTCAAAATGGTTTCACGATTTAGGAACAAAGGCTGTTATTACAAAGAAATTGGTGAGGGCAAGGACTGGTTTATCTATCAGATTTGTGGGAAATGGAATAATTCGTGACCTTACAAGAGACAGAGAGCATTACAAAATGCAAACTGGAAAATTCTTATTATGTTAAATTGAAAAGACTTTGCACAAATAAAGCCAATGCAACCAAGATAAGAAGGGAAGCAGAAAATTGGGAAAGAATCTTTACAACTTGTGTCTCTGATAAAGGCTTGATATATAAAATGTACATGGAACTTAGCCAAATTTATAGGAATACAAGTCTTTCTACAGTTGAGAAATGGTCAAAGGATATGAACAGGCAATTTTCAAAGTAAGAAGTTAAATACATTTACCTGCATATTTAAAAACTGCTCTAAATCACTATCCATTAGAGAAATGTAAATCAAAACAACTCTTAGGTACCACATCTCTCCTGTCAGATTAGCTAACATGACAAAACAGGAAAATGATAAATGCTGGAGAGGTTGTGGGAAAACTGGAACATTATTAAATTGTTGGTGGAGTTGTGAACTGATCCTGCCATTCTGGAGAGCATTTTGGAACTATGACAAATGTGCTATAAAAATGTGCATATCCTTTGATCCAGCAAAAACACCTCTACAGCTATATCCCAAAGATATGGCATAAGTTGGAAATGGACCAGTATATACAATAATATTTATAGCAGTTCTTTTTGTAGTGGCAAAGAATTGGAAATCAAGGGTATGTCCATCAATTGGGGGATACCTAAACAAATTGTGGTGTATGAATGTTATGGAATACTATTGTGCTATTAGAAATGACAAGTAGATGGACTTCATTATAGCCTGGAAAGACTTAGATGAAATGATGCTGAGTGAGAGGAAGAAAACTAGTTCATTATACAGGATTACAGAAAGACAGTTTCTGTAAGGACAAACTTTGATAGACTTGGTTCCTTTCATCAGTGGAAGGCCCAAAGCCCCAAAAGATTCACGATAGACAAAGCTGTGCACATCTCGAGAAAGAATTATAGTCTGAATGCCTCACAGAGTCATTAGCTTCTACTTGCCCAATTCTAAATTTTAATGAATTATTCTCTTCATTTTGCTTTTTTACCTCTTTTTCCATTTGGTCAATTTTTCCTTTTAGGAAGTTATTTTCTCCATATAGACTCTGTAGCATCATATCAATTTGGACAATTTTACTTTTTTAAAGAAATTGTTCTCTTCAGTGATTTTTTTTTTCATTTTATCATTTATATTTTGAAATTCATTGATCAAATTTTCTTCTGCCTCTCTAATTTGATTTTTAATTTCCTTGTTGATTTTTTCCAAGAATCCTTTTTGTGCTTGTGAACAGTTCACATTCCCTTTTGAGGTTTAAGATGTGGGTATAGTGTCAATGCTGTCTTCTTCTGAATTTGTATTTTGATCTCCCCTGTCCCCATAGCACAATTCTACGGTCTTTACTTTTGTATTCTGTTTCTTATTCATGGTGTTCACTTTTTTTTTCCTTTTTCAAGTGGATCTCTGTCCCAGGCCTCTTGTGGTGGGAGCTAGGATCATGGTTACTGGTTTTGTGTTCTGCTGCCTCTGGATCTGTCAGCTAAAAGTTCTATGTATAAAACTGCTGCTCACCTGGTGGTGAGTTGCAGCTAGCTGGTGTGTGCTGAGGCCAGGTCTTTCTGAGTTTCCCTGGTATTACACTGAAGCTCACAGCATGAGGTGTAGGGAAGGAGTGTTCTGGCAGCTGGAAGTCATCTCCTCCCCTAGGGCTGGATATACTCAGCCACTGGTGGATGCCTGTGCTGATGTCTGCTGACTCCCCTGTCTATGCAGAGGCATGCCTGTGGTCCTGGTGTTGGTGGTTGCTAGCTCTACCCTTGGGTTCGGGGTCTCCTGAGGGTGAGCTGAAGTGCGGCTTGCTGGAATGACTCTGGTCCTGCCCTGGACTCTGTTAGACTCCACAGAAGGGACCCTTCCCTTCAATTTCTCTAGTCTTCCAAGCTAAAAGATTGCTAAGATCCACTATTCCAGGATTTTTCCTGGGGCAATATTATCTAGGTTTTTCAACTTTAACAAGGGGGAAATGAGAGCACTTACTTTATTCTGCCATTGTGGCTCCCAGAAGTTCAAGTATGTGACTTGTGTTTGGGATGATATCCCCAGGAGTAACTGCTGCTGCTGCCACAGGTCCTGTACTTCTGTCTCACCTAGTTCCAAGAGACCCTGTCCTGGGCTGGAAAGTTTGGGGATCGCTACTGCTAGTGATGAGGGCACAGTCTCTGGGAATCCCCTTGAATCTGGAATACAGTCTTTGGGAGCCTCCTTGAATTCTCCTTGAATCTTCCAACTAGATCTGGCCTTCCCTGGAGACTATAGCCTCACATTATCATTAGACCAAAATCTCTACCTAAACCTTGCCCTCTATTGTTACTATAGGTATGCATGCCTTCAGTTACTTCCCAACCCTGATATTATCAATATCCATGCTTTCATCTACTTCCCACCCTTAATCTCATTCTCTTGGTTCCTGGGCTATGACCTCATCTGGCCCTCCTTAGACTCCTCCTCAGTACCCTCCCTAAAGCCCTCCTCTAGCCACCCTAGACAGCCCCTCCTACAATCTTTGTGTATATAATCTCCATCTTGCCTCCATGAAGGCGCTCAGATTCAATCTAGTTCAGCTCAGATTCAATCTAGCTCAGTAGATTGAATCTGACCCTCTTGTGAAAACAGGCATCACAAAGGGTGGGATTTCTTAAGACAACTATTATGGTGAATCCTTAATAAACCTTGTCTTTTCCCTTGGCTGAGAAGGCTTGAGTCGAATTCTTTTGGCAGGACCCGGCATGTAGATATTTTGGGCTCTCGAGCACCCCCAGAAACCTATGGTTCCCCTAACAATCATCGTTTTTCTTCAAACCTCTTCACTAGTGGTGATTGAGTTTGCCAGGGCCAGGCCCACTTTCACTCCACTATTGCCAAGTTTGTGCTAGTATAGCCTGTGCATTCTGCAGTCTCCCAGCTGGGTGCAAGAGATCCTTCCCATCAACCTTCTCAGCCTGTCCCGGATGGGAAATCTACCACATTCTATCTCCCAGTGTATTCCACCTCCTCAAAATTTGTTCAGATTCACTTCTTAGAGGGACCCAAACAGAATTTATGGAAGAGCTCTGGTGAGTCAATGCTTTTGCTCTACAATTTTCATCCCTCACCTTTACCCTATAATCCTAAGGTGTTAATTTCTTCAGTATATTTCGTACCTCCTTTACCAAACAATTGACTATTATTTTCATTATTTTCTTGCATCAATCCCATTTCTTGTCTCAAATTTTCCTCTATTTCTCTTGTTTGATTTTTAAAAATCGTTTGTTAGCTCTTCCATTGATTCCTTTTTTGGCCCAAGAGCAATTAACCTTTTTTTTTTTTTAAGACTTTGGATTTAACATTTTTTACTTTTTTATCTACTTCTGAGTTTGTGTTTTGGTTTTCTCTGTCAACACAATAACTTTTTATGGTCAGGTTCTTTTTTTTATTAGTCATTTGTTCATTTTCCCAGTCTATTTCTTGACTTTTAACTTGATATCAAAGGTGGGTATGCCCTTGGGTTGGAGGGGATACCATCCCAATCTTCAGAGTTTTTGTGCAGTTGTTTTCAGAGGCAGCTCTGGGGGCCTGTAAATTTTCAGGTCCTGCAAGGTGTCATGACCTAAGAAGAGAAAGAGTTGTGATCACTGATCTTCTGAGCTGTGCTCTGGCCTATGAGTGACAATAATAAAATTTTCCACCTTGGTATTGTGACCAGGATCTCTACTTTCCTGTGGCTGCCATTTCAGGTGTTCTAGTGCTCTGCCTCAATCTGAAAGTATAGCCTAGGAGTGTGACCTCAATTCTCATTTCCATAACCCAACAAAATCCTGCACCTAGCGCCAGCAAAAGTATCTCTATAATCTTTTTCTGACCACTTTTCCCACCTCTTTACCATTTGTGGTCTAACAGCTCCTGATGCCACTACTTTTGTTCTTGCCACTGATTCAGTAACTCCCAAGGCTTTCTGCTTGTTTTCCGGGGTCTGGCCTGCACTGGCCTGTCTTCCACTCTCAGCCCCATGTGACAGACCTTTCCTGCTTACCTTCTAAATTTTCTTGGGCTGGAAAATTATTTCCCTCCATCTTTTTTGGATTCTACTTCTCCAGAATTCATTTTGAGGTGTTATTTAAAGTTGTTTGGGGGGAAATTAGGGAGGTCTCAGGTGAGTCCCTACCTTTTCTCAGTCATTTTGACCCCACCCTACTCCTTTTTCTTGCTTTTTAAAAAATATGGCTAATATGGAAATATATTTTGCATGATTTCATGGGTAAAATCAAAGCCTTTTTAGTGGTTAGAGGAGTGGTGTAAGGGAGAAAGAAAATCTAGAACTCCAAATTTAAAAAGAACAAAGTGTTAAAATAAACAAATACAGTAAAAGTAATCATCTTATAGATTGCTTTGAACATTTTGCTTAGAAACAAATTTGAAAAAAATAAAACCATTAACCCTTAAAGTTGAACAACAATGATTTTTGTATGAAAATGTAGCAGAAAATATTTTTCATTCTTAAATTCATGGAAAATGCACTCAAATATTTAATAACCATAGAGGTTGTTTTTGTTGTTGTTGTTATTGTTCTATGGGGGTGTGTGTGTGTGTGTGTGTTTGTGTGTGTGTGTGTGTGTGTGTGTGTGTGTATACTCCTCCCCTACAGAGTAACATTTTTGTTACTTAGCAGATGGTCTTTAGGTGCTGCTGTGGCCAAAACATTTCCCTGCAGATAATATGGTGAGGGCTTCTCTAAGTTTAACTAATCTTATATTTAGGGAAAAACAGATGAACTATCAATAAAAAACCTTTAAAAATTATGTGATCTTAATTTTTCCTAGAAAATACTTTTGGATTACTTTAGTGTTTTATTCATATGTTTTGTTTTTATGGCATTGTCACTTTCCAAAACTTCTCACAATTGGGAAAAACATTCTTAAGATCAAGTGGATAATGTTATAAAAAGTTCTATTAGTCCTCATTTCTCCCCTTATTATTTTTTGAGGTAATACAGAAATGATAAAAAAGAAAATACAAGAGGAGATTGGTTGAGCATGGTTGATCTCATTTTAAAATTGACATCCATTTCCTGAAAGCTTTGCTAACAAAATGGTGGAGGCAGGGAAACCTAGTGCTATTCTTGGCACTAATACATTGTAGAATAAGAAGATTTCTGGGTAGCTTAAAATAGTTTTACTCATAATATTTAAGAGCGTACAGAGACTAATACATTATTCTATCCTACTCATTTTACATATAGCTTTCACTTTTGAGTCTACATGTCCAACTCCCACCGCCATTGTGTGATTCAAATAAGCTAACAACTGGTTCTCTGCCCTAATGACCATTTTTTTGAATCAGTCACTTAGTAAACATTTATTAAGTAATGGACGACCTCAGTCCAAAGCATGCTTAAGTCACTAACCATGTGAGTAGGGAGCAGATCTCAGGTTTTTGTTTTTGCTCATCTTATATTTGACATCATCTGGGCTCTGGCACTTACTTCACAGAATTTCAGAATTAGTAGGTACCTCAGTGGCTAGCTAATCTGGATGCCTTGAAAATATAACAAAAATCAAAGAAGTCCCACCAGAAACAGGTGGTTGAACCATTCTCCATCACAGAGAGAAGTAAAGCTCTCTCCTCATTAGTCTCCCTGGCCATTTTTTTTTCTCCCACCTCTTTCCTTCCATTTCATTCTGCAAACTGTTAAATGAGCCAACCTTCCTAAACTATCATTACCATCATGAGATTAGAGATTTGGAGCTGGAAGCAACCTCTTAGATCATCAGCTCCAATTCCCGTATTATTCAGATAAGAAAGTGAAGTCTGGATATGGTAAATAGTTCATTCAAAGTAGTCCTAGCCCTGTTTAAAAATGTGACATTGTTCTTTATCTAACTACTTAGCACTGGATTATAGACTATCTTATATTCATTTCATTGTCTTGTCTCTACTAACTAGAATCTTACCTTCTTGAAGTATGAGATTATTTCCTATTTCAGTATCCCCAACAGCCCTGGACACATAACAAATATCTTAATGTCTAGGTGTTGATTTGATGCCTGTAAATATTCCTGTGAATATTCTTTTTTATTTTTTTATTTTTTTTTTGGAGGGGGGAAGGCAGGGCAATTGGGGTTAAGTGACTTGCCTAAAGTCACCCAGCTAGTTAGTATGTCAAGTGTTTTGACGCCCTATTTGAACTCAGGATCTCCTGGCTCCAGGGTGGGTGCTCTACTCACTGCACCACTTAGCTGCCCCAACCTGTCCAAGATTCTTAAGGCAGAAACTGGGAGCTGGTGTTAAGGCTTTTCTTAAGAAGATCTAGGACACTTTCATTTCAGCAGAACACCTACCATCAATTATCCTAGAACTCCTTGAAACAGTCTTACCCCCTCTCCCTTTGCGTGTTTTGCACTCACGGTCTTTTGGGAGACAATAGACTCTGATATTATCAAACAAGAAGTAAAGAAGGGGAGAAAGTAGGCTCTTTATTGAAAAGAGCCTATTTAGAGGAGACCAGAGTGCTCAGTGTGCTGGTATCTTTTCCCTCTCTAAATATAAACAAGCCTGAGAACCTTTTACCATTAGCCTTAAAAATTCTACAACGTAATTCACTGAT
Source organism: Phalanger gymnotis (assembly GCA_028646595.1). Lineage (NCBI taxonomy): Eukaryota > Metazoa > Chordata > Mammalia > Diprotodontia > Phalangeridae > Phalanger > Phalanger gymnotis. The sequence goes on from CM053623.1 coordinate 272,683,847, forward strand.
GCACCAATTTTCCGTGACCTATTGAGCTCAAAGTTGTTTGGCACCTATCGGAAAGCCTGCTTGGGGTGAGGGGGAGAAGAAGCAGGAGGGGGGGAGTAGGGAGAAAGGAAGGGGGAAGAAGGGGAGGAGGGGGACAAGAAGATGGAGGGGGAGAAGGAGGTGGGGAGGAAAGAAAGCAAGGCCTTTCAGCCACTCCACCCGGTGGCTTCACAAAGGGACCAGAATTAAGAATCAGGTGGGTGGAAAACAATGATGCTTCCGCCTCCTCTGAACCTTGACCCACAGTTGCCGAGACAAAAATGCATCAGTCCGCGAGAGGAAATAATCCCTTCCGCACTTCAAGGATCCAAGGAGGCTGTGACAGCGCAGCAGTTTGAAGCACCGCTGCCCCTGAACTTTCAGTCAGCAAAGAGACCTTCTCAAAGAGCCACTCCAAAGAGACCTGGGCTCAGAGGCCAGGAGCTAACCCAAGGAAAGTATGGGAGGGGAAGACAGGGAGGAGATGAGATGATGGAAAGCGGAAAAGATCAAACAGGTTTCTCACTGTGGGAATCAACAACCAGTTCATGGAGTTTAACATAAAATTAGGTACCGTTCTGCGGAACCAGTGCGAACCGGCTGCATCCCACCTCTGTCCCAGTGACACGGGAAGAACGTGTCCCTACAGGACTGACCACCACTACTTATTCAGGATCTCAGGCCAAGACTAATGCGTTGTTTGTTTGTTTTTGGTGCAGTTGCTCACAATCTCCCAGCAGTGTGCTTGCAATTAACAATTAGGCAGCCAGATAATTAACTTTTTAGATAAGTTGTATAAGGTCTCCCACAAATATATACAACATGGGGAGAGTGGGAGCAGATTTAAAGCAAACATGCAGAGAACATATGTGGCAAAGGAGTTACTGTGCCAGAAGTTCTTTTATTTCTTCGTGAAGTTCTGACATCCTCCTTCAGTGTAGCTCGCTTTTGGGCTGCAGAAATTGTTGCCTTTCTGGATTTCCCAATTGTCATTCTTCTGTGGCACAAAGGTTTATGCTCCTTGAAGCTGTCATGATTTTCAGGTGATTTTCTTTTGGTGTATATTTTCTAGTCCTTCCCCTGTTGTCTGGCACTGCTGTTCTAATGGCTACCATGGCCATTCAGCCCTTGACTGCCATTAAGAATTCTAGGTCTTGGGGGGCGGAGCCAAGATGGCGACTGGAAAGCAGTAACCGGCGTGAGCTCCCCTCCAAGTCCCTCCAAAAACCTATGAAAAAATGGCTCTGAACCAATTCTAGAACTACAGAACCCACAAAGGGGCAGAGG
>CM053623.1:272685651-272730652 GCA_028646595.1 Phalanger gymnotis
GGAAATGGGGAGAAAAATCTGTAATTCAAACGCATGTGAAAATCGATGCTGAAAACTAAACATATTAAAAATAAAAAAATAAAAAAAATAAAAAAAAATTTCAGTGTGAACATTTACACTTCAGAAATCAGGAAGTGCGAAAATCACAGATTAATTTATTGTTTTGTTTTTTGTCTTGACTTATGTAAGTGATGAATACATTAATAATTCATTTAACCTTGAAAGTATGTCACCAGTACATGTTTTGTTATTCAAAGAGCTGGTGGTTAAATATTTACCTACGTATTCCTGCTTCCATTATATTACACCATTGTCAGACTACATCTGAGGCACTTTTAGGATTCTATGATGAATTCCTTCATATTCCTTTCCTTCATTTTCCCTTTGTAGCACTTAAAGACAAAGTGTATTCTTTGTGTGAAAATCTAGAGTTAGTACATTCCTCTAAAGCTTTTACCTTCTTGGGGAGGGTAAGGGGACAGGTTGAAGGAAGAGATATAAAACGTCCATACGTAGCTGTTATCTGGTACTATAGCTCACAAAGTACACTGTGTATAGGTTACCATAAATTTCTCTTTGCCTTCTATATTCGTCAGAAATTAAGTTCTGTATAGTCATCTGTCATTATTGTAATTAGGTTTGTGACTAACTCTCCTCATATGCTGCTAGTAAAGTCTCTTTGACCTTCCCGTTTCTTGTACAAAGAGTTTCTGAATGAGATTTCATTTAAGTTAGCTTCCTCATTTCAAACTATGCAACTTCTTCACTAAGATTTTTTTAACCCATATTAATTAGTCATATCCGTATCCTATTGCCAGCAGAAGCTGTGGTCTATGAGAGGATGTCGAGTAGCCAGCTTGTACCTCTTCCAATCCCATTCTTTTATTCATTTTTTATTGTTGTTTAGTCATGTAAGTCATGTCTAACTCCACATGACTCTATCTGGGGTTTTCTTGGCAGACAATGGAAGGGTTTACCATTTCCTTCTCCAGCCCATTTTACAGAGGAGGAAACTGTGGTAAACAGGATTAAATGGCTTGCTCAGGTCACACAGCTAGTATCTGAGACTAGATTTGAACTCAGGAAATTGCATCTTTCTGACTTGAGGCCCTGCACTCTTTTAACGAATAGGAATTTTTAAAATGTCTATTATGTGCAAGGTACTCTAGTAGCCTGTAGAGTTATGAAGACTAGAATGAAACTATGCCTACCTTCAAAGAGATTAATTCCATTGTACTCAAGGAACATAACATGAACGGTGATAAATGTAACAAAAGGAAGTAAAGTACACTAACAAATGGAAGAATTATAATAACTGTCATAATACAGTGCTTTACATTGTATAAAGACTTTTTTGTACATTATCTCAGTCTGATCTGACAGAAACAAGAAAAATATTGCAGCAGATTCCCTCACCCCTATTTTACAGATTAAGAAATAGGCTCAGTGGTCTGAAGTAACTTTTGCTTGGTCACACAACTAATAATGGTCATTGTGACTCAAATCTTTTCCCATGCATAGGTGTGGATAGAGTGTTAGACTCGGTATCAGGAAGACCTGAGTTCAAATCTGATTTTACACTTACCAGATATTTGACCCTGGGAAAGTCATTTAATCTCCATTTGCCTAGGTTTCCTCATCTGTAAAATGAGGTGAATAGTAAATCTATCTATCAGGGTTGCCGTGAAGATACAATAATAGAGCTTTTGAAAAGACCTTTGCAAACCTTAAAAAGCACCTTATAAATGCTATTATCAGCCCTCTCCTTGGCTACTAAACTGATGACCTTTGTCACCCCTCTTCCCCCTCTCCAATAAACAAACTCCCATTGCTCTCTATTACCTCCAGGATCAAATGTAAATTCCACTGTTTGTTATTTAAAGTTCTTCATAATCTGACTCCTTCCTGCATTTCCAATATTCTTACATTTCATACTGCAAACTCTATGATCTATTGAATGTAGCCTATTTGCTGTTCCTCCCCCATCATATTCCATCTCCTGTCTCCATGCTTTTATAGTAACCATCCCCTATATCTGGAAAGCTCTCACATCCCCATTTCCCCATTAATTTGATTTGACTCCTTCAGCAATAAGTTTAAACATCACAATATAGAGGAGGTCTCTCTTAGATACCTACCAGCTAGTAGAGATTACTTCCCCTAAGATTACTTCCCATCTATGTAGTTTATTTCATGTATTTATCTAATTATTAATATATTTTCTCTCCTTTTAGATTGTGAGCTCACTGAGGGCAGGGACTATTTATCCCTTTCTTTGTTTCTTCAGCATTCAGCACAGTTCCTGCCACAGAGTAAGCATTTAATAAATTCTTATTAAGAAATTGTGAGAGGTAAGATTTAAACTCAAGCTTTCTGACTCTAAGAACTGCCCTATTACTGAGACATATTACTTCTCAAGTAAATAACACCTGGAACCTGTGCAGGGCTTTAGAATTTTTTAAAGTGCCATGAGGTACCTTCTTTAGTTTTGTACACACAGACATTCAAGATTGAGATCTGGACGGGACCTTAGAGTTCATTAATTCAAACTTGTCATTCTATGGTATCTCCTCTGGGCCTTGAAGCAAAGTAGAATATATTTTATAGTTCTTGCACTATTTTTCCATTTCCTTCCTCAATGAACCCTGTTTCCCCATAGTCCCTTGCTAAAACTATTTAAAAGAGGTTGGCCAACTTTTCTCACAATGATGAGGCTCCCTCGATCAGCTGATTGTGATCTATAATTAGAAATTTCTCAATAAAGCTTAAAGGTTTACCTTCAGCTATTATAGTTAAGGAAAGGATTTCAAGTAGAATTTTAATCTCCAAACACTACCATTTTTTCTTCCTCCTTTCCTCATATAAGCTATATCAAGTACCTCCTCAACTACTGATTTTTTCTCTGCCTTGCTTTACTTCATTTTGGGACAAATGAATAAATGATTTAAAGTGGTTAAATTCTCATGCCAGTTAATCAAGAATCCAAGATGTTGGCCTAGTGAATCTCCAATCCAATCTGGCACATTTACATAAGAGCGAATTTGCGGACCCATAAGGAAAGATTTTGCAGTCACAAGCAGGTTTGATATATTTCTGTTTATATGTCCTTCAAAATGAATTCCCATAAATTGTCTGTTCTAGCTATGAAAATAAGCAGTGACAAAGAAATTCATTGATTTGAATAAAAAAAGATTAAAGCAGATATAAATTGCCACTTATCCAAAGTAAAGAGTAAGTGGTGAATTTTATTCACTTTGTAAAATAACTGATATGAAAGGTAGAAAAAAATAACCAATCCTTTAATTAATTTATATGATGTTAAATATACATCTTTCCTCCTCTCTACTGCACCAACTGAATTATTGACCAAATTAGCAGTTCTGTCTCATAAGCTATGTTGATCTATGTGAAAATTCTCAGAACAGAGTGAGGATTATGAGGAGAAAACAGTGGTTCAATATGCCTTATACATTTAAAGAAAAGTTTTTGGTTCAAAAAAAGAGAATGTCATGCTGACACATACAAATTAGTATTGACTTTTGCCTTCTCAAATGAAGTATTGTAAATTAGCATAAATTTTCTTCCTATTTAGTAAAGTTGGGTTACTAAAGTTGGTTGGGTCTAAACTGCAATAATATAAAGAATTCCAGTATAAAGAGAAAGTGAAAATACAATTCTCTTTGACTATGGAAAGTAATTTCAGAGAATGGGTACAGAAAAATATTTTGTTATTCAAATGAATAGTTTTGCTTCTGTGATATCTACCCTGCCAAGGTTTATCGGGGGTCGTTGGCTATTGCAAAGAGACATTTAAAGCACCAGTTATGTTAGTCTTAGCAAGTGACCCATTTTACGTTGAACACTCAATTTGTTTTTATAGCAACTGTAGCAAAAGAAAAAAATAAAGTAGAAGCATCGTTTATCACAGACACATATTAACTTCTTAATTTATTCTACAATCTCATTATCTATATATGTTTATGGGTTTGACGTATGCTAATGCAATGGAATGAGAACCTGGTTTCAAATCCCAAGCTCTTCTACTTACTAGCCAAATAACACTGGCCAACTTTCTTAATTTTCTAAGTATAAGTTTTACCACCTTTAAGATGAGGAGGATGGTTCTTCCATGGAAGATGTATGGAAGAGATGTATGAATAAGAAGGTAAGGATGGCACAGTGACTAGAGCACTGGACTTAGTCAGGAGGACCTGAGTTCCAATCTGGTCTCAGACACTTGACACATTTGCTAGGTGTGTGACCTTGGGCAAGTCACTTAACCCCAATTGCTCTGCTTTCCCTCCTTAAAAAAAAGGGAAAAAAAAAGCAGGTGAAATTGGGTTACTTTCTGAACTGATGCAAGAAGAAGCCATAATAGATGAGTTCACAAATCCAGCAGACAGCTAGAGTGTCTAAGTCAAAATGTTATTATAAATGATTCTTCATTATCTTCTATCTATTATATTAATTGGAAAGAAATCTAGATGCTAACTTTTACTTTTTCTTAGAAACCACTTTCTTTTATGCGTTTTCAAATTTGCTAAGAAAATTTTCAATATATCTTCTTGTGGGTCTAAACAGAGATTATAAAAAAGAACTACTATGATTTATGGCATTAACTTGCATTCTAAATCTAGCTTAGCTTAGCTGCTAAAGGCCAAATGCTAATTTCTATCAAGCAATTAAGAATTAATGTCAGAGACCTGTCATGAATAGCAGGTGAGCAGGTGGAATGACAATTATGACAAACCTGTCAAACTGAACAATTGAAATTAAATGTTAATAGGCTCCATTAAAAATAGTATATAAACTATCTATCCACAATAACAAATGTACTCCTTATCTCAGTAGCCATTAGATTAGGTACTTACAAGTACATTGTCTGAAGGTTAAATCATTGTTTTCATAAAACTTATCAAGGGCCTTAAAATCAAAGAATTTTTGAGTTGACTTTTTTTTAAAACTGCAGACAATGAGAAGTTTTCCAGACTCCTCTCTCTTTTCCCTATGATAGTAGCAAGGGCTAGCAAATATTTTTTGTATGTGTTTTTTTTTTCCTGAAACACCAGAGCTTTCACTTAAAGTAGGAATAAAAACTCATAAGGACCAAGACAATAAAACAAAAATGCCAATTCCACCTAAATTAATTTACTTATTCAGTGCCATACCAAATTACCAAAAAAAGATTTTATGGAGCTAGAAAAAATAACAGCAAATTTCATCTGGAAGAACAAAAGGTTATGAATGTAAAATAAATTAATGGGAAAAAAATGTGAAAGAAGGCAGCTAGCAGTACTAGATTTCAAAGTATATTACAAAGTAGTAATCATAAAAAAATAGAGTACTGGCTAAGAAACAGAGTTGTGGATCAGCAGAATAGATAAGGTACACAATATAAAATAGTAAATGTCTGATGTTTTCTCATTTGTAAACCCAAAGATACACAAGGCTTTCAGGGTAAGAGCTCACCATTCGACAAGAATTGCTGGAAAAACTGGAAAGTGGTTTGACAGAAACCAGAAACAGACTAACATCTCACACTGTATCGCAAGATAAGGTCAAAATGGATAAATAATTTTGACATAAAGGTTGATATAACTAACTTAGGGGAGTCTGAAAATATGTGCCTGTCAGATCTATGGATAAAGGAAGAGTTTATGACCAAACAAGAGACAGAGAAGATGACAGAAAGTAAAATACTTTTGATTACATGAAACTAAAAGGTTTTTGCACAACTACAACTAATATGGAAAAAAATGTGGGAGGAAAAGACAAAACTACAAAATGTAATTTAACAAATATCTTTGATAAAGGTCTCATTTGTTAAATTTATAGGGAACAGAACCAAATTTTGAAAATGATAAATGGTTAAAGGTTATGAATAGGTCGTTTTCAGAAGAAGAAATCAAAGGTGTCTATAGTGTCAGTAAACGATGTTTTAAATCACAACTGATTAGAAAAATGCAAATTAAACAACTTTGAACTGTCTTACTCCTATCAGATTGGTTATCATTGACAGAAAAGGAAAGTTACAAATGATGAAGGGGAAGTGGAAAACTGAATCATAAATGCACAGCTGATGAAATTGTGAACTTGTTCATCCATTCTGGAGAACGATTTGAAACTACACCCAAAAGGTTATAAAACAATGTATTCCCTTTGTCCCAGCAATATCACTACTACGTCTACTAAGGAAAAAAAAAACACAAAAGGGCCTATCTGTACGAACATGTTCAGAACAGCTCTTTTGTGGCTGCAAAGGGTTAGAAATCAAGTGGATGCCTATCAATTGGAGAATGGCTGAATAAGGTTTGGTGGATGATGGTGATGGAATACTACTGTGCTATAAGCAATGAACAGCAGGATTGTTTCAGAAAAAGCTTTTCAGACTTATACAAACTCTTGCAAAATGAAGTGAGTCAAACCAGAACATTGTACAAAGTAAGTATAATATTGTAGAGACAATCAACTGTGAAAGACAGCTATTCTGATCAAGACAAGGATCCAATAAAATTCTAAAAGATGCACAATAAAAAAAAATGGTATCCACCTCCAGAGAAAGAATTGATGAAGTCTGAATGCAGATTGAAACACACTTTCTTCCACTATATATATATATATATATATATACATATATATATATATTAATTCTATGTTTTCTTTTTTGAGGTAGCACATATGGAAGCATATTTTGCATGACTTCACATATAAAATCAATATCACATTGTTATCTCAAGGAGAGGAAATAAATGAGCAAGAAGATAATTTGGAACTCATTTTTTTAAATGAATATCAAAATATTTAGTGAAATAAATGAAAATTTATTAAAAAGAAAATAAAAACAAAAGGAAAGGTGTAATATTTTACTCCATTTCCATTACAGTTTGGCCTGAATCTCTTTATTTTTCATTGAATTTCTATTATGTGTTAATCATTTCTGGGGACTGTGATTCAGTTACTCTAGGGAACTCCCACAATGAATGTCAGTCAACATTTCTTCTTCAATGAAGTAGATTAAGAGTCACTTGTGTACTGCATAGGTCTCATGGATATGACTGCTGAGGTGTGACATAAACACAGGTTTTCCTGACTATAAGGCCTTTTCTCTATTTGACATGTGTGCTGTTTTTGGTATATTACTTTTTAAAATGTTCATATGGTTTGTTTTTACATTGCCTTCATCTCAATATATCCCTCTCCTCTCCACTACCTAGTGATATTTGATATTTTATTTCTCAGTTGACAAATATTAATTCTCTCCCTGCCATCCTCCCATCTTAAGTGAAAACAAAACACTTGAAATTAATATGTATAGTAAAGTGAAGCAAATTCCCACTTTATAGAGCTCAAAAACATACCTCTCCTTCTACATTTTTAAACCATAATCACCTTGCCAAAAATTGATTAATGCAATTCATCTGTCCTCTGAAATTGTGGTTGCTCATTACATTGAGCATAACTTCAGTCGATCAATGATGATCAGACATAAATGTTTATTATTTTGTATTTATAGATTATGCAATTGGTTCTGTTCAATTCACCCTGTGTCAGTTCATATAAGTCTTCTCAGGTTTCTCTGAATCTATCCCTTTTGTCATTTCTTATGACACAATAATATTCTACTGCATTCATCTCTGCTGGGTCAATACTCTAATGAATTATCCTTTTTAAGTAAAAAATAAAAGAAAGTATAACATTAACAACAAAAAAGTAAATTTAACAAAATCTGGTAATAGATAAATGGAGTCAAATAGAATGTGAGATTTTCCACACCAATAGTCTATCCACCCCTACAAAGAGGAAATACAAGTATGTTCATCCTTTCTTTCATGCTAAGCTAGATAAAAAATATCCACTTAAAAAAACCCAGAATTTTCCACTAAGAATCCTTTAGAGGAAGTGGTATTTTTCTCTTATAAATAAATATGCAATTTATATGTAAGGTACATACACACACTCACACAAACACACATACACACATAGATAAGTAATTCTGAGTTTTATATTATTTTGCAGTTTAGAAAGTGGTTTCATATCCTGTATGTTCTCTCATTTTATCTTTACAATGACCTTATTAGGCAAGTAAAATGGATATTATCTCCATCTTAGAGCTGAAAAAATTAAGACTCAAAACACTTAAGTGAATTATCACATAGCTAGTTAATGGAAAAGAGGACTAAATTCTGAGTTCTCTAATTCAAATTCTATCCACATCTATATATACATATATATGCATATATGTATATATAGACACACACATACATATATATATACACACATATATACACACATATGGGCATGTATATATGTATGTATGTATTTGTGTGTATAAACAGGAATAAAATTTATTATTTCATGTAGAAAGGTATGGATCCCTAAGTGCTACAGTGATATGTCTCTGGCATTGAATATATTTCAAAATATATATAAAATTCATTTAATCTTCACCTCCATATTTTGATCTCATTGTTAAGTAATCTCCCTGATGCCAGCAGTAAGGATTTGCCAATATGGCATGAAAATCCATTTTACCTCACTTCTTCCTAATTAGCAACTTCAATCTCTACCTGTTAGCAGCAAAGTATAATCTTGGTTCAAAAATGTATTTTTGAGTGTAATGTTTAGTTTGAGTAATCATTCTTTTTCTTTTTTTTCTTCATGGCCTTTCATTTGGCAAGAGGCTGTTTCTTAGCTTGCAAAACATTCTAATATTTCTTTGTTTAATTTACTTGGAAAATTGGCCTTCACATCAAAGCTATTAGCACAAGCCAACTTCCTCCTACTATACTTTATTCTTTTTTAGATTTAGTTTTCTTCATCTTACAGAAAGATTTATTACAATTCTCCAAGGGTTAGAGCTTGGAGGAGGGATACATATAAGAGAGGGAAAATCTTATTTTTTCCATTATTACTTGAAGAAAAAATTTCCAAAAATATGGTAAGTATGGAAGAGAAATATTTTGAAAATGATAGGTGGTTTTTGTTTGCCATTTTATTTCCTGCACTTTTGCTCCAAGTATTAGAGGCACCAAAGCACACTGAGTACAGATAGGTCCTGAAATGAGGGCTCATGTCTGGTTGAAAGTACCCACCAGAACAATGCAAATGAAATTTTCTATATATTGTAACTGACTATCAGAGAAATTGAAAAGAGAGAAAATAAGATGTAAAACTCATATAATTTGTGATTTCAGCTTAAGAATGTGGCCCTTTTGGGGTAAGTGAAAAGTGGAAATTTGGATAATATGCAGTGATCATTTTCATGATCCATAAAGCCATGGGTCTGGTTGGATAGTTACACAATTACTGACTCTTTGTGCTAGAAGAGTCTATGGAGGCTGCTTAATAACACCTACATTTGAATGGTCATCCCCTCTGCAAAATCCCCACCAAACTCAGTCAGTCTCTTCTTTAAGATGTCAAGTAAATGAGTACTAACCACCATTTGAAGCAGTCCGCTCTGCTCTTGGACAATTCTGATTTTTAGTAAGTGTTTTCCTTACATTGGGCCTAAATTTGACTTACATTTTTCCTTTCTTTTCTTTTCTTTTTTACTCCCAGATATACACCATCGATTCTATTTCTTCCCTATTGAGACAAGTAGAGCAAATCTATTCATTCTCTTACAGGTCAGTCTTTCAAATACTTGAAAGTAGTTTTTCTTTATTTCCCTCTAAATCTCATCTCCAGGCAAAAAATCTTCAGATCCTTTACACTAGTATCATGTAATATGATCATTCCATTGACATGGAAATCTTCACATGATAAAGAATTGTGGGCATTATGCTTGCCTTCTTCAAGATACATTTAAATTGGCAATGTCTTTCCTAAAATATAGTGCCCAGGGTTGAATTTAATTTTTAACATCTCTTCCATATATGATATTCTATAGTTGTAGAGCAGCAGTTTTTAACTTTAAGTCAATGGACCATGTGAAGTCAATGTAAACATTTCAGTCTCTCTATAAACATGAATAAACATATATTTTCCTTCCAACTGAATCCAACCTAAAATAATATTTCCTCTGTTTAAAAAATATTATTTGAAGAAGGGGTCCATAGGCTTAACCAGACTATGAAAAAGGTCCTCACAAAATACACACACAAAGACCAAACACAAAAAGAAAATCATTATCGTGCTAAAAGAAAGGTTGTACCTTATCTTGAAAACAAAAGCAAAGGAAAATGACAATAAAAATGTTTTTTAAAGCCATGTTCAAATTTTAAATAAAAAGAATTCAGTTAAACTCTGTCTTCCTCCCTGAAAAAAATAATGCTTTTGAGAGAGAACAAATTACGTTTGTGACATGTATTTGTTCTATCCATATCTTCAAATACATAAATTTTATAACAGAAAGAGAAAATTTCTGTTGTGGTTTTAGGAGAGGCAATAGAACTTAAAGTTCATCAAAAATCACTCATATTCAATATGTGAGAAGCAGGAAAGATCAATGCTTCGTTCAAAGTCTCACAACTAGTTAATATCACAAGCAGGATTATAAATTAGTGAACTCAAGTCTAAGTTCATTGTTTCCCTACCTCAGCACACTATCTCTATCTTTAAATTCCAACAACTGTAAGAAAACTGTTATAGGAACAACATGCTTTCATATTTCAAAATGGCATTTGAATCTCCTAATATAAATTTGTATTATACAATGCAAATTTTATACTATCTCCTATTATCAGTGAAGGCTTTTACATCATCATTTTCAATATTCATTCCTTTAATCAGGCAATTAGAATAAATTGAGAGTCTGCTATGTGAAAAATAAGGGCTAAATAGAAATTAATAATTTACTGCCTCTTCTTTAAGGAGTTTACAATTTAAGAGGGAATGTAATACATGTAAACATACATACAGTAATTTGAATTATCTCAAATAGGACAGTTTACAACCTATCCACAACTTTTCATACTATAACATTTTCTGTCTCCACTGGAGGATCTCCCTAAAGTTCTGGAGAAATTCACCTTACATTTCAGAAGTTCAAGTTGAGGTTGAACTGAGGCACACTGAGGTTGTCTAACCTTTAATTTTACTTCAAACAAATGGTCCACTTCCTTTTCTTAAGATAAATTTTCTGAATAGCTTACTTTATGACTTTTTTGCACATAATTCATCATTAGTTATATATTATACTCTACTTACCCACACTATTCATTGCTCTTCAAAGTGTTTATAGTTTTTATTGTTTAGATACTGTTATTCCATCTTCCATGGGCATACTAGAACAATATTTAGGAGAATAAGATGGTTTTTAGTATCAGAAAACAGATTCTCATAATTAGATGTTATACAGAAGATTATCTAAATAAAATACAGTACTCTTAGGCTCAGATAATTTCTGTTTCAGTCTATACTACTTGTTCAAGATATGGACTCATTCATTGGACTATTGATCTGATTATATGTCAGTGAGTAAAACAGAAATTTTTCCTTCCTGTTTTCCTTTGGTATGGATTTTTTCCTAGTTATTTGTTTTGAATAGTGATCAATTACATCGTGGAGTTCCTATAAGATAGTTTCTTAGCCCATGATCCATGAACACCAAAAAAGGCAGTGAATTTAGAAAGGAAAGTATTTTAATAATTGTATTTGAATACAATTGAATTATTTTGTAATTCTATATATTTTATTTTATGCATTTAAACATTATCCATAGAAGGGGGTTCATCAGATTCACAAGAATGCCCAATGGGTTAATAAAAAAAATAATAAAAAAGGTTTAGAGCCCTTGACTTAATATCTCATTTGATATAAATCAGAGGAACTGTTAAATGTATATGTTTTGATATATTAAGGAATTGGTTATGTATTAAATATGTATTATGGAATTGGGAATATCTTAATGCATGCATGGAGTAAAGGAGGAGATATACTAAGTCACTGTTGTGCACTGTGAATAAAATGCCGTTTCATAATGAAGAAACTTTATGGAAATATATGAGTAAGAGTGGTAGATAATTATTAATAATAATAATAACAATAATGATGAAGCTGAGATTGGCAAAGCACTATTATGTTTGTAATGTGTTATATCACATTTGACTCAGTAAAGCATAGAGTGTGACAATTTCCTTCTGAATGGCACCTATGAATTACTGTTTTAAGGAAACTGAGATATCAGTTGTGAATGAGGTATATTTGTGAAGATTTCATTGAAGAGGTATATCATTGAATTGATCCTTAAAGGAAGGATAATGTTCCTAAAGGAGAACATTCTCTTGCAAAAAATAAAATTATAAAGAACACTACATAGATAGGAAGACCTGCTTTGTTCAAAGAATGGCAGGAACTCCAGTTGGCTTGAAACACACAGTACGTTAAAGAGAGGAAGGTGAGAGATGGACAGAAGGGTAGGTTGAAACAAGAACACTTGCTAATTGCCAGGTGAAGTCAGAGATTTCTTTAGTTATCAATTGAAAATCTATTAGGATTTTTATGCTGGTAAAAATAATAGTATAAATGGAATTGTGAATTACTCTAGTCTGGAAGAGACACAGAGAGGGGGCAAGTAAAGCAATTAGAAGACTATTGCAATACTCTAGGTGACAGGTAAATAAAACCTGAACTTAGATTGTGCTGCAGGGGTGGAAAGTTGAATAAGGGAGGATTTGAATAATAAGGTTATCATTGGCAGTAGAGTCAAGCAGACTTGTCAATTGTTTGCATGGTGGAATAGAAGAGAATTTGTAATAAAGACATTGTCAAGGTTTCAAGCTTAAGTATCTATGCATCAAGTGGTACTATTAATAAAATTAGAGAAGGAATGAGGAGTAGCTCATTGGTAGAAATGACAACAGATAGAAAAATAATGCTTTGATTCTTGGAAAATTTCTTAACACAGCTTTTTTTTCTCTTTCTATTCAGAAATATGGAAGTGGAGCTTGAGAGGGGTTGGACACAAAGATTTGAGAATCATATACTGAGTTGTAATACTGGAGAGAGTAGAAAAAAGAGAAGATTTTTAAGAGAGAAAAATATATAGGGTAGAAGATAATGTACTAAAGGAATTTTTCAAATTCAGGAGGAAAGGAAAAATAAAGGAGATGAGATGGAATGACTCAAGGAAAATGCAGAACACGGACAAATTAAGGTAAGATGTTCAGCTGTGTCACATGATACAGAGAAAATAATGGAAGATTAGGACTGATAATTTTTTAATATCGATTTAATAACCTCAATAAGGGCCAGAGTCTAAACTAATCAACCCAAAGAAGAGTCTGGACGTAAAAGCTTCTTTGTTCTCTGAATAAACTCAGAGACTATCACTTCCTATGTCAACAAAGCCAGATGGGGATGAATTAAAAGCATTCTTTCTTCTGTCTATGGTCATTAAGGATGAGACCATTAACCCGAGGCACTATCTCACATAATGAGATCTTTTCTTATCTTAACATTTAATGTACATATACTATGTTATGGTATGTTAATGGTAAGGAAAATACAGATGTCCTGGATCATAATTTCAATTGATACTTTGTCAACTCTCTTATCTTGTATTTACCACCTATTCCATTAAGATCCTTTTCTCATACTATGTTTAAACATATATGAAGATCATAAATTTAAGTGTCATAGAGACCACGAGTTGCAATTGTTCTAAAATATATTTAAGTTGGTCATGCTTTTATCAGGCAGTCAGAAGTTATGTTTTGGCTCCTTGTACATACAAGTAAGCTAGCTTCACTAGCTTTAACAAAATAAACCATATGAATTTACATATCACCTAAACTGTTTTCCTCCTTTTACCAAACTTCAGTTTGACTATTATGGTTCTGTTGACTTTGGATGGAACTGATGGAATGGCAGAACAGCGCCATACCTCACCAACACCAATGGCTCTGGTGCCTCAGGATTCATTTTTTTTTTCCTGAAGTCTTATCCTTGATAGGGTTGGTTAAGTTCTGTCTTCCGGGTTCCAAAGGAATCCCACTATTTTGGTCAGAGTCCAAAATTCCCTTCGAGCTAGCTCTGGGGTCGGGGACCAAGTCGAATTAAATTGCTGTGGATTAATTAGGTCTCCTCTACAGATCTATCTAGGAAAATTAGCAGAATATTGCCGCTGCTAGTCTCAGTTAACTAAAGATAGACCAAATTATTTTGGCCATAATAGGGCTCTTTTGAACAGTCAAAGTTACTTTATCTTAAAACCAAATTAAGTTTAAAAGCCAACAAAACATCTAGCCAGGAGTGGGATTGTTTCCAGTGTTGGTTTGCTGACATGGCGGAGTGAGAACAAAATGCAGAAGCCTCTTACCTTAAGGCTCACAAAGTTGCTTCAGCATCACCCTCAGTACTGTCTAATTACCTCCACCCTATTCTCCCCTCTTTCCCAATAACCCCAGCCATTGCTGTTCCTCCATTCCTTCTGCCTTATTCCTTGCCTCTTTCCTCCATCCGTTCCCTTAAAAATCTGATTCTGGGGATGATAAGTTTACTTTGCAGTTTCCCCCTGCCTCCTCACCTTCCCTTACCTGCTCTTGTCCTCAGGAGGATAACTCTGTTCGGCCTCCTTTGCCTCCTCCCTCTTCCCGCTCTCTTAAGGACTCTGGTCTTGAGGAGGACAGATACACTCCACTTACAGACAGGAGGAATGAAGCTAATCCCACTGGGGCCTATCCCTTTAAGGTAGTTACTAAACAGAGCCTGTAAGTCTTGGGGACGAAAAGGGCCAAGTTAAACCACCTTCATGCTTGTTTCCACCACTTACTATAATTTCAAGCCTTGAGAACAGGGTGATTTGAAGGCCATAAAAAAAGGACTTCCCCAACCACCCCTACCCTGTCAGGTCTTGAATCCTTGCAAATTGCTCAACCCCACCGGCCCCCCAGAATAATAATAGCCAATTACAATGGGGATTTTTAACAAGCTTCTAATTCCTCCTCTTATCATTAATTGTGAGCTGCTTCTATTCATATGTGTCCTGTTGTTAATTTGTCTGTCAGTGTGTGTCTCTGTGTCTGTGTCATGTGCGCTGTGAATGAGTCTATTGCCTTGTAAGTTTTAAAATGAAGACAGCCAGAGACTTCTAAGGGCTGCAGCTAGAAAAGCAGACAAACAAATCTGTAAGATTCTTTTCCTTGTAGTTCCTGATATGGCCAACCTGGAGCTAGATTGGAAAGTTAGATATGAATAATTTCTATACGTCATAACCTGAAAATGAAATTGATGTCATCTGAAGTTTATTGTTTGTGTATTTCTAAAATTGTATTGTATTTCTAAAGTTCTCT
This sequence comes from Phalanger gymnotis, assembly GCA_028646595.1. Classification (NCBI taxonomy): domain Eukaryota; kingdom Metazoa; phylum Chordata; class Mammalia; order Diprotodontia; family Phalangeridae; genus Phalanger; species Phalanger gymnotis. The sequence continues at coordinate 272,700,888 of CM053623.1, forward strand.
TAGATTGTGAGATTTGAAAGAGCATTGTGAGGTAGAAATAGTGTTAAAGCAATTTTAATCTGGATTTTGTGGTATATGAACTGGCCTTTTAAAAGAGGGTGAAAAAAATTTGACAATTTGAAACTGTTATATATGTTTATAAACAAGTAATAATAATAATAATACTGCTGATATTTACTATAATAGCAGATTTTCCATTTGAAATCTTGTCTATTTCAAGAATACATATGGTGATTTAAAATTATAGTTTCAATATATTAATGATGAGACTGATGATTCTCTGTGCACAGTGATCTAGAAATGCATTCATCTAAATTGATAATGGGTTGGTTCAAGTTTTAAATAGATAATAACATTTAGGGCATTGTTACATTTCTAAATCATGTAATTTGGCAAACATATCAGCGATATTGTTGAAAAAGCAATTCCTATTGTGCTAGATTAAGATGTTAAATGTTAGATTAAGAATTGTACAAAAAAATAGGGGTATGATTTTTAAGCCTGTTTCATCTAAGGAAAGGCCTGGTAAACTGTTATTGTGATAGGGCTAATTTAATTGGGTATGTTGACTTATAAAAAACAGTCTTCTACCCATTACAAACATCTTTCTTGACTAAGGAATTTTGTGATATCTATTAATTTTGTATAATACTTTGGGAATAAGGACATTTTACACCAATTTAGTTTTAAGGAATTCCAATGTTTAAAGGTTTATTTTTGCTTTAAGGAGAAAAAAAGTTATCTATCATTTTAAAAGTTTCTAACTAATTTTATTCATAAAAGTTTAGTGATTATTCCTCTTAACATCAGGATAAATTTTAAACTGATTTTAAGGAAGGGGAAATACTTATGGAAGAAATATTTTGAAAAATCACGTGTGATTTTTTAGAAGGCCTAATAAATTTTCATTTGCAAGATAATTTGTTGCTAAATTAATGTAAGGTACTGTAAAGCAGAAGAGATCTTGCTGTTTTGATCTGAATTTGTAGTCACTCCATGGCCTAAGCAAGAGTTAAAATTAGTCTTTGAACTTATCATATGTATAAGATTCAAATCCTGAAGTGCCTCATTCTTTCAGACTGTGTAAAATTAGAAAAGAATGAAAAAGCTTGTGAAGCAAAGACATAAATCCATCATCTTGTGACTTTAAAGTTAGGAATCTCTTGTTTTGTTTAAAGGAGTGGAATTTGAATAGTTATATCAGGAAAGAGCAATATCTTATGAGATATCTTGTCTTATGGTTGAATTATAAAGGAAAGCTGAATAATGAGCTCAGGAACTTCAGAAAGATAAATGAAGGTTTGATTGGAAAAATGAAAGGCAGATAAGAAGGTTTAGGGACAAATGGGGATTATCCAAGCTCCTCCTGTCCCTAGATAATTGCTCTGGATAACTTTGTACTAGTTTCAGATGGTTTAAGTATGTCAAGAAAGTGTTTTAAGAAGACAGAAAAATTATGCAACTTGATTTTTAATAGCTCAATCGAATTTGGGATGGCCCTATCTGAAGGATATCAGCCCAAATTTACTTGCTATTCAAGACTTAATGGGACTGCAATTTACTATTGTTTTCAGCTCTGATTACAGGGATAGGTGTCATAAAGCCAATAATAGAATGGCATCGACTGTAGGCTGAGAACTGCTAAAAGTGGATATCTGTGCCTGGGAAATGTTTTGAAGACAACCTTGGACACAGACTAGGTAGGATCCTCCTGACTCTATTTCCCAATTGCGCTATCTTCTTCCTGAAAAGAAAAATTATCCACCTGATTAATCCTAAACCCTGCTTTCAGTACCTAGTAGCTGTGTTATTGAATATCAAACAGAGGTAGGGAAGTACTTTCATGCTGTTAAGATATATGACATTGTCCCTCCTTTTTCTTTTATAGCAGATTTCTGTAATCAAGAAAATCTGTAGATATAATGCTAAATCTATTAAACAATAGATGGAAATTGAGACATCTCTGTGTTATTATAATAGGATGTAAGAATGAATAGCTTACAGTTTTAACCTATATTCATGGCCAAATAAAATAATGCAGAGATACATCATCCAAAAGGAGAAAATGATTATACAAGGTAACAGGACAAAGATGTAATGTGATAGATATCTAATTAAAAAGGTCAACAAATTTTGAGAAAGCAAGAGGATCAAATTGATTCCTCTAAGAATTATATACAAATGTATATGATTAGATTTCTAAATTTACCATAATTGGCTTCCAAAATTTATTGTGTATTGGTAATAAGATTTCAACTTTGGATTTTTTCACAAAAATTGTGTAAAGTAGTGGTAAAAGTGAAATTACATCTCCTTCATTAAAATATCTGTCTTATAATTTTAAAAGGCAGATGAGGTCATTTTATGGTTGGACCTTCACATTTTAAAAGGGATTCTTATACCAGGTACAAGACTTAGGTAAGGACAGAAACAGCAAATGTATAAACTGAAATTCTCTGAAGTTTAAAGAATGGAGAACAAAATTTAAGTGACTGTACTAATTTATACTAAGTCAGAATTATCTGAGAACTTCTAGATCTGAACCAGAGAAGCAGAACTCCCCTTTAAAAAGAATAAAACCTATTGTCAAAGAAATGATATCTTGGGATGAGATAACTGCATAAGGGATCTGAGATTCAAAAGGTGCTGCTTAAATGGACATTAAGAATGAATTACTGGGAAACAAGGGGACTTGATGTTAGTTAACATAGGTAAAAATGATTGTATAGATTTGTATGGTTGATGTTTAAGTTTTCTTGGTTATTTATCTTGATGACATGCAAATCTTCCTTTTTAAAACTATTCTATTGTTAGCCATCTAAGTAGTTTAACCTGTACCTGGCTTAATGTAGTTATACAGTATTGTGAATTGTGATTGTACTGCTTGAACCTAGCCCTGCATGGCTGGGAAACTGAACCATTTCTATGTGCCTTTAGCCAAGGACCTATGTTGTGCTGTTTTCTCTCAATTATCAAATCATATGTCTTCTGGGAACCCTGTCAGGTCTGTCTGACTACTCCCAGAGCAGCCAACTTATGGATATGGACTCTTGGATGTATCTGCCACATCTAAAGATTGCTCCTGTTCCCAAGTGGACATCTGAGCCCATTGGAGGCCTTGCCCTCCAGGTTTCGAAAGGGCCTAAAAAAGAAGACATTAGATGTAGGCAGCTTTCCCAAAGTTCCAGACAAGACCATCGTGAAGAAACAGCTCTCTCCCTACCTGAGCACCTTACATACTCAGGACTAGTTACCTACATCTTTGGTAGCTTTAGCTTATGTTTACTTAGTTGATTTATTTTCCCATTATGCTCCTTATTTTGATCCCCCTGCAGCCTGCTCCTTCTGCGTGTTTACAATTACTTTGCAGTGACTGTCACAGAAAAAAGCAATTCCTTCCACCTCCCCACTCACGCAAGACTCCATCTGAGAAAGAATTAGACTTTGTCTTTAGTGCCCCCTATCTTTGATCTACAGGCAAAGCCTTCAGCCTGCATTTCACCAAAGGAGGAAATGATAATAATTTAATATCGAGTTAATAACCTTAATGAGGGCCAGAGCCTGAACTAATCAACCAGAAAAAGAGCCTAGACCTAACAGCTTCTTTGTTCTCTGAGTAAACTCAGAAAATACCTCTTTTTATATCAATAAGGCCAGATGGGGCTAACTTAAAAGCATTGTTTCCTCTGTCTATGGCCATTAAGGATGAGACCCTTGAATAATGGGACTTTTGTTATCTTAACATTTTATTGACATATACTATGTTATGGTATGTTAATGGTAAAGAAAATACAGATATCCTGGATCATAATTTTAATTGACACTTCGTCAATTCTCTTATCTTATTAGATTTACCACCTGTTTAGTTAAGAAAATTCATTTTGTCATACTATGTTTAAAGGTATATGGAGATGATAAATTTGAGTGTCATAGAGACCCTGAGTTGAAATTGTCCTAAAACATATTTAAAACTGGTTATTCTTTTATCAAACAGTCAGAACTTGTGTTTTGGCTCCTTGTACATAGAAGTAAGCTAGCTTCACTAGCTTTAAGGGAATAAACCATACAAATTTACATATCACCTAGCCTGTTTGCCTCCTTTAACCAAACTTTCAGGTTGACAGGACTTTAAAAGGCTCTTTAATTTGGTGATTAATCTTCAAGACAGTTTTGATAATCAAAGTCTAAAATGGACTAGTGCAGTGCTGTCAAACTGGAATAGGAATGTGGACCACTAATCAATATGTAAGAATTCCTGCAGTTCACATATAAGCTTTAAAATATAAGATTAACTACTTCTATTGTATTTTTATTTTGTTAAATATTTCCCAATTACATTTTAACCATTTCTTGCCAAATATACACATAGGAGCATTGCAGAGAGTTTTGCAAAAAATGACTGACACTACGGTACTACAGGATAGGATATTTTATTTTATTTTTACTCTGAGACAAGAAGAAGAAAAATAAATATCAAGTAAGGGAGAAAGGAATTTTTTTTTCTGTTTTTGATCACATTTGGGGTATTCTTGACAATGACACTGGAGTGGTTTGCTATTTCCTTCTCTAGCTCATTTACAGATGAGGAAACCGAGGCAAACAAGGTTCAGTGATTTACCCAACATCACAGCTAGTAAGTGTCTGAAACTGCATTTAAATTCAGGTGTTCTTGACTGTAGGCCAGGTGGTCCATCCACTGGACTATGTAAACGCTCTCCTGGAAGGAAATTAAGGGAAATCGTATTCCTATATTAACAATTCAATCAATTTTAATTGCATTGTATGATGCAAAGGTAATAATGAAAGTCCCCATCCACAAGGAACATCCAGACTGTGGATGAGAAAGCAAATGTATGTAAATATGCATCTATACACACAACATGCATATACACACATGTGTATGTATGCATATACAGATGTGTGCATACATGCTAAAGTCCTTCATGATTCCTAGTACAGTTGGGAATATAATCATGCACATAAAGTGAGATAGCATCAAAGTTGTCTGAGTGTCACAAAACTAAGAGCGATCTTAGAGAGGCTTTTGATTCCAACCCATTCACTTTTCAGATTGCAAGACTGATGCCCAGAGATGTTGAGTAGGAAAGTTTTAAAACACCAATGAATTAATTCCTGTGATCAGGAGCCAGCTAAGGTTACATGGCTTTACTCTGTGTTATTCTAGTCCTATAACAACCACCCAAGGAGGAAATAGATGCAGAGTATACAGCTGGGATTAGCAGGGTGTAAAATGTTAAATATCAACAAGGCAAGGGATTTTAGGTACTAGTGTGAAAATAACTTTCAAACAAAGCTGATCATGTTATCTAGGTTAAATAAGGATGCTAAGAGAACCAAAATAAACTCAATTTGCAGAAGAATCATAAATGATTAGAGGAATAAGAGGTTAGAAAGATAATAAAAAGCTTCTCAATAGAAGTAAAAGAGGGAACTGTGGTGTTGGAAGGACCAGGAATTACCTTCAGAAAGAGAAATTTCATGGTAGGAATTTTGAGCAACTTTCACTTGATTAAATGTAATATATGGGTTCATAAGTTCAGTAGGTTAAGGAATGAAATTAATGAGACCATTCCCATGAGATTGCCTACCAATTTTTCATATGACGAAAAATCTCTAGTTACTTTGGTGAATTGGATCTTGAATTCTAAAAAGCTACTCAAGTACTACTTGAAAACAATTCCAAATCATAATTTATTTTCAAATATATTCTTGAATTTAGAAATGAAGTTCTTTCAAATAACAAAACAAGTATTTTATACTGCTATACTATTGTTATCATTATTGTTGTTATCATTATTATTTAAGAGATTCACCCAAAGGCTATATTTTGCATTTGGGACCTGGTTAACATTTTGAAAATGAATGTGCAAATTTGATATTTAGCGTTTTTTTTCCTGTAGGAAGTGTCAGCCTTATTCAGAGAAAGCATGCCCTTTATGAATTAAAGGCAAATGAAACAACTGTTACATGTTATAATATACACAATTATCAAAGAAATTTTAAATGCATAACATTGCTTAGAAAAGTTGAATTTAATTTAAAGGAATTAGTGTGAATTTTCCAGAAAGACTGAATAACTTTAACGTTTACCCAAGGGAAAATTAGACATTGAATTAGAATGTGGTGAGTCTCTAGCAGTTTGCTGATCTGAAGTTTTTCCATGAAGCAAATTGCAGTTTTGAAAATATGCAAGAATAGCAAAGTACTACAATTAGAGCAAATGTTGCTTAAAACAAAGGAAAAAACAAAATGCAGGGAGAGCTATATATCTAGCTTGATCAAGAAAAAAATATTGTTATCGGACAATATATATATAGAAATGTTGTTATTGGACTATATATCCAAATATTTTAATTTAACTGTTTCCTAATTTATTTTTACTAAATAATTATTTAGTAATTATTTTTATGAAAATATTATTTAGTAATTATTTTTGTCTGAATTCATCATGTATATTTAAGCAATCTATTACAAAAGATTCAATTTCTATAATCATATAGACCATGAGTTGGCAGAATACATGCAACCTGCATTTTGCAGCCTGCTTTTGTGTGATCTGCCCCAAAGCAATGTTTTTTACATTTTGGAAATACAGTAAAAACTTTATTTAAAATGGAAAAAAAACATTCTTAGTGGACAAGCTATCCAAAAGCCAGTAGTGGGCCCTATTTGGCACATTGTAGTTTACCAAACCAATCTAGAGGCATGGTCTTGCATCTGTTTTTAAAATGAATAACTGGCATAATCTCCTTGGATAATTTCAAACACTTCTCTGTACCAGTCTTTTCTATTTCTATTAAGAGCACCACCATTTTGCCAGTCTCCTGAGTATCAGTCTTGGTGATGGAGTGCTTGGCTGCCTGTACTCAGACCCCAATTCCATGATCAAATTTCTCCCCAGCCTCAAAACACTATCCATGGCAGTTTCTCCCCATTCCAAGAACACTTTGTCTAACAATTACTCATGAATGTGCCCCAGCAAAACACTTATCTCCCCCAACCCCCCAGGTACAGTAACAAATTGAATCTAGGAATTATTAGTTTGAACTGGCTTTGTACTGGCTTATAAAGATATTCTATACCCACTGTACTATCTATATCAACTCCTTGCCTCATTATATTCATCCTGGATGCCTCATTATATGTATCCTAGACTTTAGATATATTTATAACAAGACATTGATTGGTGGCAGACTGGGCAATCCTCAGTTGGTCCTGACGGCTAGTTAACTTAGTGACATAGCAGACCTAAAACTACACCTCCTTGTGGTCCCACCTTAGACTTTTCCTGGTGAACTCTGGGTAAAACGCCTGCACAGTAGATACCAAAAGTGCATGTTCCTTTAAGAACTGACCTCTCCTTAACCACTCCCTAATCCTTCCCTGAATCACCCAGTTAGCATACTTGGCACATGTTTTACTATAGTTTATTCTATATACACTTTAATTATAGCCCTTTATGGTCACAGGTTCCTTAAGAATTTTTGCCTACGGAAAAGTATAAAAATTAACCTTTGTCAACTTGATGTAAAGAATGCTTGAGTCCATGAACTCATTCCTGGTCTTTGAGGGGTCCCGGAACCACCTTCAAACCACAGCATTGGCATTGTCCTTTTCCTTTTTTTCCCTCAGCTTATATATCTAATGAATTGCAGAATTTTGTCATTTTCCACTTACAACATTGCTCACATCCAAACTCTTCCCTTAATTCATCCTGCCAACACCTATATTCAGGTCCACACGACTTCCTTTTTGGATTATTGCATTGATTTCCTACTTCATTTGCTTGTCTCAAGTCCCTTCCTATTCAAATGTCTCTTTTATAAACCTTCCAAAATGATTGTCTTAAACATAGATATGACCTTAATTCTCTATCAAATAAACTCCAGTTGTGTTTTATCTTCTCCAGGATAAAATAGAGGCATATTTTGACTTTTAAAGCCCTTTGTAACCTGGTCTTAAACTAATTATCTAGTTTCATTATCCCAAATCTTTTCCTAACACAGCAATTGATCTCTCATCTCTGGGACTTGTGCTGGCCTGGAATACAGTCCCACCTCACTTCTCTTTCAAAAAAACTTCTTTGTTACTTTTTTTGAAGATGTAGTTGAAGCACATGGTGTGAACTACATCAGAGTTTCCTTCAAAAGGCAAATTTTAATTTACAATTTTGGATTTGTAATGCGGGCAGGTATCTCTAATCAGTCAAAATCACTGAACTTAGTATTAGAAGGCAGGTCAGCACTCCCCTAGTTCAACCTGGACCTAGGAAGAAATCAAATTTACGATGTTTTTGAAAAGTAATCCCACTACCCCCAGATTTAATTTAGGACAACTATAAGTGTCAGGAAGTATTTGCTAGTATGGAGTCAAAATTGAAATTTCCGATCATTGGTTCTAGTTCCTCCCAGGACAGACCAAAAAGGTCTAATTTTAAAAAGTCACTTCAATGAGTTCTCACATGGCATAGTTTCAATTTTCTTTGTTTCTGTTATTTTATGCAGTGCCTGGTACATGCTAAGTTGGCTAATTAATATTTTTCCCAGCATTTGGATTCTAGAACCTAACCCAAATACATACTGACCAGGAAAAAAACACCACAGGGATGTATTAGCATTGTGCCTATGGAATAATAAAGATGAATAACAGAGGACAATGGAAAAGGGCATGGTGGGTGTGCATAGGATACAATGAGAAATCCTGAGGAAGAGTGGGAATAGTTATGACATGATAAGATCTAGTCATATGGCAAAAAATAGATTATGAGAGGTAGAGAGTCAGAATGCTTCATTGGTAGCTACCACATGTTGGGAGATACAGAAGTTGGTCCCTCAGCATGTTGGGTGGACCTCTATGGGGAATTCAAGATCATGGACATAAGTCACACTGGAAAGGACAGAGATGGATGGAATAAGTTCACCATCGATTTAGAGAACTCTAAAATCAAGGAGATCACAGATCTAATTAATTATGCCCCCTTTTAAAGCTGCCTAGGATAGCATGAGATTTCTTTTCATTTTGGCCACTACGTGACAATGTTGATCTTTCAGTTTACCAACATCTCAATGAGGGTTACAGAATTGTGGGAAAAATAAAATCTGCAAAGGAACTAATTTTTTTTTTTAAAAAAAAAGCAAAATCTATGCCACAAAGCACAGTGTATTTGGTGAGGATATTGAGATTGTCAAAAGAAAAAAAAAACCCAGGATTCTGCAACTTCATTAAATTGCTGCTCTGTAGCCCTTTGATTCCAGCATTGATCCCCTAGACCTATCTTAGCACAGACATGTCTTCCTACAATCATGTGTTTTAATATTTGTTTTTCATCATATCTGAAACATCCTAGTTTCTCTGTCTAAAACCATATTGTGAAACAGAATAATTGGTTTTAGCTAATCAGTAGTGAAATAGTTTACATTGAAGATTTTCCCCTTAAACTTGATGGTTTCCAACTTCTAGTTACCAAAGTCATTCCCTATGTAGTCCTCACAATGCTTGTGTGAGGTCATGAAAGAGGCAGATGAAGAAAGCACATCCTAGAGAATTGAATTCTCTCATCCTTCCTCATGTAGTGAGAAATGAATTGAAGAGGTGAGTCTGTGACTCAGATCTCCTGACTCCTTTACTAGAGTGGGCTTCCCCTGGATAACCAATCCTCTTGAGAGCAATGTGTGTACTTAATTTGTTCATTACTCCAAGGGAAGGACTATGTATTAAAGTACAAAATAACCATAACCTGATCATGCAGAATGCCTAGAAAATTCCATATCCCTCTACTTCAAAGATATGTAGGAAGCTATCTTATCTTATTGTCATATGCAAGTCAGTGCTTTGCTTCCTTTAACTTCAAATTAATTGTCTTGCATGAAGATGACAATAAAAAGACATCTTCAGCAAGAGCCCTTTTTTCTGGCTCCAAAGCTTAATAAATATTCTTCATTCCCTCCACTGGCCTTTAAACCCCTCCATTGCCTCGAGAAACAGATACTTGCTTGAGTTCCACACAGCAGGACTTATGCCTTTCCCATCTTTAAGCATTTCAGGATATTATATTTATTTTTATAATTTTCTTTTTTAATATTAAAAATACATTTTCAAAATATTTCCCAGTACCACTTCTCTTTACTCCAAGAGAGCCATCTCAAATAACAAATAATACTTTTAGCTAAAAAAAATCTGGCTGATTGTATTTCATATGAAATAATAGTATAAAGATCCTTAGAGATCATCTAGTCCAGTCCTTTAATTTTAAAGAAGAAAAAACTGAGACCCATACAGGTAAATTCAATTTGTTAAGTTTGTAGAGGTTATACACCACAGACTTCATTCAAATTCTGCTTTTACCACTTTCTGGCATTTTCACACTGGACAAGTCAGTCTTAGAGCTCTAGACAATTAGGAAAGACTCTAACACAGTATATGTTGATTTACATTATTAAAGGGTGGTTCCTATTCAAATAAACTACAGGTCCAATCCATGCCCTTTCCAAAATAAATATGCATGAAGGAAAAGTAGAAACGCAAAAATATTGGAGTTTTGGGAGGGATTTCTTTTTGAAATTTTATTATATTTTGGCCTAACATGTTTCAACTTTCCACTTTATTTTCATTTGAGTGACTAGACTTAGACTGTGTCTATATAAGACAAAATAAATGAACTATAACACAGCAAGATTGATCAGCTTGGTTCACTGCTGACTATCTCAGCAATCAATCTAGATGGATGTAGAGTTGATACAGCTGTGGCACATCCAGACAGATTGAATAGACTGGTGACAGGAGCCATAGTCAATAATTCTATCAGTTCATGCATATAGATTGGGCCTCCAACTTTCTAGGATTCTCTGTACCCTTCAGTAAATGTTGCAAGATGAACAGAAGATGCGGTACTATTTTATTTTTTAATAGTTGAAAATCATTTGGGTACCCCTAGAAACAGATGTGTTTCAACAAAATTGTCCATAAGTTCTATGTTTCCATTAATTTGCATTTGAAATTTGGAGCTATATTTCCAAGGAAGAGTAATCTTTAGGTAGGGAAACAGGCTGAAATAATGGCAAAGATAGATGATGTAAAAATTAGAGTTGTTTTTGTACAGTTTGGAAAATTTCAAGGCATTTTACTTTGGAGCATTTAAGGGATTTCATCTCTGGGGACATTCCCATTTGTAACTCACAGAAGCACTTCTTTCTTACTCCTTTATCTGAAGGCTTAGGTTTTTGCCAAATAAATCAGTGCCTATTTGGACATTCCATAAAATCATGATTATGAGAAATGTAATAACTTGAAATGAGACATAGAAGCAGAGAGAAAGCAGTCACAGAATCATATGGAGGTTAATTCAAGTTAACATTTTAAAAGATTCCCACCTGTATCAGTTCAGCTAATTAATTCCATCTTGTGTCAGAAGTGTGCAAAATCTGTTTATTAAGCTAAATTAGCAAGTGCCAAGGGTCTTTAGTAATTTAACATGTTAATAAGAATTTCAAATTTTACTTTTGAAAGGAGACTTCTCCGCAGAGAACAGCAAAGTTGAAACAGTAGAAGACGTCAGTTTTATACTCCAAGACATAATTTCAGTATATCTTCAAAAGATGAATGTCTTCTATTTAAGGGGAGAAACACACACACAAACAACTTTGCCAAAGGGCTAGTCTTTCCCTTTTCAGATGTGTGATTTCTAACAAGTCACTCAGCCTCTTTATTTCACATACTTTTGGTTTCTTCCACTGTAAACTAAGTATAACAATACTTCTGCCAGTTGGCAATGACTTAGCTTTGTGTATGTGAGATTCAAATGAGATAATGCATGCAATGTGCTTTTTTACTCTAAAATTTGAGAAATTCCCTTGTGATTTCATTGACATTGGGAACTCTCAAGTGAGGAAACTCCCTCTACCAGGGCAAGTCATGACCTTTTCTGCAACTTGGAGTCTTTAAGAGTTGCCTAAATAGAGGTGTCAAGCCTAGGTCACAAAACTCCCCTGTGCAGCTGATTGAAATGTAAATGCAATTGAGAAATATTTAACAAAACAAACAAAAATAGAGTGAAACATAGAGGGTATTGGTTTATTTGAAACTAACACCATTGTCCTAGAATACTGAGAGGTTCGATGGCTTGCACTAGGTCACACAAACAATGTAGACAAGTCAACATCGAACTTATAGTCTTGTTTTTTGAAATTCTTCCTACTAAGACCACCCTTTTAACTGTAAAGCTTTGGATAAACGACCTAGCCTTCTAATTTCTAATATGTGAATAATGAGACAAATTAAGGCTCAAAATACAATATTTGTCCTTGTTTCCTATGTCTCTTTTCATCCCTCTGGTTTCCTATTACTTGATAATGGCAAATATTTATATAGCAGTTTGAGGTTTGCATGACACATTATATATACTATCTTGTGTGCTCTTAAACAGCACCTTTCTATCACACTCATATTACACACGTTACTCTCTACACTTTGCTCGTTAATTAAATATATTGTGGTTATTTTATCAGATTTTGAAAGCTATTTTCTGTAAATCAACATCTGCTCCTGCCTTAGGCATTCTCTAGATACGCGGACAAAAAATAACATAAATGACCGCATTAGAATATTATTAAATATCACAAGATGAACTTCACTGTCCTTCACTTTCCTCTTAATTTTCCCAAGAGCAACTTACTCCTGTTGCTAGAAGTGAATAATTATATAAATTAGAAGTTGTCTTGATATTTGTATATATGTGTGTATATTACATATATATGCATATCGGTGTATATACCTAATATGTATACATGTATACACATACAGACATATAAGTATATATATATATATATATGTATATGTATATTATATATATGCACATATACTTTATACTCAACCTATGTTTGTGTGAACCTATATAAATATGTGTATATGCATTTATTTATGCACACTTAATATGTACTAATTAGCCATGTATTAGGAGTGACATAGATGAGATCCAGATTGGAAATTTCACTGCATGACCTCTAAGAGTTCAGCCAATTTTTTGATTCTGTGCTTGAAAAACTGTAGATAATATGAGATTCTGGGACTGGTTATAGAATCTATCTTTTTTGTTTTTGTTTTGTTTTTAGAACTACCCTAATTAACTGTGGACTAATTTAACTCCATTGGTCTGATCAGGAAGGGATGAATTTTTGTTATGGGGTCATTAATCCAAATTGTTAGGGATCTCGGAGACCAGTAACTTCCATATATGAAGATAATAAGGCTCTGTTATGAAATGGTTTGCTCGGTGTCACAAAACTAGTAAGTGCCTGAGACAGAATTTGGACCCATTTTCCTGACTCTACGTCTATGACTTATACAGTAGAAAAGACCATACTCCCTTTTTCTTTGGTATGGAAATTCATAGACCAAAGGAAAACTCAAAATTCACCCTTACCTGACATTTTATGTGGCCCAGTACTACTTTTGCAATTGCAGTATAGCATAAAGTGGGGCAGGAGGTACTAAGACAGCATCATTCAGTTTTTAAAAATCTGTAAATATAATCTTAAATGTTGCTACTCTAAATGTGAAGTTCTTTTCTAAAGATCAAATAAAGAGCATCGATATTAACAAGCATTGACACACTATTGGAGGAAATGGATCAAACCAATATTAAAATGCTTACAATTTAAACAAAAGCTGAAGACTAAAGGAAGTGGAATGTAAGGATGACCCCCATGCTTTCTCTAGAAAGGCAAGCAGAGAAATTGACAAAGTTGATTCCATATAGTGGTCCAAAAGCAACAAGAAGCCTCATTTCGCTCCATAATTATTCATCTATTATAGCAGTGTTCATGATAACCATGTGAAAAACATGTGAAAATAATAACAGCTTATATTCAAAATCTGTGACAAAGGATTAGAGCACCAAAACAAATCCTATTAAAAACTTAACAGGATTCTGATATTTAAATCAGTGGCTTAAATGGTGGGACAAGGGTAGAATAATGAGAAATATTTTGAAAAATATGACTCAGAGTTAGGAAAGAAAAAAAACCTCTAAGTTTGGTAGAATTAACAGAAGTCATATGTCTTATAACACAAAGAATCTGAAAGGTTAGGTATCCTTCCACTAATCCAGGTTCACCATCTTGGTTTCATATTATTCTATTCTTTGTATCCCACATAACAAATCAGTCATCAGTCTTATAATTTCTTTCTCCACAACATCTGTCAAATGTCACCTTTCTATACACACATAGCCACAACCCTACCTTAAGTCCTTGTCACCTGTCACCTGGACTATTACAACACCTTTTCATTGGTTTTGTCTGAGATATAACTTCATTACAATCCAGCTGCCAAAGTGAATTTCCTAAAGCACAGATCTGACTATATCATACCTCCTTTCACATCTAATGGCTCCCTCTAACCTCTAGGATACAGAGAATCAAATGTAATGTCCACTTTTTTGCATTTAAAATAATTCATGACTTGGGTTCTTCCTATTTGTCTAATATTTTTATATTATATTCTCCTCTACATACTGTATGATCCAGCGATACTGAGTTGCATGTTGCTCCTTACACATGCTTTTGAACTATCTCTTTCGTATACCTTTAAATCTCTTCCTCTTGATCTTTAATACTTGGAATCCTTGGCTTCTTTTAAAGGTCATCTTAAATGGACTTTCTTCCGAGAGTCTTTTCTCCCTACTTAGTAGCTGTCTTGCTTCTAAGTCTACATTTCATGTCTTCTATCTTGTGTGTACTGATTCATGTATGATGTCTTCTCCATCAGAACATAAATTCCTTCTCCTTCTGATTCCTTTTCTTTTCCCTCCCCTCTTGTCTCTTTCCTTCCCTTCCCTGTGTTGCTCGGGTTGGCTGTGAAGGGGTGAATCACTGGCTTACCTCCACAGTGATCAGTCCAGGAGTTCTTAGCTCCTCTGTTTGCAACGTGGGCTGCTTTGCCCTTTCTTAAGCATTCTGGTAGCTATCAGTGCCTAGAGATCCATCATAGTGTTGTGAGACTTAGTGCAGCAGTGAGCCCCTTGCATTTCAGAACTCCTGTCCTAAAGCAATCCATCATCAGTCACTGCCCTAGCAGACATTGCAATTATACTTCACATGCCCATCAAATGGAACCTCTTTAACAGTAATTATTGCTTTCTTTGTTTCCTCAGCAATTAACCTGGTGCCTATCCCAAAGTAAGTGATTAAGAAATATTGATTGAAGGTAGTGAACACTAAATGACAACAACAATCATAAAAACCTAGCATGTATATAGCTCTTTAAGGTTTATAATGCACTTTACACGAATTACCTTATGTGATATCCTCAACAGAGAAAATTGAAAGAGCAAGATGTTGTGACTTGCTTAGGTTAACATAAGTAATAAGGTCTCATATAAGATTTGAATTTAGGTCTTCCAAAACTCAATCCCCAACTCTATTATTCCATTTAGCTCTGAAATGATTTCAAATTCCCTATATGAATGTTTTAAGAACTTTATTTTTCAGAAGTATAGGGCAATCCAGTGTGAAAGTTTACTCCACCAGCACAATTGTAACATGTCACACTCATGATGCTTTAATGGCAAATGCTTACGGAAAAGTCAAAAAATCTAGAAGGAAAAAAATAAACAATTATAATTCATCAGTGCTTCTCTAAAATTACAACAGCAACATCAAGAACAAATGGCAAGAGCTAACACAACTTGCTTTCTAAGACCCAGCCACTTTTTAAAATTAATATTATCTAATTTGATTTTTATTGGAGAAACTGCTTCTAGACTACAGGTATTGGTATTTTTAAAGTGAAATATCTTGAGAGTGGGAAAAATTCAATTGCTCAAGCTAGCTTAGTTTGAATAAAATTTCCTTTTCATCCCTTATAATACTTCTGCATAAACCAAGAAATTTCCTAACCTCTCCAATAAAGGGGTATTGTGTACAGACTACCAAAGCAAGTTTTCAGGTCAGTGCATTTATCTCATGGCCATGATTTTTAAATTGGCATTCTGGCTCACAAAGTTTCCTGTCAGTTTAGTTGGTATGTCACTCCCAGGAGAGTGTTCACCTCTGGCGATCTGGTGTCTTATTTTAAAATCTAGTATGTTGTTACTATGTCAGATCAGTCTAAACCAACATTCCACACTTCCAGGTTCCTTACTACATATATTCATACAGAAGGAATATCACCTAATTGCTATAAATGGTTACCTGATTTTAAAATAACTAGGATATAAAGAGCTCTGTAAAAGTTTCATGTAACTATAGCCTTCTACCCTTAGCATATACATCAAAAATATGTCAAAGTAGGAAGAAAAGTCAGAAAGGAGTGTCATTATTCAAGAGTAGAGTTACATGCTGAAATTCCTGGCTGAATATCTGAATTGTACTATCTTCCTGGTTGAGGAGATGGTTCAGAAGAACCACATGAGCACCATTGAATGTTTATCAGGCCACTAACTGAATCTCAGAGAACTTGAAGTTTTTGTCCCATTTAGGTGGAGCAATTCATATGGATTATATACATTCACTTCATTATGTTATTTCTCCTGAGACAGGTGTAATTCAATTACCATATTTCCTGATGTATAAAACTCACCCTTTTCTGAAAAATTTGGGGTCTAAAAATTGGGTGAGTCTTCTACAATGGTTGTAGATTTTTTTACATGAACTTCCCACTTTTTCACGTTTGTTGTCTTGGTGGTCATTGTTTCACCATTGTTAATGGAATATTAGGTTATATTTTGCCACATTGTGTCCAGAAATGGCTCAGAAAAGATTTTCGTACAATGCTGAATTCAAGTTAAAAGTGATCCAGTTTGCAAAAGTGAATGGAAATTGTGCTGCTCAATGTAAGTTTGGTCCTCCTCCAATTGAGAAAACAATGTAGGAAGACTGGCTGTAGGAAGAAGAAACCCTACTGAAAACACCACAGCAGAAGAAGGCCATGAGAGGCAAGTCAGCAAAATGGTCTGATTTAGAGGGCAAATTGAACGTATGTATTGAAGAGCAAAGGGTAATTGGAATTCCTATGTCCCTAAAGATGGTTAGCATGAGGCAAAAAGAATTGCTGATGAAAAAGAAGTTACTGACTTCAAAGGAGGATACAATTGGTGCTTCAGGTTCATGGAATAGAAAGGACTAAGCACGCACTCGTGAACCTTACTTGCCCAAAAGATGCACAAAATCTATGAGCAGATGAATAAAACTTGAGTTCAATAACTTAATGTAATACATTTTTTTTCAAATTTCAGACCCTCAAATTAAGATGTGTCTTATACATAAGGAAATATGGTATCTAATTGGCAAGTACTGACGGGTTATTGGTGTTTTTTAATTAGCTAACAAAGCTCCCTTCTACACATTATGAACATCCACATTATTGTCAAGAGCAACATCAAATTCCTAGTTCTCCAATCTCATTAGATAGTTGCCATTCTTGACTCTTCACTCATATTCATCCCACATATCAAATCTGTTGTTATGTTTTTCCATCAAAATATATCTTGTATATATTCTTTCTCTCCACTATCATCCCAGTGCAGGTCTTCTTCATCTTGTGACTGGACTATTGCATGTGTGTTCTGATTGCTCTCCTTGACTCAAGCCTCTTCTCATTCCACTTTAGCCTATAGTCAGTTGATCAAGGGACCTTTCTAAAGCTTAGCTATAATACCCAGTAGAATTTAAATAAATTCTTCCCAGATCCCTGTTACTTCTTGGTACAAATGCAAAATTCTCTGGTTTGCTTTTAATGCCCTACGCAGACTGGCACTTTCCTATCTTCCAAGTCTTTTTATCCCTTTATCCTTCTACACACCAGTAAAAAATGGCCTTCTTGATGTGCCTGACACAAGACACTCCATCTCACCATTTTACTTGTTGATCTCTTATCCTGGAGTGCTACCCTCCTGACTACCGCTTCATGGTTTCCTTAAAGGATCAGATCAAATAAACTTTTTAGGAAGAGGATGCTCTTTGTGCCCTCTTCCTCTCCTGCTATTAATGTCTTCTTTTTGAAATTGCTTCCTTCAGATGCTATATAAAACTTTTATGTTCATAGTTATTTGCATGTTCATCTCTTCCATTAGAATTTAAGCTTCCTGAGGTCAGGATCATTTTTGGCCCTTCTTTTTATTCCTAGTGTTTAACACAGTCCTTAGGTTATAACAATAAATATTTAATAATTGTTTTGTTGTTGTTATTGACTCCTTTAGGAACCTTTCTAGAAAAGAGTGGAGTTGTAGGAGAAAATATTCAAAGATCTTATCCTATTTTTTTTGTCTTTCTTTTCTGTTTTTTTTTTTAAATAACAAGAGATTGAAGCTGTCCTGGGGACTTAATTGGCTCAGGCATTAAAGAATCAGGCCATTAATTTAACTTCCTTGTTTCCTAGGTACAAAAAGTCAGAGTACAAAATCACCAAATCCTTCCACAGACTTCAAATGCACAGTTCTGCATGACTAACTCCAGCACTGTAAAGTTAAGCTCAGCTGAATCAATGCTATATGCTTGATGAACATGTTTTCCTTGTTTTGAATAGCCTATTCTTGCAAAGGACAAGCCAACGTTGTTTCATTAACACTTAGATATTCTATGAGTGTCTCATTTAATTCAAATCTCAGACCTCAGCTACTAGACCAGCCTGTCTCAAGCTTAGCATAGTATAAGATACTCTAATGATTCTTTGTCTTATTGTTTCTCAGTGCCATATATATCAGCCTATATATCTCCTTTTTATTGATGCTTTACTTTCTTAATATCTCTCTTTTTTAGATAAGAGTATGCAATTGATAGTTACCTTGTCCTAGTTTTGTCAGTTCTGGAGATGGATTTATAATCATCAGCCCAAGTTACAGTTTCCACACAATCTCTTTCCTAATACACGTTTGCAAATTACTTAGATTATATGACAAAAGGTATACTGAACTGGCCTCCTCTTCTCAATTATCATCTATACAAGTTATATAAATGCTACTTTGTGTCACATAACATGATTTCAGAAGTTACCATCATTCATATACCTTTCATTTAAATAAATCTGCAAAATCTCCATAGAGTATATATACACATACATGTAAATACATACCTGTATATATATACATATATACATATATATATATTTGTATATGTATGTACATATAATATGTGTCCTAGATGTTGAGAAATGCAAAGATATAAATAAATATGTTCTTGTTTTCAACATAGATTTTATTCTAGGAAGGAATCACAATATACTAAAAACCTTAACTTTTCAACTTATAACATTACTTAGATATTAGGATATTACTTGGATTATATCTGATATCTGTTGCTTTTATTTTATAGCCAACTAATCAGTAAGAGTCATGTATATATCATATACTCCATTCAAAGCAATTGGACATTATACATATGCGTGTACACATACAGGTATACAATTATAATACATGCTCATAAAATGCGTATTGTTAAAACACATATGTACACACATGTATATTATAACTATATACATGTATGTACATAACTGTATACATATATGAATATAAAATTACAATAATATATACACATGTATACAAAAAGAGAAAGAAGTATTGCATGGGAGAGGGTAGAAGGGTGGGTAGTGTTAGATATGAGTAGAATGTAAGCTTCTCAAGAACAGGGAAATTTGTTTTTGTCTTTGTATCCTCAGTGCCAAACAGAGTGCTTGGCACTTTATAGGCATATAATTAAAGGTTTGTGAATTGAATCAAATAAAATGATTTAAAAATCTGCTTGCTTAGTCATCCTTGGAAACAGGGAGGGAAAAACGCATTTATTAAGTGCCTACTATGTGCTAGGCACTGCACTAAGCACTAGCCAAATAGAGTCTCTTTTCATCCTCGTAATGACCCTGGGAGGCAAGTGCTGCTATTATCCTCACATTTTACAGTTGAGCAAACTGAAGCACAGATTTAATGACTCGCTCAGAGTCACACAAGTAATAAGGGCCTAAAGCCTCATTTGAATTCAAGTTTTTTCAACTGTAGGCCCAGAGCTCTCTCCTTTGTGACTCCTAGCTGCCTAAGATGATTACACCTAACCTGAAAGTTAACTTCTAACCATATTGAATAGAAAAATATATGCCTGTTGTATATCATGAAGTCACACTGCTCTTTCCTCTTCCACACCCTCCATAACCAATCAGATGAAAAGTATTATTGATTGTTTTTCTATTTTTCTCCTTACACCTATTCTTTTTTCTACTTACTTAGCCACAATCATAACATAGGAAATGATGACTTCTTACCAGGACTATATCAATAACACCCTAATTGGTTTCCATGCTAGTCTTTCTCTTTTCCACATCATCCTGAACACACATAATCTTGGTAAGGCATAAGTCTGACCATGCCACTCTCTAACTCCACAAGTATTTTTTTTTTTCCTATTTCTTCAAGGAAAAAAATAGTAACTTCTCAGTTTGAAACTTAAAGTTCTTCAAAAAAAGCTAACTCTAACCAACCATTTTAGTTTAATTTCTCATGAGTCTCCCTGAGAAAACTCTAATATCTAGTTGAACCTAGTAGCTGTCAACACAATTAAACTGTCTTTCATTTATCTTTGCATATGAAATGAATCCCTCCTCTTCCTTGATACTCAGATTCCTTACAGCTAGACTTTGATCCTGTGGTCCTATTGTGTTCTCACTCACTCACCCCTATAAAGAGAATCATATAAGTATCTACAGTCTGAAGAAAGTAAATTTCACAGGTTTTGGGCTGACTTGAATCCTTCATCACCCAGAGGAAGCGCTAAACCTGGACTGGCCAATCAGAAAAGGACATTTTTGGTTCATTCAGAGTTAACATACCAATATTTCTTTGCAATACCAAAGTTCTCCTGCTGTGACAGCAAACCCAAGACTAGATTAAGCTGACTGGAAGCATTCTCCTGTTTATGGTCGATAATGACTAGGTGGATTGAACCAGACACTATCTTGATTAATGGTATTTCTCTTGTTATCTTCTTGGATTATGGCCCTCTCTTGTTAAGACATTATTATGTTATGACACTGTTGTTTTATGACATTCCCTTCTTTATGGCTGATAGAAACCAGACATTCTGGGAACACTTTCTTCTTCTATAGAAACTATAATTTTGCCTGACAAAGGGTAGGGATCCTTAGTGAGAGGTGAGGGGGTGGGGTGCGGAAGGAGCGAATACAGGAATATTTCCTCACTCTATGGGTACATTATGTCCTTCAACTAAATCAGGGGCAGGGAACCTGCTGCCTTGAGGTCACGTGTGGCTTTCTAGGTCCTTGGGTTTGGCCTTTTGACTAAGCCCAAGTTTTATAGAACAAAACATTTTATTAAGGAGATTTGTTCTGTGAAGTTTGGATTCAGTCAAAGAGCTACACTTAAGGACCTGGAGGGCCACATGTAGCTTCGAGTTAGCAGGTTCCCTACATAACTTCTTTTTGAGCTCAGTTTCACTGTAGCTCCCTGTAGTAGGAAGGCCGAATTTATGATCTCAAAAAGGATCATATAAATATCCGAATGGTTTGAAATCGTTGGGTATACAGAATTCTCCAAGCAGAAGGCATCCAAAAATTTATTCAGGGCCCAGAGCAACAAATTAGCGAACCAACCTCCCCATTCCAGTATTGTGAACACAAGCCTCCAGGCCCAGTAGGCCTGCCTCACAAGAGTAGCCAGGAGGCCACAGAAAAATAAGATGGCATAAATCATATTCACCGGCCTCAAGACCTCTCTCGAACTCCTGGGTCCACACAGGGGTCGGCTCTGCTTCGGATTTTTTTCCAGCCGTAGTTTCTCGTCTCTGCTCGAAGCCAAGCCTCTGGCGTTCTCAAGTCCTGCCTCAACTACTAGATACCAGAGTCCAGAGACCCATTGGTTCCCGAATTGGCCCCTCTTAAGTCCTTAATCTACGCCCACACAGGTTTCACACCTGATAGGACTTTGGGCCTGGGGCTTAGTTTAACAGGTGAAAGTACTTTCACAGTAAACAAAAGCCAAACTCCTCAAGGGCACCTGTTAAACTAAGCCCTTTTGGCCTTACTGGCACACTCCCATACATGTACAATTCTTCTAGCTCATAGAGAAATAAACAGCACATATATGAAATAAACAACATGTATATGATCTAATTTTATTTGTCTCCTTTAACCTCCAAATTCCCAAATACAAGGGCCAAACTACCTCTATATAAAACTCTGGCAAGATTTTCATGAGTTTTTCTTATACAGTCCTTCCAAAATCCTTGTCTTGCCACACTACTCCCTTTACTCAAGGTCCACCAGCCAATTATAGTTTAGTTAACTTTTATCTCTTTGGGGGCATATACAATCACTTTTCTTCAAAGATGGAATAACTGTGAAATGGACATTTTGCACTCCATGTTGGTGACTGAGATCCTTGTAAATAATTTCACAATCTCATGATTGAATTCAGGTTATTTGCTTTCCTCCCTCTTGATTAATTTTCATGCATTCTAAGTACTTCCTACTAATTTACCTTAGCACAATTAAAAAAAAGCTTAGCCCAACACAGTATAAACATTACACTATCAAATAACATAGCAGTAGATGAAACTTCCTTAGAGTCACAGCTATAGCCTAACCTGCCCAACAAACAATCAACATTTTTCAAGGCTCAGCTCAGGTAGGCACCACCTGATCCTTGAAGATTCCTTTTATCTCCTTCAAGTATTAATGCTTTCAGGAGAAATCCCTTTCCATTTGCTTTTTATGGGTCATATACAAACAAAAGAAATTAAGTTCCCTGAGGAAAGGGACTATTTGTTTCCATCCCTATCTATACATTATATCTGTATTCCCTAAGGACTATTTATAATACCTATAGCAGAAAGTAATCTTGGAGAGCACGTAATAAAGCTCATTCATCTTATAAATGTACTTCCAGGTCATATGATCAATAGCCTGGAGAAGTAGACATTTTCTCCAATATTCACAACCTCTCAATCCAATCAAAAATAAAAATTCTGTACTAAAGATAAAGAATTTCAACTTCCTCCATGATCTAGGACACCAAGAATCCAAATAAGGCAAAAACTCAATGAATTTGCATCAGAGAAGGTCAATAATCCTGTAACACAGGCCTGTACAATGTACACTTGTGGGCCACTTTGTAGTAAGAAGGCAGAATTTATGATTTCAAAGAGAATCATATATATGTCTGAACGGTTCAGAGCCGCAGGATATAAGGAATTCTCTAAGTAGAAGGCAGAAGGATTAAAGCAGTTATTCAGGCTTCAAAGTAACAAACCCACCAACAAGCCTCCTCATTTTGATATTTTGATCAAAAGCTTCCAGGCCCAATAAGTCCGCCTCACAAGAGTAACCGGGAAGCCACAGAAAAACATGATGGTATTAAACTAAATCATATTCATGCTTCCCCTCTCTGGTAAGAAGATTACCTACTGGCCTCAAGTCCTTGCTCGGCACTCCTCAGTCCACACACAGGTTGGCTCTGCTTTCAGGTTGGCTCTGGAGTCAACACCTCCCCCTAGCCAGCCCCACCCTGGGCCCCACCTCAGTCATCAATCCACACCCATATATGTTCCACACCCAACAGGGCTCTGGGCCTGGGGCTTAGCACCTAGCAAGGCTCAATGAAATACACTGAGTTACTCAAAGAAAACAAAGACCATTTTGTTTACCATCATATACTTGCAGCCTGCCAAAGGTTTCTGGGCGACCCCAGAAAAATGTAGGCTTGCCACCATGAACTTTCCTGTTTGTCACATGACCTGAGGCAACCAACCACCTTCAGTCTGTCTCTAGTCTAACTTATATGTGGCCTGAAGAATTTTACAAGTTGTGCAGGTCTGCCCTAACAAGTGTTTAGACAGCAGCCTATTACCCCACCCCTACTCAAATCTACACACCAAATACCATCCTCCTTCATCTTCTAATGCTTTACAGATCCAAATTCTAAACTGCTGAAATTTGCTCAGGCTGCAGCAGCAGCATGGCAATGCTCTATGTTGCAAGAGAACTCAACAGGAAGGTTCAAAAAATAAAGCAATTGGTAGTATGACTCATTCCTGCTTGTAACAGATCTTGGCTCTGTGTCCTGTTCAGTGTCTTAGAGATGCAAACAATAAAAGATAGAGATTTGCTCAAACTTCAATAATGGAGCCCTGTGAGGCTGTGCCAGAGAAATGGGGATGAGGGGGAAGTAATTGTGCCTGGGGATGGGTGGCACTCCACTAAGCCTGAGTGAAAAAGTCTAATGTCCAGTTGTAAACAGTTCTATACTCCTTATTCAGCAAACCCGGGGTAGAGACTGAATATCATGACTATGTGCTAGCAAAGAAGAAAGAGTCAGAAAATGAATAGATAAAAATCTATGGGGAAAACAAGCTTAGAATTTCCAAAGATTTCATGGAAAAAAATTTGAAGATTTTAAACATAAAAGTATAATGACTGGGAAGATATTAATAGCAGTAACAAATATGACCCCTAGAGTGATTAAAAGAGTTCAGGTTTCTATTAATATGTATTGTGGGGAAAAGGTGTATAAATCAATACCAGAAGAGGCAGAGGAGCTTGTGGAGAGAGCATAGCAAAATAGAAAGAAGTTCCTGAATGATTTTGAGAGGAAATAATTGTGAAAAGAGAAATTTGCATGGCAGAATAATTGGCAGAATAAGAAAACTTGAATCTAAGGTGATGTCTCACCAAAGAAACAAAAGAGAAGATAACTATTTTGAAATCCAAATACATGGAAAGGAAGAATAATCTGGAACAAGAGAAGCAAAAGGAACACCATCAAAAGCAAGTATTTTCTCCATGCAAGTGAAACACATTAATTTCAAAGAAAGAATGCATAAAGACAATTTATTCATTTAAGACCTCCCAAAAACATGAAGAAAAAAGGAACTGAACATCGTAATGAAAAAGAATAATAATCTTCAAAGAAAATTGCTTAAAAATTATGAACACAGAAAATTAAATGATAATTGAAAGAATCCATAGATTAACTCCAAAATATAAAATAAAATTAATCTTGCCTAGAAATTCCAAGACATATATTTGTTTAAATTAAGAATTTCATTAATAATATATTTTTAAAATGAGCAAGAGAAAGATCTTCAAATATAAAGAGAAGAAAATTTCTATAACTCAAGACTATTTTACACAATCCAGAAACTTCAGAAGTGAATGAAATAGTGTGTTTTGAAGAATTTTGGAAGTTTAAGATGTAACTCCAGATAAACTACCTTGAAAATGTGAGACTAAGCATACATGGAAAAAAAATGAATATTCAATTAAAAAAGACATTTGAAACATCTTGGGGGCAGGCAGACTTGAAGATATTTGTATCTCAAATGCCTGACCCCGGCTACAGTATATGAGATGTATAAATGAAAGGAAAACCAAGAACAGCAGTAATGTAACATAACAACAAAAGGATTATTAGGCCTGAATAACATGGACTAAATCTCATGAAAGCTTGCCTATAGCTGAATCATTTTTTGAGGGGTTAAATTGTAAAATGGGGAGACACCAAAAGGAGGATTATTTAAAGGAGAATTATAATGTATTCTGATCAATTCAAAGTTTAACAATAAAGGGAAAATCACTTCCGTAGTCTCACAGGAAGAAGACACACTAGAGCATAATGAGTAAGGAAGAAAAAAGAAAGATTGAAAAGGGGAAAGAAAAAGGGAAACTTTATTTCAGTGGTCAGAGGGAGTATCGCTGATGAATTCATCTGTGAGAAGATAGATAACCTGTAAACAGAGATGGGAACCCTAAAATAGATATTTTCTCCGTGGATTTGATATTTAAAGGGAGCATCACCCTGCCTCAGAAGACAGAGAAGCAGAGCTCCTGAAGACAAATGAGAAGAAGAGAGTGAAGGCGTGAAATCAAGGAGAGATTTGGACGCAAATGGGGAGAAATTGACCAAAAGGAAAGCAAAGCTCAACAATGACTATACAGTCAGAAGTTAAGAATATACCCACCATGGATCAATATTCTTTCTATTATTAGTAAGGGTTTTTATTTCTGAGAGTGGGAAACAAGAAAATAAATTAAGCCAGGGAACAAAATCTTTAAGGCAATAAAAATAAACTTTTTAGAATAGCAGACCCAAAATAGGTACCTCAAGATGATTACTTCCATGAGAAATACAGATAAAAAAAATTAAAAGAATAAGAAAAATGGATCAAAGAATTAAAGGCTTGAATAGACTTGAGGTGAATAGGAAAAATATATTTAGAATAAGACAATTTAAAAAAAAAGAAATAAGGAATAAAAGAAGTTGAAAGAAGACAAGAGTGGAAATTTTACTTGACTACATAGAAAGAAAAAAGGGTAGGTAAAAATTAAATAATTGATTAAAAGTAAGTGAGAAAAAAGAAACTAATGAGCAAATCTCCAAAACCAAGTAAATAGGTATAAACAGGAAGAGGCCAGGGATGGAGAAGAGAGCCAGCGTCAATAAGGCCACCTTAAAACAAATTCAGGTAAAACATCTGAAGAAACGCATGACTATGTTTCCAGCAGAATAGAGAAGAAAATGCTAAACTGGAAAGATAGAAAAAAGAAAGGAAAATATAAACCTAACTCTTATAATTTTTCATCTTTTTAGGTTTTTTTTGGAGGCGGAAGACAGGACAATTGGGGTTAAGGTCACACAGCTAAAAAGTGTGTCACGTGTCTGAGGACAGATTTGAACTCAGTGACTCCAGGGCTGGTGCTCTACTCACTGTGCCACCTAGTTTCCCCTACTCTTATAATTTTAAAAGTGAATGTATTCAGTAATCCAGTAAAACAAAACAAAAGAAAATGATAGTTTGAATAGGAAAAAAAAAGTTATTTAAAGGTAACAGTTAAAGAAAGAAAGACATTACATAAAATTGAAACAATAGATTGAAGATATTACTATGAATCAATTGACCCTCTAGCAAAAAAAAAAAGGAATTATAATCATGTTATCAAACTAAGCAAAAACATCCAAAACATAAAAGAGATAAGCAAGGGATTTATAATACGCTGAAAGGACCTATAGACAACGAGTATATCAATATTATGATCTAAATACTTTACAATAAAAATTCATTTAAGTATATTTTTATCTTGTGAAATGTCTCCCAATAACATGCAAAAAATTGACAATCTTTTTTTTTAAATTCCTAATTCTCTTCCTCTCCCACATCCATCCACAGTCCTTGAGGAGACAAGCAATACGATTTCAATTACACATGTCCAAGTTATGCAAAACATATTTGTATATTAGTCATGTTGCAAAAGAAAACAGACAAAAAATTGAATAAAAAAGTTTCAAAAAGTATGTTTCAATATGCATTCAGAGCTCATCAATTCTCTCTCTGGAAGTAGATGGCATTTTTCATCATTAGACATTTGCAATTGTCTTGATAAGAGTAGCAAAATCTTTGACAGTTGATTTTCCTTATAATGTTGTAGATACAATGTTATCCTGGATCTGTTCATTTCACTTTGCATGAATTCATATAAGTTTTCCCATATTTATTTGAAACCATCCTGCAGGTCATTTTTAAAGCATAATAATATTCAATCACATACTGTAACTCGTTTAGCAATTCTCCAATTGATAGGTTGCCACATGATCTCCAATTCCTTGCCACCACAAAATAGCTGCTCTAAATATTTTTGTGCAAATAAGATCATTTCTCTTTTCTGTGATCTCTTTGGGATAGAAACCTTGTGAAGGCAAAGCTGGGTCAAAGGATACGCAAGGTTTTATAGTTCTTTGGGCATAGTTCCAAAGCGCTTTTAAGAATAGTTGGATTACTTCACAATACCACCATCAGTTCATTAGTGTCCCATTTTTTTTCACATTCCCTCCAGAATTTATTAAATTTCCTTTGTCATTTTAGCCAATTTGATAGGACTGAGGTGGTATTGCAGAGTTGTTTTAATTTAATTTTTCTTCTAATCAATGGAGATTTAGAGCATTTTAATGTGATTATTAAAAGATTTGATTTCTTCTGAAAACTACTAGTTCATATCATTTGATCATTATCACCTGGGTAATGGCTCTTATTTTTTTATAAATCTGGCTAAGTTCCCTATATATTTGAGAAATAAGTTCTTTATCAGAGAAACATGCTCTATTTTATTCACTCAGTTCCTTCTTTTACTTCTAATTTCAGTGCATGATCCTCTGTATCTTGTTTAGTTATAAACTCTTCCTCTATCCACAGATCTGACATAAGCATTTTTCCATACTCCCTGAATTTACTTATGTTGCCTTTTATGTCCAAATTATTTATCAATTTTGACCTTATGATGGTATACATTGTGATACTGGTCTGTGACTAGTTTCCACCAAATCGCTTGCCTGTTTCTCAAGCAATATTTTGTTAAATAGTGATCTCTTATCCCCAAATTTAGATCTTTAGGATAATCAAACAGTATATTACTATGGAAATTTACTGCATTATGTACCTTAATTATTCCACTGACCCATTAATCCATTTTTTAGCCAGTACTAGACTGATTTGAGGTGTTATCAATTTGCAATATAGTTTGACATCTGGAACTACTGCACTGACTTCCTTCACACTTTATTTCATTGATTCCCTTGATTTTTTTTTAACTTTCTGTTCTTTCTGATGAATTTATAAATATTTTCCTAGTTCTATAAAATAATTCTTTGGTCATTTTACTGGCAAAGTATTGAATAAGTAAATTAAGTTAGGCAGAATTGTCATTTCTCTTATACTGTCTTGGCCTACCCATGAGCTATTAATATATCTCTAATTGTTTACATCTGTCTTTATTTGTGTGAAAAGTTATTTGTAATTATATTCATGTAATCCCTGGCTTCGTCTTGGGAGGTAGACTCCCATGTATATGATGTTGTCTGCCGTTATTTTATATGAAATTTCTGTTTCTATCTATTACTACTGGGTTTTGTTTGTAATATACAGAAATGCGAATGTTAAGTGATCTTGCAACTGTCCTGAATCTGTTAATTGTTTCAAGTAATTTTATAGTTGATTCTCCCAGTTTCTGTAAGCATGCCATCTTATCATCTACAAAGAGCGATAGCTTTATTTCTCTATTGACTATCTTTATTCCTTCTATTTGTTTTCTTTTCTTATTATTATAAATAGCATTCCTAGTACAACAATGAATAATGGTGGTGATAATTGATAAGCTTGATTCACCTCAGATTGTATTGGGGAGGATTGAAGTTTCTCTCGATTACAGATATGGTTTTCACTTGGTTTTAGATAGATTTTATTTATTATTGTAAGAATGGCTTCATTGATTCCTATGCTTTTTAGTGATTTTTAATAGAACTAAATTCTGTATTTTGTCAAAAGATTTTTCTGACTATTGTTATGATCACATAATTTTTGTTATTGATATGGCAATTTTACTGAGATTTTTTTTTCAAATATTGAACCATTCTTGTGTTCCTGCTATAAATCCCACTTGGTCATAGTTGTGTTCTTTGGAGTAGAGTATTGTAAACTCCTTTTAGTATTTTATTTAAAATTTTTGCTTCAATATAGGAAATTGGTCTATAGTTTTCTTTCTCTGTTTTTTGCTCTCCCTGGTTTGGGTATGGACATCATATTTGAATTATAAAATTAAGCTTCCTAGGAATCTATCTATTTTTCTTTTTTTTTAATTTATTTTTAATATGTTTAGTTTTCAGCATTGATTTTCACATGCGTTTGAATTACAGATTTTCTCCCCATTTCCACCCCTCCCCCCACTCCAAGATGGCGTACACTCTGGTTGCCCTGTTCCCCAGT
>CM053623.1:272731152-272744658 GCA_028646595.1 Phalanger gymnotis
TGGAGTCCTGCTTCCCTCTGCCCCTTTGTGGGTTCTGTAGTTCTAGAATTGGTTCAGAGCCATTTTTTCATAGGTTTTTGGAGGGACTTGGTGGGGAGCTCACGCCAGTTACTGCTTTCCAGTCGCCATCTTGGCTCCGCCCCCCTATCTATTTTTCTTACAAATTATTCAGGTAGTATTAAGATCAATTGTTCCTTTAATATTTAATAGACATCTCTTCTTAATCTATATGGTCCTAGAGATTTTTTTTCTGAGTTAGCTCATTAATTGCTTGTTTAATGTTCCCCCTAAGATATGCTTATTTATGTACCCTATTTCTCATCTGTTAAACTGGGCATTTCATATTTAAAAAAAAAAACTGTTTATCCGTTTCACTTAGATTGTCAGTTTTAGTTGCATAAAATTAGGCAACATAACTCCTAAGTGCTTTAATTTCATCTTCATTGTTGGTGCATTCCCTCTTTTAATTTTTGATATTAGTATTTTTTTCTTTTTTAGTAAAATTAATTGTTCAATCTATTTTATTGTGTTTTTTTCATAAACCCAATTCTGAATTTTATTTATTAGCTTGTTTTCTTTTTTGGTTATCAATGTTCTTAATCATTCTTTGAATTTTCAGGATGTCCATTTTGGTATTTAATTGAGAATGTTTAATTTATTGTTTTCCTATTTTAAGTTTCATTCCCAATTCATCGATCTCTCCTTTCTCTGTTTTATCAATGTATGCATTTAGAGATATAATTTTACCCTAAATATTACTTGGCTGTATCCCACAAATTTTGGAATGTTATCTATTTTTTGGCATTTTGCTTTTTATTTTTTTTTATAAATTAATTATTGTTTTTAGTTTACAACACTCAGTTCCACAAGGTTTTGAGTTCCAAATTTTCTTCCCCTCCCCTTTCTCCTCCCTCCCCACCCAAGACCACATATAAACTGATATAGGTTCTATATGTGCCTTCACAGTAAACTTATTTTCCCAATAATCAAGTTGTAAAGAAGAATTATAACCAATGAAATGAACCATGAGCGTGATGTAAAAAAAAATAAAATCAAGAAAAAAAGAAAAGAAAAAAGAAGAGAGCAAAAAGTTTGTTTCAATTTGCATTCAGATCCCATAATTCTTTCTCTAGAAGTGGATAGCCTTTTCCATCATGAGTTTTTGGGAGCTGTCTTAGAACCTTGCATTGTTGAGAAGAGCCAAGCCTATCAAAGTTGGTCATCACAGAAGCAATGTGTCTGTTGTGCTGTACGATGTTCTTCCAGTTCTGCTCCCTTCATTCATCATCAGATCGTGTAAGACTCTCCAGGTTCTTATGAAGTCCATCTGCTCCTCATTTCTTATATCCCAATAGCATTCCATTACATTCATATATCACAATTTGTTTTGTCATTCTGCAGTTGATGGGCACCCTCTTGTTTTCCAGTTCTTTGCCACCACAAAAAAAGCTGCTATGAATATTTTTGTACATAGAGTTCTTTTTCCCCCTTGTGTGATCTCTTTGGGATGTAGCCCTAGAAGTGGTGTTGCTGGGTCAAAAGGTATGCACATTTCTATAGCCCTTTGGGCACAGTTCCAAATTGTTCTCCAGAATGGGTGGATCAGTTCACAACTCCATCAACTATGCAATAATGTTCCAATTTTCCCAAATCTTCTCCAGTGTTTATCATTTTCTTGTTTTGACATGTTAGCCAATCTGACAGGAGAGATGTAGTACCTGAGAGTTGTTTTGATTTGCATTTCTCTAACCAGTAGTGATTTGGAGCATTTTTTTCATGTGACTATAGATATCTTTAATTTTTTCCTGTGAAAACTGCCTGTTCATATCCTTTGACCATTTATCAATTGGGGAATGACTTGTATTCTTATAAATTTGACTCAGTGCCCTGTATATTTTAGAGATTATGCCTTTGTCAGAGACACTGGTTGGAGAAATTCTTTACCAATTTTCTGCTTTCCTTGTAAACTTGGTTGCATTGACTTTGTTTGCACAAACATTTTTCAACTTAAAATAATTAAAATTATTCATTTTGCATTTTGTAATGCTCTCTATCTCTTGTTTAGTCATAAATTCTTCCTTTCTCCATAAGCCTGACAGATAAACTAGTCCCTTCTCTCCCAAATTGCTTATAGTATCAGCCTTTATATCAAAGTTGTGAACCCATTTTGCCTTTATTTTAGAATATGGTTTAAAATATTGATC
Organism: Phalanger gymnotis; assembly: GCA_028646595.1. Taxonomy (NCBI): domain Eukaryota; kingdom Metazoa; phylum Chordata; class Mammalia; order Diprotodontia; family Phalangeridae; genus Phalanger; species Phalanger gymnotis. Next base: position 272,733,357 of record CM053623.1, read on the forward strand.
TATGCCTAGTTTCTGCTATATTTTCTTCCAGTTTTCCCAGCAGTTTTTGTCAAATTGTGAGTTCTTATCTCAGAAGCTGGACCCTTTGGGTTTATAGAAGAGTAGATTACAATTGTAGATTACTATATTTATTGACCACTGAGTCTTGTTTAAGTAACCTATTCCACTGATCCACCACTCTATTTCTTAGCCAGTACCAAGCAGTTTTGATGATTGCTGCTTTACAATGCAGTTTAATATATGGTATGGCTAGGCCTCCTTCCCTAGCATTTCTTTTCATTAATTCCCTTGATATTCTGGATCTTTTGGGTTTTTTAGATGAATTTTATTATTATTTTATCTAGCTCAATAAAATAATGTTTTAGTAGTTTGATTGTTTTGGCACAAAATAAGTAAATTAATTTAGGTAAAATTGTCAATTTTATTATATTAACTAGGCCTATCCACAATCAACTGTTTTTCCATTTACTTAGATCTGACTTTGTGTCAGAAGTGTTTTATAATTGTGTTCATGTAGTTCCTTGGTTTGTCTTGGCAGGTAGACTCCCAAATATTTCACAGTGTCTACAATAACTTTAAGTGGAATTTCTTTCTATCTCTTGCTGTTGGGCTTTGTTGGTGTTATATAGGAACGCCAAAGATTTATGTGGGTTCATTTTATATCCCGAAACTTTGCTAAAGTTATTTATTATTTCAAGTAATTTTTACTAGATTCTCTAGGATTCTGTAAGTATATCATCATATCATCTGCAAAGAAGGATAACTTAGTTTTTTCTTTGCCTATTCTAATTCCTTCAATTTATTTTTTTTCTTATTACTAAAGCTAACATTTCTAGTACCAAATTGAACAATAGGGGTGAAATGGTCATTCTTTTTTCACTCTTGATCTTATCGGAAATACATCTAGCTGATCCCCATTTCATGTAATGCTTGCTGATGGTTTTAGGTAGATGTTATTCATAATTTTAAGAAAGACTCCATTTATTCTTATGCTTTCTAGTGTTTTAATAAGAATGGGTGTTATATTTTATCAAAACTTTTTCTTTATCTATTGAGATAATCATATGGCTTCTGCTAGTTTTGTTATTAATATGATCTATTATGCTGATAGTTTTCCTAATGTTGAACCAGCCTTACATTCTGTCATTTTTTGGAGGGGGGGAAGGCAGGACAGTTTGAGTTAAGTGACTTACCCAAGGTCACACAGCTAGTAAGTGGGTCAAGTGTTTGAGGCCAGATTTGAACACAGGTCCTCCTGACTCCAGAGCCAGTGCTCTACTCACTGCGCCAACTAGATGCCCCCTGTCATTTTCTTAAATTAAATTTTTAGGTTTTTTTCCCCTAAGAGTTGTTCTTTGATCCATCAAATTTTTAGTATTAGATTATTTAATTTGCAATTTATTGTTAATCTGTGCTTTTGTGGCCTTCATTAAATGTAATTTTTATTTCATTATCATATAAAAGGGTGCTTTTAACATTTCTGTTTTCATGCACTTGGTGGTGAGACTTTCACATACTAATACATGACTGATTTTTGTGAAAGTGCCATGTACAGCAGGGAAAAATCTATTCTCATTTCAGTTCCCATTTTTTTTCCAGAAGTCTATCATGTGTAACTTTTCTAAGATACAATTCATCTCTTTAGCTTCTTTCTGATTTATTTTATTGTTACATTTATCAAGCTCTGAGACAGGAAAGTTGAAGTCTCACACCTATATAAAGTCATTCAATATAAAATCTATTGACATGTCAACTCACTTTGGCAGGTGAGCATGTCACGTGTTGTTGGGAAATCCAGCATTGACTCACAAAAATATGTGCATGTAGTGAATTGTTTACAATCTGATATTATACAGTTACATGATGCAACATTGCACTTTCAAAATTTCAATGCAGGACAAAATCCACAAATTTACAATAAATTATTAAATTTAAGATGCATCATTTTAAAAATGTATTTTTGAGATGGCACAAATTTCAAAAAAAAGAAACTTTTAAAGTGTTAAAGAAAGTAGATTTCTAGGAGATGTACTGAGTATTTTTTTAAAATGTGGCAGTAGATCAAAGAAGTTTGGGAATTCTGCTTTTGACTTTGTAGCACTGCTATTTTAGGAGCTATTTCTGGGAGTGTGGATATTTTTGATGCTTCCAAAGTGGTATGATCTGAGAAGAGGTATGGTCCTTGCTCTCCTGGTCTTCACTCTTTTCCTTACCCAGGAAGGGCCTCTGATCCATTGTAATTGCAATTGATAACTTCATCAGGGTTTCTCTGGGTCCCTAATCTATTGTGACCAAAAGCGTTACTGCCTGTCATGGCTTTTATTCCCTTTGGACCCGAAGTGCTCCTCTCCACTTTTGAACTATGACCCACTCACTTAATTAAAAAAAAAACAAAAAATAATTCAAATTTTAGCACACAGTTTCATAGGATCAGTGGGTTGTAGATTTAAAGAAAAGGAATGATGATATTAAGTCAACCTCCCACATGGTACAGATAAGGAAACTGAAGGCCAGGGAGTTAAAAAAGCGACTTAGGACAGTTACTTACCTAAGGTCACAAGGACATGAAATTGTTGAACAGCAACTAGTCTTGCATCCAGTGGTAGCACAAGGGTGCCCTATGATGTCTTTCTGAACAGTTCTAAGGTCCCCTTACAGTATTTGGCTTGAGAGCTCCCAAAATTGCTGCTGCTTCTGTCACTGCCTCCTGGTCCCCCACCACTGATGTTTTATCCACGTGGGTTTCAGTTCAGCCTCTACTCCCGTATTGCTGACCTCTCTTCCTGACCTCTTAAGTTGTCTTGTGCCAGAAGAATGTCTCGATTTGACTTTTTTTTTTTACTGGCATCCAGAATTCAATTGAAAGTGCTATTTTAAAGTTGTTTAGAGGGGAATATTCGAAAGTTCCCCTGAGTGTTTTCCTGACTCTACCTCTGAAAATCCAGCATATACATCGATAAAAGAAACATAAACTGAGCTGTAAGAAGTCATAGATGGAAATATGTACCTTCTATATCCTTTATTATCTGTAGATATGTAGATAAACTTAGATGTTCTCACTTTCCATAGTAAAACTATAGTACTTAAGAAATGTCTCTATGATTATATTGGCCTGCAAACTTTTTACTTTGTTGCTTTTATACTTTACATTGAAATATTTTGTACTTTTGCCTACATGTCAACACTGTTTGACTACAATTTTCTCATTTTGATTCATCTGTTCATGTCACATAGAATCAGCCTCTATATGATTTATATTTTTGATAAGCTCAGAATCAAATTATGACATTAATAAGGGGTACAGTAAAATTAATTGTTTTTTGTAATTTAATATGAAAATCACTCAAAACAAATACAAAAATAATTCAAATTTTAGCACAAAGTTTCATAGGATCAGTGGGTTGTAGATTTAAAGAAAAGAAATGATGATATTAAGTCAACCTCCCACATGGTACAGATAAGGAAACTTCAGCCAGGGAGTTAAAAAAGTGACTTAGGGCAGTTACTTACCTAAGGTCATACAGGTATTATCAGAGTTAGTATTTGAACCCTAGTTGTCTGATTTCAAATCCAGCCGTCTTTCCCAATCATATTGTACTCTTTCATCACTGTCCCACTAAACTGGACAAGAAACTTGAATGAATCAACCACTGAATCTATTGAACTGCATTTTGAGGCTTGGCAGCAACAAGTCTCTGATAGGCATGTGACCTAAGGTTGCCTAGTCAACAGCTTTTTTATGCAACAAGTCAGTTGAAAGAATATAGTCCTTTGACACACTGGAGACCATAGTGCTCTATATGTGAACCATGGATAATTAGCATAAGTAAAAGTTTTTTTTTTTCCTTTCTCAGAATTTTCCTGTTGAAATTTAGGTAATTTGATCATCCAGACATAATTTTCCTGCCTTATTACAAGTACTTTTCACAGGAATATCTAGGTACTCTTGTAAATAAAGCAGTTTTATAATAAATGTGGTTGATTTAAACTATTCAAGATTCATTGCTCACTAATCCTAGATATGAAAGAGGTAATATAACAACAAATAAAAAAAACAGTGATTTCAGGAACAGCTTTAATGATATATGTGGAAGCAGATGTCTATTATTTCTTCGATTTTATATGGTACTAAAATATGCCAGAAAGAACAATCACCAAATAAGGCTTTAATGTAAATTGTGGAAATAGTAAAATTTTATCTTCCCTGTCCCTCTTGTTATGATGGCACAAGTTCTGGATTTGGTATCCAAGATCATGGGGTAAAATCCTGACTTTGCCACTTATTTGTGAAATTGGCTTAATTGCTTAGCCTCCCTATGCCTAGCTTCCTTAATCTATAAAATATGGGGTTGAATTAGGTGGTCGCTAAGATCTATTCCAATTGTAAACCTATGATTCCACATTTCTATGAAACTGATGACATGAGTTCTTTTTTCATTCCAGTTATTGATCTGAGATCATTTGAGTTGTTTTCATTTGGGATTTTGAATTAGGGTAAAAAGGAAAAATGATTCACTCTTCTGACTTTATAATACAGTTCTCAGGGATGGGTGAAGCAAAACAATATGGGGATATTGTTAAATTAAATGTTTTATTTTGATCCAATGAATAAAGAAATAGACTTAAAATGTCAGATGTAGCATGTCTGCTTTTATAATCCCCTGGTGCTGAATTTGTTCTGCTGGTTTATATATGTTTTGCTTTTTGGCCATATAAATCTGGAATATATCCTTTGTGAATACTGTCATATTATGAAGCTAAACATCCAGATGGTATTTTTGTAGTTAAGTATTAGAAATTACACATGTGGCACTCTGGGGATCAAAATGCTTCATACTGCTGCATATTGCAACAAATTGCAAAATAATTATAATATTAAAAAACAATATTGCTGGGGGAAATGATAAGACCATAAAAAGGAAATGTTTATATGAACACTTTGTAAAATATAGCTCTCAGTAAAAATAATAGCACCTTTAGCTCATGACTCAACAAGTTAGTGAGCACCTATTGCATATATGATGGGGAAAGACATCATATAGCTTTTCAGCATATGTTTTTTTTTCTTTTAACCAATTAAATGCTTAAAGTAATAGACATCATAGATTAAAACAACAGGCAATTCAAAACATATAAACACACATGTAATCTTTAATTTTTTAATTCTTTTTAACAGTCATTTTGTACATTTTTCCCCTCCAGGCTGTACATAAATGAGAATAAAAAAAATTCTATGTATTTAATACTATTTAACCAATTTTCATTAAGTGCTTACTATATATACAATACTGTTATGTGTTGGTGGAGATATAAACCTAGAATGAACATATTCCATTTCCTCCTGGATCTTATAGTCTAGTGAGGAAGTGATATGACATAAACACAAACAGAAGACTATGGTAATAGTCAGGACATAGGTCAAATATCATGAAACAGAGTATATCTCGAAATGAGTAATAGAAAGGTGAAAATAAAGCCCCACTCAAACCATGTAAGGATAAAAAATGAGTTGAAGTTCAAGGTGCAGATAAAAAAGTAAACCTTTATGCAAAGTATCTCAGGATTTGGCAGGAAGGCAGGAAGGGTCAGGGAATAGTGCTAAGTCTGGCAAAGTGTTTGGAAATCAGGAAGCCGACAGAATGGCAGGACATGAACAAATGAAGAGGCAGGTCATGTATATAGCAGTAAAATAAAATTATATGTAATAGCTGATAGTAGGGTCATAAGATTTAGGGTGATAAGGGATATGAATATTGTTTGGCCCAATTTTTAGAGAAAAGGAAAAAAAAGAGGTAAAACAATTTACCCAATATCACATATGCAATGAAGACTATGAAGCTATGTGAGAAAACTAAAATGTTTCCAAGTAATTGGGAAATGGCTGAATGGATTATAATACAATAGAATACTACTGTCCTATAAAATCATAAAAAGCATAGTTTTAGAGAAAACCGTGAAGAAATTTTTGAACTGACATATTGTGAAGTGAGCAGAAATAGAACAATTTATATAATAAGAAAATTGTAAAAAAAAATGACTTAAGAACTCTGATAAATTAATGGCCAGGAACAATTTTAGACCATCAGTGCTCAAGAATGTTATCTCACCTGACAAAGGGTGAGGGTCTCAAGATTCACAATGGGACAAACATTTTTTTGGCAATGACTAGTGTCAGAATTTGTTTTGCTTGAATATTCATGTTTGTTACATTTTTCTTTATTTTTTTCTTTCCTAATGAATAAGGAGATGGGAAGGAGAGAGAAAATAAATGCTTAACCATTAAAAAATGAGATTTGATTTAAAAATTATGGTTGAAGGATTATTGATCAATGTCAAACTTTTGAGATGTGTATTTGCTAGTTTACTCACAGGGCTCAAAATCATCCTTGTTTTATTTCTGATTTTAGTTAATGCCTAGATGAATTAAAATATGGCATGTTTATCTATTTTGGAGAGGCAAGATATTTCAGAATCATAGTTCTTTGTTAAAATTTAAAAATAAAATAACTAAATGGAATAATTGTCCAAAAGTCATAACAGAAAGTTTAATGTATATTAATATAATGCTTTGTCTTGCATTTAAATTTAAAAAAAAAGCAATCCTCTAAGCATAGGAAAGGGAAAACATGGTAATGGGTGTACCATGTGAATAAAGATACAGGCTTTTAACTGAACTACGATGTCAATATGAGTGAGCAATATATGTTACCCACCAAATTTAGTGGGATTCTGAACTGTATTTGCAGAATTATCTAGTTTAGGATGAGTGATGCTATATAGTTCCACTATCTGATTACATGTAGAAAATAATTGTGCCCCATTTAATGTGACTTTTCAGAGCTTATATTGTCATTTGGGGTATATCTGGAGGAGTATAAGAACAGTGGTAAGATTACCCAATCAATTAATTATACAATGAGCATTTATTTTTACAAATTAATTTCAACTAAAGTGATGCTCTATCTCCCTCTCCTTCTTTCCCCAAATGAAAAAAATTAAAAATGCAAAAAAAAACCCCAAAAATAATGTCAATTGAAAGAATTATTATATTTGCCACATCTACAAATAAACATCTGAATCCATCATTTCTCTGTGTGGAGATGGGTTGTGTATTTCGCCATGGTCTTCTAGAATTGTAGTTGTCAATTGCATTGAACAAAGTTCTTAAAACTTTCAAAGTTTTGTTAGAATTTATTCAAAACCTATTGTATTACTGGCAAAATGCTAGGAGCTGTGACTACAAAGAAAGGCTAAAACAGACCCTGAAGTCAAGGAGTTGATGTTATAGTAAAGGAGAAAATTGTTTGTTACTAGATACAAATAAAATATATAGATTAGGTTGAAGGCAATCTGAAAGGAAGAAGCACTAGAAAGAGAGAAGATAAACTAAAGGAACCAATGGAATTTTATGCAGTAAATCAATAGATCATTGATTTAGACTGAGACAGGTATTTAAAAATCTTGTTGTCCAATTATCTCATTTTACAGATGAGAAAACTAAGGCATAGTAAGATGAATAATCTTATTTAAGCTCACACAGCTTTAAAAAGAGGAAAAGCCAAGATTTCAGCCCAGATACACTGGATTCTAAGTTCATTGTTCTTTCTAATATAGCTTCTTTAAATGACTCCTTTGCATATAAATATGGGACAATATGTCACATGGAAAAGGGAAGAAGTTTATTTCTTATGTAACCAAATGGCAAAAACAATGGAAGGAAGTTAGGAGACACATTTTGGATTGATAAGGAATAAATTCCAAATAATCATAACTATTCTGAATTGGAAAGTAATATCTTTAGGCAGTGAGTTCTCCATTACTGAATACATTTAATATGCTGGATGAAAATTTATCAGTAATAATGTAAAATGAAGTTTTTGTTGGAAATAGGTTTGCTTTAAATTACCTACAATGTTCCTTTCCAGCTGTTTCTATGATTCCCGTTCATGATACTGCTACAATAGAGACAGTTTCCTAGTCTGGCTCTAATTACCTTTATGGCCTTTCTACCCTCTTGGGAGAAAATTCCTGAGCCTGGCCTGCAGATTTGGAAAAGACAATTAAGAACCGCTGGCTCTGATGAGCAGCTTGGGATGAGTGAGGCAAAGAGCACATTTTTAGTGTCTCTGATTAGAATTTAAGTTTGAGTGACAAAAATGCAAGGATGCAAAGAAAAAAGAAGGGGTTAAAAGAAATGGCAGCTTTTTTTCTTTTGCTACTCTCTGAGATTAAAAAAAAAAGAAATTATTGGCATGAATGCTAGATTTAGAGTCAGACCTTGTTTCAAATATTCATTTTTAGTGATTTTGGTAACCTTAGAAAAACCATTTGTTTCTACTGGACCTTTTTTGTCTCATCTGAAAAATGAGTCTTCTAAATTCCCTTTAAACATATGAATATATGATTCAATGAAGAGTATTCTGGGTTGAAACTGAAAATGTTTGAAATAATGTCTCCTGAATGGACAACATTGGTATATTCTGGGGGAGGAGGAGAGGATACAACTCAAGAAGATGTAATATTTAAATGCAACTTCTTTCTTTTGTCTTGAAAACATTCTTTTGAGCTCTGTGCGGGTCAAAAGATACATTTTTGCATTTTGCATCTTGATTTAGCAAAATAAATATATAATTGCTGAAACTACATGTCATTCCTTTCACCCTAGTGGATGAAAAACAAAAAGAGATGCTTTTTGAACATGTTCCCTTTGAGCATATTACTTGTCAATACGTAAACATATACATATATATACATATATAATATGCATACATATATATATATATATATATATATATATATATATATGATTTGAGGAGGAAAGAATGAATCCTAGAACCTAAAGGAATCAGGAAAACCTTCCAAATTGATATGGAATATGATGTAAGTTTTGAGGAAAGTTAGGGAAATAAGGAGTTAGTGTGTTCCAGGACAGGAAGAAGATTATCCTCTGCAAAGGCATGATGGTGAGAGGGGAAAATATCAATTTCTGGGTAAAAGTAGGTCATTATGACTGGAAATGTTCTGGTAGAAATAACAAGGCTCTCCCATAGCAAAAAAAGTATTGTAGACTGTATTTGAATTGGCTTATTGCCTAAAGAATGATGTAGAAAAAAAAAACCAGCAACAATAATTGGATTTATGATTTACCCAAATGCTTTCTGGAGCACAGGTATAGCCTGCTAAAGCTGTGGGAACATGGCTGTGTGGGCATGCTTTGCTCAAGCCCAACTCCTACATGGGGTATATCTTTACATGTATTATTCTGCCTTCTATATTCTTATTAGCCAATGATTTTGTGAGATATAGTCCAATTCTTCCACTTTCACTTTAAAAATATCCCTCCCAAAAGTTCTACCTCATTTTTTCTCCTTGAAATTGTGTAGCCTTACACAACCTAGTCTAAAATCTACATATCATTATACCCTGTACCCTGTACCTGTGTAGAACTTTAGCTCATCCCAGCTTCATCTTATCTCAAATTCTGCTTAGACTGCATCTGTATGATCATTCTTTTCATTATGTTTTCATTAGTGTCCTCCCTACAGGTGTGGGGTATAAATCATATATTAATTTGCAACATTAATGACATCGTTTCTCTTCCTGTGCCACCTCCCCCTAGAACCTTATGATGACATGTTTAAAATAACTCATCCTTAACATGCAGCTAGATAATGTAATGTACATTCCAATGCAGATGTTCCTGTAAGTTCTGAGCTTGAATCAACTTTTTGTAAAGCTCTGTTTTTTGCTTTAAAGCAGCTACATGTACCAGCAGATAGAGCACTGGCCTCGGAGTGATAAAGAACTGACTTTAAATCCAGTCTCAGGCAGTTACTAGATATGTGACCTTCGGCAAGTCACTTAATTTCTATCTACTACAGCTTTCTCATGCATAAAGTGTGGATAACAACACAGTAACCTCCTAGGGTTATTGTGGGACAAAAGCAGATTACATTTGTAAAGTGATTCACAAATTCTACTTCATGAGCTATAAAATATCAGTTATTATTTTCATAATCCTCAACCAGTTTAGATCTCTATTATAATAGAAACCAGGTTCCCCAATATAATCTGTAGAGGGATCTACTTAGTCCATTTACCCTCCAAGTTACCCCTCTCTGTGTGAGTTCCACTGTGCCAGTGACCTTTCAAAATATGATAATTGCCAAATGAAATGTTCTAAATGTTGCCTTATTGTAACAGGGTATGAAACTATCATGCCCCAAATTTTGGACATTTTACTTTTTTTAAATGAAATATAAAACAATTTTAGCCATTTTTACAATAAGCTATAAGTCTTCAATAATCCTCTGGCCACTTTTTCATAACAACTCTAATCTTGGTACATTTTCTTAAGCCTGAAGTTCACATCTGAATCCAAGTGAAGGACACTACATTTATCTCCATTAATATTTATCTTCTTAAATCTGTCCAATCAATACATATAGCTGAAATTTATGGATCCTGACTCTATCTTGGAAAATTTTAGCTATATTTTGCATCACCTAAAAGTTTGATGAGAATGCTATCTAAATTTTAATACACGCAATTCAGGAAAATTACTAATATTTGTTCTAAGAACAATCTCCAAGGCACTCTGGGTGGGAAAAGAAACATTAAAGGTGGCTCTTGCCTTCATTCAAACTTTCCTCAACACACTGATTTCTATAGTCAATTGGGCGGCTTTTCTTTATTTAAGGTAGTAAGATAGCACAAGGAATTGTTTCTACAGCATTTTATTTATTAAGCAATTTAATAACCTTACTACAAAATGTAATCAAATTAAATCTGGGATGTTTTCAATGAAGCCATGTCATTCCAATAATCATCTCTATTTGCAAATGCTCAAAAAACATGCTTTTAATATCACATTCTAGAATTTTGCAAAAAAGCAGGGTCACTGATGCAACATTTACTGGTTCTATCTTCTACTTTTAAAAATTAAAAAAAAATAATTTCCCTTTACTTTTTCTCCTATTCAATAGGCTGGAAAGTTTCCTCAGTTTAACATGATATTGCAAGGATGCTGATAAGACTTACACATCACTAATCCCTTGCTCTCACCAAGGAATGATCCCATTTTCTTCTTTGCTTGTTCAACAATATCCTACTCTGATTTTCACTGAGGTATGAAAATGATCCTAGGTATTATATCATATCATATTATATTATATTATATTATATTATATTATATTATATTATATTATATTATATTATATTATATTATATTATATTATATTATATTATATTATATTATATTATATTATATTATATTATATTATATTATATTATATTATATCAT
>CM053623.1:272744758-272763092 GCA_028646595.1 Phalanger gymnotis
ATATTATGTTACATTATGTTATATTACATTGTATTGTATTGTATTGCATTGCATTGCATTATATTATATTTATATTATATTATATTTATATTATATTATATTTATATTATATTATATTGTACTGTATTGTATTATATTATATTGTATTGTATTGTGTTATGTTATGTTATGTTATATTATATTATATTATATCATATTGTATTATATCATATTGTATCATATTTTAAAGAATAGAATTTTTTCTTGTCCTAAACATATCTAGATAAATAATTTTTGTGACTTTTAGTATTCTTTGTCAGACTTAGCTCATTTTGCATTTTAAGGTTGCTACCACAATTGTTTAAAAAGAATAATGCCAGTTTTTGTATTCATGCTCTTTTCTCTGTCTTTGCACTTTGTGTGCCTTTTGTATCCACACTTGTCAATGAGTACATGTGCATCCACAGAGATTTCTTCATATTGATTTTGATTTTTTTCACTCATCTATATCACTTCTTCTTGCAAGATATTGTAATTGTTAAGGATGTGGCACCCTCTCTACTCCACCTTTGGGCCAAGTTTTCCTTAGAATTTGGAACTATACCATAACTCTTTTCTTTTTCTGAAACATTTGAAATCTGTTATTTAAAAACATATAATGTAAATTAGACTTTGAAAAATCTCCTCTCATCACAAGTCTAAGACGAAGTTACATAATCAAAGAATTCCAAAAATGTCTACTTCAGCAATGAGTAATAATCTCATCCAGAATAACATTTCCCACAGAAGAGCAATTCCTCTAGCACTTGAATATAAAATTATTATTTAGACAGGCAAAATAGTTATCTACTTGTTTTCCTTCAATAATAAAAATGATAACTAGTATTTCCATAGTGCTTACAATGTTACAGGCACACTGTTAACTATATTACAATTATTATTGAGTTTGATCCTCATAACCCTGGGAAGTAGGTATTATTATTATCCCCATCTTCAGATGAGGATATTGATTCAGACAGGGGTGAACTCATATGCCATGTTAGCACAGCTCTAAGAGACAGTAAGATAGAATAAATGTCCAATAAAATGAAGTATCCAGTACCTATCATTATGCACCTGTATCATTTGGTTTATATCACTTTCTAAGGACAATCCCGAGTTTCTTTCTTTATCTGCTTGTTTTCATACATTTCTTCAAATGAAAGTTACTAATGTACAGTGATACTTCACCTCATTTTTACACCCCATATTATTTTTTAAACCCTTCCATATCTATATTCTCTTCCCAAAGCTTATCTTACCTTATCTCAAGTATTTCTTTGGGGCCAAATGTGACTTTTCACATTAGACATTCCAATTTATATTCTTATTAGCCATTCTTTGTACATATGTGTACAGACATCTGAGATCATGTATTTTATTGCTGACTCTTTTCTTCAACACCATTTCCTATGATGCTAATACTCTATTGATATTCTTCAATCACAGTATCTGATAACTCTGTATGATGCTCAAAAGATACTTGTGAGCAGTTTTCTCACCCTTGCTCCCCCTTTGTTTAAAATTATTTTCAACCAATTTCACTAGTACCCAGGCAATTATATTTTTATTAACATTTATAAGGTATATAGTAGATTTGGCCAAATTCCAAAAATTCTTAACTCATGATTCACAAATCCAAACTGCATTCTCATTTATCATCTTCCTAAGAATTTGTTCACTTCGTAAATTCACCATTTTCTGCTTAGGACTTTGTTTTCGGTTTAACAGGGATGAAAATGTAACCCGTGTTGCTAAAGTCTGTACTTTCTAGTCATGATGATCTTCAGTAATACTTTCTAGGATTTTTTTTCTGACATTTTCTTTTATTGGCATACAAGTCACCATCTAAATTAAAAATCATAGGAAGATACTGTGTATTCACAGAAGGCACTTCTATGTAGTCCTCAATTTCTTCATCTGTAAAATGTGGTATTTATATTAGTTGGCTTTTGTAGCCTCTTCCTACTCAAAATCTACTATCTTTTTTTATTATATTCACAATATATTCTTTAGGAGGATGGTGGAGATTGTTTATTACATTTTAAAGTGTGTTTGGAACTCCTCAGCTGAGAGAACTAAACATGACTATTTAAATTCCATTTGTTTATTCAATAATATTATTCTATTCTCCAACCTCAACATAGATGTGGAATATTTTCTGACTCCTCAGATCCTTTTCCTCTCCCTTTTTCATATTGGAAAGGTGGATTTGGGAAAATGAACATGTTGTCAAGGAGAAAAAGTGTAAGAATGGCTTTCATAGATCAAAAGGTTCTTGGGGCAGGACTATTTCTCTTTTTCTTTGTATCTCCAATAGATAGGAAAGAGATAGTAGGAGGTTAATAAATGTTTGTTTATTGATAGAAGTTCAGGTATTATTTTAAATCATATTGAATTATTCCAGATAACCTGATCAATAGAATCATACTATCACAGATTCAGGGCTGCAAAGGGCCTTAAGCATCACTGACTCGACCCCCTTCACTTTATAGATGAGGAAGTGGAGAATCAAAGACTTAAAATATCTTTCCCTGTTATTGAGACAAGATTCAAATTCTGGTCTTCCAAGTCCAGAATGTTATTATTTTTATCACTGGTTTTCAATTCTTTTGGTCTTTGGCCCCCATTACACTCTTAAAATTATTTGAGAATGCCAAAGAGCTTTTATTTTTATATACTATCTCTCCCAAAATTAACATGTTAATTAAAATGTCTGAATTCTTTTGATCTCGCAGATCCCATTAAAGGGTCTTGGGAATATCCCAGGGTTCCCCATACCTCACTAAGAGAACCAGTGTCCTACACCACGCTGCCTCAGTTAGGCATTCCAGACTTTTCCCTTTCTTAAAAGGGTGACACCTCTGAACTTATTGTCATTGTGGCTTACTTGTCACTGACAGAAACAGAGGTCCCTCTGTGGTTTTGCTGCTTTCTCTTTATAGTCTTATAAGAATGTTACTGGTCTGTTGCCATCCTTTTGTTTGATCTTATACTCAACTCTTCTGCTGAAATGCTATAGCAACTTGCCTCTTTGAGTCACTTGTTTGGTGCACTGGTACTTCAATTTTAATGATCATATTGATGAAGTTTTAGGCATTCATTGTTAGCTTCCTACCTTTTCTTTCACTTTATGATGGTTTGTTCAACTGTTTTGATTAGGAATTAGTGGATTCTTAAAAAATCCTCAAAAAAACCCAAATATTTCTATTTTCTATCCTTCATGAGAGCCTCTAGGCAAAAACCCAATTATGATTATGGATCTAAATAAATCCAGGCCAATTCTTCTTTCTAACCATTTTTTTACAGTGATAGACTTGGCTACATGTTGCACCTTTCAATAGAAAGAGTGCTCTCTGTCTCTGTTCACCCCCTTCCTTTTTCTCTTTTTCTCCTATACTAACAACTTGACTTCATTCCCTTCATCCAATTGCTTTCCTTGGTGTTCTCCTGTGCTCAATTCCTACAATTTGTGGACCTACCCATAGGGCAAGGCATTTAGAGCTTCTTAATCAAGATATTCTTGTCATATAATTCTACACCTTTGGTCTTCTTCACTACCCCCAACACTTTACTCATCCCTCTTTCTAGCCATTCCTCATCTCTCTAAATGCTAGGCATCCATCTTTTATTGATTACCTCCAATTTATCCTTCGTATATTTTATTTGCACTTAGTTGCTACATGATGTCTTTCCCATGAGACACTGAACTCCTTGGGAGTAGGTATTGGTTTTTGCCTTTTATTTGATCCCCAAAACATTTCCTAGCACATAATAAGCTATGGAATAAGTACTTACTGATTGTTTCAGGAGCTCAATCTTCAATGCCCAATGAAATGAGAATATTTCTTCCTTTTCTAATTCCAGTGGGACTACCACCTCACAATCCTGTTTCATTTATATATTACTAAATAATCTTCACTGTGAGACTAGAAAAATATTATTAATTCAGTGTAGTTTCCTTGAATGAAACAATTCATTAGTTACTTTTACTCTTTTATGAAATAAAGAGTGAAAAATTTCACTCATAAAATGTCATTTCAAATTCCTTTTTTCCCTTTGCCATGTAGGAAAAAAATAATTTCCTTTGTTATTTTTTCATAACAGAAAAAGAAACCCTAAAGTTATATTTAATTACTGTTTAATTACACTGTGATTTAATTTATTTGGGAAACTCATGGAAATGACCTCTGTAGTTCAGTATAGTTCATACATAAGTCGCAGTTTTACTTGCCTTCTAGATCAAAACCAACTTAATTATACTCTGAAAAAAATAGAAAGAAAACAAAAGTCAACTCAGTATGATTTAATTTAGTGTTTTAATTGGTTTTATGGAACACTGTCATGTTGTTATTTCTTACAAAGTATGTATTAATAGTTATTTTTCTTACATAGAACAAACATTTCTACTTTGGTAATTTTTTCCCTAAATTCCCTTGTTATTGTAACATCCATAAATAAATAAATACACATATAAATTACAAATATGAATTTTCTAAATGTATGCTCAATTATATAGAAATATCTTTGTGTATACATAAATACATATATACATATGAAAATTTCTTAAATTATTTTATACAACAATTTTCCAATTCAATAGCATTCAGTCCATCTAGATCCTTAAGCAAATGGCAGAGAAAGGATACATGGAATAAAAGAAATAATCATTTATTGAGCCTTTATTATGTGTCCAACACAGTGCTAAACACTTTACAAATATCTCATTTGATAAAACCCTGGGAAGTATTATTATTCTCCTTTCATGGTTAAAGAAACTTAAGTCAAACAGAAGTTAAATGACTCACCTAGCATCCAACAACTAATTAGTGTCTGAAGATGGATTTGAATTTATGTCTTCCTGATTTCATGCCCAATGCACTAGCCATTTTGCTACCTGAGTCTACACTTTAGAAGGTTGAAAGCTCTGTATTTAAGTTTAATTAAAGAAATAAAGCCAAGACTATAAAAGGATAGTTTACTCAATCAAAACATTCCTTATATTTTATTTATTTGTTTGTTTGTTTATTCATCCATTCATTTATTTATTCGCTTAGTTATTCATTCATTTATTCACCTGTTTATTTGTTTATATACTCATTTATTCAATCATTTATTTATTTATTTTTAGTTTACAACATTCAGTTCCACAAGCTTTTGAGTTCCAAATTCTCTTCTTCCCTGCCCCTTTCTTTTCCTGCCCCCCCAAAACAGCATGCAATCTGATCTAGACTCTATATATGCATTCACATTAAACATATTCTCACTTTAGTTATGTAGCAAAGAAGAATTATAACCAATGGAATGAACCACAAGAAAGAAGAAACAAAGGAAAACAAAATGAAAAAGAGAGAGAGCAAATTGTATGCCTTGATCTGCTTTCAGACTGCTAAATTCCTTCTCTGGATATAGATAGCATTTTCCATCCTGAGCCTTTTGGAGTTGTCTTAGAACTTTGTATTTCTGAGAAGTTCCAAGTCTATCAAAGTTAGTCATCACACAATGTAGCTGGAACTATGTACAATATTCTCCTTGTTCTGCTCCCCTCACTCAGCATCAGTTCATATAAGTCTTTTCAAAAACCATTCTTAACTTATTGGAGGCAGGATTGGTCTTGGTAGGCATGTCTTAATCTCTTACAGGAAAGACCTTAATTTAGGAATGCCAAAGTCACCCACTGCATCCTGAACTATCAATAGTTGTCTTGCCCTTTGTCTTCTCACTAGACTCCTATGACTCTGGCAGAATAAGGCTGATGACTGTTCATCTCTGTCTTATTTAATTTCAATTCACATGCAAATCAAGATATTACCCTTGTGATGTCATTAGACTTCTTTGAAAAAGAAGAATCAATAACAATCTGAGAAGTAGTAGCTGCCTTCTGGGTACCCAACCTACCCGTTTAAGTTGTGCAATGTTTCTATTTCTTCCTCACCTTCTCCTTCTCCTCTTTCTACTCTTCTTCTTCTGTGAATCAAGAAAAATCATTCATCTTTGTCTCAGTTTTTTCTTCTGCAAAATGACAAAAAATTAGCCTTCAATTTAAGGACCAAATTAGCTATCATATATAATATACTTAGTAGATCTAAAGTGATGACGATGATAATGATAATCATGATGATCATGATGATGATGTTTTTTCATCACAAGGCTCATGTTTGGAGCTCTTCCTTCTTGGAAAGATTTGAAAAGTTTTTTTTTTTTATTTTGTAATTGAACTTTGCAAGCCTGTAGTCTCTTAATGAAACAACTACAGCAACCTGGCAAGTTAGGTGCTAATGTTGTCTTGGATTTACAGATAAGGAACCTGAGAATGAGAATGGGTCTTGCCACAGGTCACACAACTAATGAGTGTCTGAATAGGGATTGAAATTCAAATCATCCTGACTACAAGTCCTGTGCTCTATCTTCTACGCCAAGCTGCCTCTAGATCATTCAATCAATCAAGTATTTATTGAGTCATATAAGCTCTGTACAATGTGCTTGTGATAAAAGTACAAATTACAAAGAATTGAAACATTCCATGAATAGAGTATATTCTAAATATAGAAATGTATCCTAGGGGATCCTTCCCATTAGCTTTCCCCTTGACACTCATGTGCAACATTCTCACTGAGCCACATATACCAGCCACCATATTGAGATACATTTCATCTGCCTGTGCCACAGCACAGCATGAGAGTTAGTCACATAATTCTGAACTCTAGATTTCATGGAAAGAAGCCCAAGTTAGCTCTATTGTTTTGGCTGCCATATCACACTGTTGTTCGTATTGATTTTGTCATCCTCATAAACTTCCAGGTATTTTCTACAAAACATTTTTTTTCATGTCTAACCTTCTCTAAACATCAATCAGTGTTTTAAAATACAAGTTTGTGATTTTTTAATTTCTATTAGTACTTTTTTTGGATTAAGTCATTATTATTTTGGATTATAATTCTAGTTTATTTAAAGAAATTTTAAAAATCATTATTGTCCTTTAAAGCTCCCTATCCATCCTATCTTTGTCCTTTATGCAAAGTCAAAAGGCATTCTCTCTAATCTTTTATCTCTCACCTACAAAACCATTGAACAACACAAAGACCAAAGTAGATCTTTAGTGTAACTCCTCCTGAGTAATTTCCAAAAGATATTTAATCTATTGAAATATGAATTTTAGTGTCATCTTCACACATTTTCTAGAACTGTAAGAGAGAATTGACAACTTTTTATGAAACACAGCTATATTATTTCTATAGCAGTAATCTTAACCTTTTTTGTAGGTATCATAGATGTCAATAGTATTTTGCAAAAGCTTATGGACCTCTTCTTTTTTTAATTTTTTTATTCTTTTTATTTATTCTATTATTCTTTATTTATTTAATATTTTTAGTTTTCAGCATTAATTTTCACAAGAGTTTGAATTACAAATTTTCTCCCCATTTCTAACTCCCCCCCACTGCAAGATGGCATATATTCTGATTGCCATGTTCTACAGTCAGCCCACCCTTGTGTCACCCCACTTCCCCCCATCCACTTTTCCCTTATTTTCTTTTAGGGCAAGATACATTTCTATGCCCCATTGCCTGTATATCTTATTTCTTAGTTGTATTCAAAAACTTTTTTTGAACATCTTCTTTCAAAACTTTTCATAGTTTTCTCACATTATTCTCATTTCTCTTGCCAATTTTTCCTCTACTTCTCTAACTTGCTTTTCCAAATCCTTTTTGAGCTCTTCCGTGGTCTCAGGCCACGTTCTGAGTTCATGTTTTTCTTGGAGGCTTTCGATGTTGGCTCTTTGACTTTGTTGACTGTTTCTGGTTGTATTTTTTGGTCTTCCTTGTCTCCAAAGAAATATTCCAACGTTTGAGTCTGCATCTGATTCTGTTTTTGCTGTCTGGCCATGTTCCCAGGCAACTACTTGACCTTTGAGTTTTTAGTAGAGAGTACTTTGTTCCAAGCTTGAGGGGATGTTCTGTTGTTTTCAGAGCTATTTCTACACAGTACATTCTGCCACACCAGCACACCTCTTCCCCCATGAACAGTGAACCCCTACTGGACTCAGATCTTAGGCAGGCTCTGCTCTACTGCTCTGATATGCCACTCAGTGCCTCTGACCAGGTGAGCCTGGGGCCAGAAGCAAATGCAGCTGTAGTTCTGTAGCTGCACCACCCCTGCTGCCGCAGGTTGGTTGCTGAACAGTGAACTCCTTTCACTCTTTCCCGGCATCTTTTCCCAATAACCTTTTCTGTTGTCTTTGGTGTTTGTGGGTTGAGAAGTCTGGTTACTGCCACAGCTCACTGATTCAGGGCACTAGGGCCTGTTCCACCTGGCTCTTGGTCTAGTTGCTCTGGGTGCAGCCCATTCTGGGCTCTGCTCTGCTCAGCTTCCAGCTCTGTGCACAATAGACCCTACCCAGTGACCATCCAGGCTGTCCTGGGCTGGAGCCCTGCTTTCATCTGCTATTTCATGGGTTCTGTAGTTCTAGAATTTGTTCAGAACCACTTTTATCAGTGTTTGGAGTGTCCTGGGGGAGAGTCCTAGGCAAGTCCCTGCTTTCCAGCTGCCCTTATAGACCGCTTCTTAAAATAATATTTTATTGCCTATATTTGTAGTTAAATGAAATGCTAAATTTCATTTAAAAATTGCAGAAAATAAAGATTTATTTGTTCCCCATTCAAATTCATGGACACCTTGAAATTTACCCATGAACACCAGTATATATGAAAAAAAACAAAACTATTTTTATTCCATTCTCTATCATGACCTACTCATTTGTGGATAAATTAATGCAAGAAAAGATAATTTGAAGCTAATATCATATAGACAGTAAAGAGCAAAAGCAAGAATCAAATTTCAACCTTGGCTTCAAATTTGGAACCCTTTCTATTATAACACAATACTTTATTTGGCATTATTTTTTAAAGCCACTTCCAGCCTCTCAAACTTTAATGAAATTTAAACTTTAAAATGTCTATCATTCCTCAAATGTGATGTACTAAAGAAGCCTTTTGCTTTCTATCTTGAGTGCTGGAAAAAAATTATTTTATTTTCCTTCTAGGTATATTCTTCTTAGCTAAAGACATTAGAGGCAAGAATTCTTTCCTTGTTTTTGTTTTTATGTGGTTACTTTCAAAATGTGTTGACATTGCAGTTCACATCCTAGCTAACAGACTGAAAATATGTGATTTGCAAAATGATATGCATATAAAAAGATAAACAAGATAAATGAACATAATTTTGGACACCTAAATAACTTTAGGAACTCAAAACCTATTTATGCCATTTGTTCCCTTGCTCTCAGTTATTTTCATTGAGTAAATCACTTAGTAACCCCTCACTTAGCTAGAAAAGTCACTTAACTAGAACACCCCATCCCCCAACTATCATACAAAAATAACTTTGATTTCTATGGTACATTATATAAATTACCAATTATCTGTAGAAGTACAAATGGCCCATTTTTCTAAGGAGGTCACCAAAGCTCAAAAACACTAATAAGTTACCCAAGGGCATATAGGTGGTACAAGGAAGAGCCCAAGATTGAATGTCATGTTTTCTGAAAGCAAATCCTTTTCTCTTTGCACTCTACTATATTGGTCAATGAGGCACTATTATACTTTGATCAGCAGCAGAAGTAGGGGCAAGTATAGAGAATTGTATAGCATCAACCAAGAGTTTACCACTGGTTCACTGAAAGATTGAAATAGAAAAGCCAGGAGAGTGTAACGAGCACATGGACAAAGGGCCAGGAAATAAGTTAAGCATGGAAGAATTGGAGGTCACTCTGAAAAAGAAGCACTGGATTAAGTGTCATAAGGCAGAGTGGAAATAGAATTGTAAAAGATTAAGATCAGAGAGAGTGAGACCCTTTATGTATATTGGCCAGGAGGCGAGGAGTTGTAACTCATGGGAAATAAATAAGTTGAAGAAATAGTAAGTTAAGCTGTTAGAAGGAATGTATGTTGAAGTCCCCTACTATAAGGGTAGGAGTTGATGTGGAGAGAAAGTCTATGGGCCAAGAAATGAACTCACTGTGTAAAATAAGAGGATATCCTTGGGATTGATAGTAACATCTTCCAAAATTTTGTTTGGGTGATAAGTATTGATTTGATGGGCACTAATGTTGAGAGATTATTGAATGATGGTGGTAGAAGGAGAATCTGGAATTTCCCTAGTATGATGACTGAGTTGGGAGAATGAGTGAAACCAACAAAGGAAAAGGTAGTCAGGGGTGCCATGCCATGTGAAAGCTAGGCATCAGTGAATGCCAAAAATGGAAAGAGTAAAAAGTAAATGGTTAAAAGATAAAAGCAAATTTGTTAAATATAGAAAATGCATTCCAAAAACCATGACGAGAGGAGGGGATCGATCTGGAGTGGGCTATTGAATGGTTAAGGCTTAGGAAAATAGGAGTAAGGGAGCCAGCAGTGGGGGATTGGCAACAAGATTTGAACTTCAGGAGATTAAGAATTATGAATCACTGGTATGGACAGGTTGTCATAAGGTAGAAATATGCTAAATATTGAGAAATAACTTCAGGCAGATTATTAATGACTAGAGAGAAATCTATTGAAACAGGCACTGTTTGCCCTTCTCCCCTCAATATCAAACCTTTTAGCAGGTGGTAATATTAAGTCCTATGAAGCCCAGGAGCACCGTCTCCTAATAGGCAAGAGCAAGTGAAGGCACATCCTGGAGGAATACAGACATTTGTGGGAACTGACAATGTGAAAAGAGTCTAATCTAGGAATTGCTTCCAGATAACTGGAGCAGGTGCTTGGACGAGGAGAAGCCAGAGTTCAGAGGCATGAATGAAAGGTTGTCACAGGATTTTCATGAACTACTTCTTTACCAAATGAAAAGCCCTTCTCCTTGTCCAGAGAAACAACCATAGATGCAGCATTGACCTACTTCCATACTGTCATCTCTGACAGATTAACCACTTTATCATACCCACCTTCGCTAATCTTCAGTCTCTTTCTGCCTGCATTCTGGATGTCTGTTACTATGGCCTTGTTTCCCCTACTCTCACTCCTCAAAACCAATCAATCAAACAAACACAAATAAAATAAACAAAAAATAAAAACCTCAAATGATTTTGTTCTCACTAGATACTGTTCTCCATATCTTCTTTCTTTTAAGTCTTTATAAATATGGAATCAGTAACATCATCCAGCTTCCTCAATTATGAATAGACTGGGGCCTAGATATGATGATAAGTTTATCCTAGAATTTGAATGATGCTGCTGACCTAGTGTTAGAATGCAGGCCATTGACTTCTATTCATGTCAATCATTTTTTTTTCTTTTCCTAAAGCACTTAAAAAGTAATAAATGCCACAACAGTAGCAGTAACTTCATTACACCAGAACTATACAATGCTCAACTTTTAAATTTTATTTCATTAATATAATTTTATGGGGATATATCTCAAAAATAATAATGCTAAAGTAAGCCAGAATATGTGACATCTTTGTCTACATCTCTCTTCCCCAATTTTAGAATAATCAGCTGTCAAAATTATTTTCCTATTACCACCAGAATCAAGTATAAAACCTTAATTTTCCATTCACAACTCTTTATAACCTGCCCTCCCCACAATTCTATCCTTGTTTGATCTAATTTTATCCACCTACATTCTTTGTGATCTATGACATAGGATTCCTTGATTTTCTTTAGACAAGACACTCCATCTCCAGTGCTTCACTGGCTTAATGACATGCCTGGAATTCTCCGAAATAAGAGTATCGTTTTATTTGGAGAAAAAAGCCAAATTAAGGCAAAGTTTCACATATGCAGGTCAGGCAAGTGAGAGTTCCCTCATTAGCAGATATTTAGCAAATAAGGAACAAGAATTTTACTAGCTGTTTCAACTTTATCACTCTTCTTATTCTCATAGAAAAAAGAAAGTAAGAAAACAATCACTATGTTGTGACTTGAAATTTAACTTTGAGATTAACTGATTAAAGAGAATGGTTTTTCATAGGAAAGTGATAAATGAAAAATTTCTTCAAAGATGTATTTTAAATATTTCCTCCTCGTGACAAATCTAAATGTATTTATTCTTGAACTCTCAAGATGAGACAAAGAAGAGAAAAAAATAATTCTTGCATCTAATTATTTGGTATAAGAAAGCTAAGACTGATATGAAATCAACTGCTCATTAAAAGTTCTTCAGGTAAAAGTTGTTGGGGCTTATGACTAATCTTCTACACATTTTGCCAGTCCTGGTTTTTCAAAGCCTGTATGATTGTAACAACAATGTGGCTATCAACTGTTGTAGGGGTGCAAGACCTGACAAGACCACCAACAAGAGCTGCTATCATAGGTTCTTTGATTTGCTTTTCTAAGGAAAGCAACTTTAACCTATTAAGAATCTCACTCCAATCAAACTTACATATATCATTCACTTAGTTCAGGAGGAAAATCCAGCACTGTGAATTTCAGAGCAAAAAGAAATAGAAATTACAAACAAAAAATATCAACAGATCAAATACAATTCAACAGTCAGTCTTTGTCTGATCAAGACATCACATACATACTTACCAAAAAGAGAAGCTCCAACATCTGGGTTTTCTTCAAAGCTGAGGGCCTCCAGTGGCTACCCAGAGTCTCTGCATCAACACTCCCCCAGTGAGTGAGAGCCACAGACAAAATGCTAACCTCTGAGTTTATGTACCCTTCTTAGGTCTGGAAGGCTTCACACCTAATCAGGAAAAGGGTGTGGACCTGGGGCTTTACACCTAGTGAGACCTAATCAAAGGCACTTGATTACTTTAGTATTCTAAAAGAGAAAACATTTAAAAAGTCCCACCTTAATTAATATTACAATGAGGTTGATGAAATCTATTAATTGCTCTAAGCCTCTGTTTTCTTTTGTAAAATGAGAGGATCAGACTCAAAAAGATAAATTCTAAGATCCTTTCACACTGTAGATCTATTACCTTATTATCTCTTCTTCACATCTCCAAAACTATCCCTCCATATACACTTTCTCAAATGATGTTCTTATGCTTCGTCTGTGTAGCTCCTTGTTTGTTATATGTAACAGACTTCTAATGACCACTATTTGCCTTACTATTGATACCACTCCTGAGTTGCGAGAGAAAATACTGTCACAGCATTGTCTGAGTGCAAAGGAGTTGAAAAACTTAGGAGCCAATGTTAGTCAATAAACATTAATCAAGCATCTACTATGTTCCAGGCACTGCACTAAGTGTTGGAGATACAAAGAAAGGCAAAATAAAGTCTCTATTCTGAAGAAATTCAAAGTCTAAATGTGAGTGACATCATGCAAGCAACTGTGGATTTTGGAAATAATGACAGAGAGAAGACAATAGAATTGAAGAGAATAGAGGAACCTCCCTACAGAGGGTGAGATTTCAGTGTTAGCTATGATTTAAAGGGAGCTATGGAAACAGGGAAACAGAAGAGGAGGGAGAGAATTACAGGCATTGGGAAAAGCCAATGAAAACACTGGAGATGGGTTGTCTTGTCTGAGGAATATCAAAGAAGTCAGTCGCCAACGAGAGAGAGAGAGAGAGAGAGAGAGAGAGAGAGAGAGAGAGAGAGAGTGTCGGTGTGTGAATGTGTCTGTGTATTGGAATTTGATTAAAAAGTATAGAAATGTGGAGTGGGAGCAGGTCATGAAGAGTTTTGAATTAAAAATTAACAGTTTTAAATTTGATTCTGGAGGTGATGGGAAAATCATTTTGACAGCTGATTAGATGATGTCCAAGAGTTGGCAAAGATTTAGGGCACAGAAACAAAACAGAAGATTATTAAAATAGTCAAGTGGTGAGGAGATAAGGGCTTATGCTAGAGTGGTTTCAGTTTCAGAGGAAATAATAGGGCATATGTAAAAAATTGACAAGGCTTTGCAACAGATACGGTGTGGGGGGAGGTGAGAGGTAGTGAACAGTCAAGAATGACGATTGGTTTGTGGGGAGGATGGTGGTGCCATGAAAAAAAATAGGAAGATAGAGAGATGAGCATTTGGGAAAAAAGATAATATTTTCTGGTGTGTAGTCTGTGGTCTACAGCATATTCAATTCAAGATGTCTAATAATCTTTTGCAGCTGTGAGAATGTGGGTCAACAGAAAATTTAAGGATGGATAAGCAGTTTTGGCAATCACCAACTTAGAGGTGATGATTACATATATGGGATCTACTGAGATCAGCAAATTAAATCATGTACAGAGAGAATAGAAAGACCAAGGACAGAGCCCCATATGACACTCTAGGGCTTTACTTGGATACAAACTCAACAAACAACACAGAGAATGGGTGATCATATAGGTAGGGGGCGAACCAAGAGAAAAGAATGTTTCCAAAACCTAGAGAAGTGACAGTATAAAGGAGAAGAGGTTAATTATAAGTATCAAAGGCTGCAAAAAGGCAAGAAGGATAAGAACTGGGCAAAGCCTATATGATTTGACAGGAGATTTTAGTGACTTTTCAAATAGGAATTTTGTTAAATAATGATTTCTGAAGATAGACTTTAAGAGTTTAGAAGAGTGTGAGAAGAAAACTGGAGGAACCTATTATAAACAGCCTTCTTAAGGAATTTAGACAAAAATTGAGAAGTACAGGATGATAAATATCAGAGATGGATGAATCAAATGAAAGATTTTTGATGATGAGGGATTCGGAGGAATGTTTATAAGTAGTCAGGCACCAGACACTAGAAAAGAAATATTGAAGATAAATGAGAGAGTAGGCATGATAGAAAGGAAAATCTGTTTAAGATGTTGAGATGGAAAAAATATCACTAGTGCATATAGAGAAGTAGTTTGCCTTGGCAAGAAGAAATAACTGCTTGTGTGAAAAAGGGGTGCAAAATTAAATCGAAGACAGAAGACTTCTATGAGATGAGAAGAATGAGACAAAAAGCAGCTTTTGATAAGTGGCTTCATTTCGTTCCAGCAAAATAAGAGACAAGATTCTCAACTGAGAAAGTAGGGGGAAGGGAATCATAGAAAGTTTGAGGAAGGATAGTAAAGTTTGGAAGAGCTGCTGTGATGAATGAGATAGTGAGTAAATCGGAGGCGGGGGGTGGGGGCGTGTATTAAAGGATTGCCTTGCATCGATGAAGGCTGATTTGTGTCTCTGTATTGTACATTTATAGCGATCCCAGCCAGGATGGTTTTGTGATATTCTTCCTGCTTTTTTTCATCAGTACATTATGGAGGAAAGTTGGACATTGGTGGGATTTATATAATGGTGATACTTGGCAGGGTAACATCACTAGTACAATAATGGAGAAATGGTTAGAAAGAAGATTTCTGTGTAGAGTTGAATTGGTTCACCAAGGCACCAAGATAAGGAAAGGTGGAAAGCATAAGTAGTGACTTGTATAACTAATAACTAATGACTTGTAGAACTGAGCAGTCAAGGGAATAGAAGTCATAGTGTAGATGAAGAACATGATTTAGTGCTGCAAAGTAGAGGGAGAGATGGTATTACAATAGATTGTTATCAGCTATGAGTTCATATTGCATGAGCAGAGAAGTAAAGCATTTATGGGAGATGGTAAGATGAAAAGATTGACCATCTTTGTGTGTGGCTGATGTGAGGTAGAAAAGTAGTATATGTAGAATGAGTAAGTTGAAGAATTCTGAGGTTAGAGTGTTTGAGGGAGCATATATCTATGTGTGTACGTGTGTGGGTATGTATATGTATGTATGTGTATGTGTATATGTATATGTATGTATATGTGTACATATATGTGTGTATATACATATTACACATATATGCATATATACACATTTATGCATGCATACAAGCATATATATGTATTGTGTATATATATATTATATGTATATAATATAACTATAAGCTCTATAGTGTAAGAGTAGCTGTACACTGTAGTGTAAGAGTAGGCAAGAAAGACTGTGAGCTAGAAACCCAACTCATTGAGGAAAGAAGTCAAGTATTTTGGAGACTGGAAGACAATAGCTGCTAGAATTTTTATTGGATTTGATTGAATAGAAATGGATTGAGTGAACTTCAAAGGCAGAAATGTTAAATTTTGGAAAGTTATTGTGTTGGTTGCTTGAACGATGGTTGGAATATGGAGGAGAACATAGGTAGGGAACATAGGCTAGGAGGGTTACATAACCTTAAATCTAAAGTTGTGGGACTCTAGTGAAGAAGCCCTCATCCTGTTTTCCATGATGCTTCCAGGAAATTATAGATTCTTTGCTTCTTGCTGTCCACATTCTTTTACTCCTTCCCTCTAGCACCACACAAATGAATTGTCAGCTGTAAAGTTTAAGGCTTTTTTCTATTGACTTGATATGTCAAGGCTCCAATATTTGGATCTATGAGGCTATAAAATCATTCAGTTCAGCTTATCCCAGACAAATTAAGCCTTATTATGGTTTCAGGATACTGCAAAGATTGATTTTTCAGTAATTTTATTACTATATTTTGTTTTTAAACAACTTACATTTCCATTTCCCAAAATATCTCTCTCCCTTCCAGGAAACCTAGTAATAAAGAATACAACTGGGGTAAAAGTAGAAGGTAGGAAAAAGCTCAGTAAAAGTAACTAAAATATAAAAATATTGTGAGACATAATTCTGCACATTTATAGTCCCATACCTCAATAGAAAAGTATTGGGGACTTCTTTGGGGGGCAAACTTATATCAATTTTGTACCATTCATTCAATGTTTTATTATTGTTCTTTATATTTATATTATTTTATTCATTGTGGATATCATTTTCTTGGCTTTTCCCAGACTTTGCTGCTACAGGAAATTACATAGAGAAATAGATACAATACTGAGCATGGTGACAGGAAGACTTGAGTTCAAATTAGGCCTTAGACACTTGATTTGCTAAGTGACCCTGGGCAAGTCACTAAATATATGTAAACTGCATATTCATAATCCATATATGCATATAATTTTGTGTTTGTGTATATGCATATTTCTATGTATATTAATAAGGCTTATTTGAAGTGTTCTATCAAATATATATTTGATATATGGATTATAAATATGTAGTTTATATACAAAATTACTATTCATCTTAGATATCAGATGCTTATCAGAAATATTTCCTTTTTTTGAAAGAATCAGAAGCTTCTTTTCATATTCTAGTTGTATTATCTCCAGATACAGTCAAAAAACTTATTGGATGTGGGAGATAAGGATAAATTTCAAATATGGCTTTGTGTTTTCAAATCTCCATAAATTTGAAGATAGTTCGGTCTCTAAAATTTGGAAATCGGAAGGAGGGACAGACATTTTTGTGTTTTGGGTTTTTTTTGGGGGGGGTGAAGGTGGGGGTGGGGAGATGATAATGAGTTCACTTTTGGACAAGATGAATTCCATGTCTTTATTCTTGTTATGAAGCAATAGTAGGACATAAAAAGTAATTATGCAGTACTTCTTGTTTTCTTGACTTTTCCTTTCATATTTATGCTCGTTGATCTTTGGCTATCTGGGCTTTGATTTAGTGAAGGTCAATTTCTTAAAATGGGGATAATTGCTCATTAACCTGAGCTTTCTACTAAAATGGTCCATCAAGTTTATTGTGTGTAGCCAAGTGATTTTTTTTAGTGAAAGAATCTGCTTCACCTCCCTCTCATTATCAAAAAGTATGATATTGAAATAACATCTGTAATTCGTTAAGCCCATATGCACCATTACCCGTATATCAACAAACAATTAATCTCTCCAAGAAACCTTTTCCATAGCCCTGGATTTGTTGGTGTACTTTTGGTTGAGATATTAAGGTTAAATTCAAACATGAATTGGAGAGGTCTCAAAAAATTTCAAATACATCTCCATTATCCATGACCTCTGTTAGAAAATTTATCTTACACATTATTTACTATCGGTTTCTTTCTGGACTGAATAGTGTTCAGTAATAGCAACATCAATTTAGAGCAAGAAGGAAGAGCACAGGCCAAATCTTTAATTTTACAGATGAAGAAAATAAAGGCCAGAGAAATACTCATATTTGTAGAGATTGCATAATGGCCAAGCTGGGCTTTAAATCCATGTGCTCTGAATTGGAGTCCAATGCTCAATTTGCTTGTATTACCCTCCCTCTAAACAAAAGAACCCATATTCTGTTTAGTGTTGAGACTGTTAAACTTTTTTGGTAGGTGGGGAACATCTTTGGTATTCTGGTGAAAATGATAGGGCCATTCTTAGAATAATTTTTTTTTTTTACTGTTGTTATTTTTTTTTTTAAATTTATTTTTGACATGTTTGGTTTTCAGCATTGATTTTCACAGGCGTTTGAATTACAAAATTTCTCCCCATTTCCTCCCCCCCCCCACTCCAAGATGGCATACATTCTGGTTGCCCTGTTCCCCA
>CM053623.1:272763592-272793663 GCA_028646595.1 Phalanger gymnotis
CTCGGCTGGGGGCTGGGAGGTCCGTGTGGGACCGACCTTACCCAGGGACCATCCAGGCTGTCTTGCGGTGGAGCCCTGCTTCCCTCTGCCACTTTGTGGGTTCTGCAGCTCTAAAATTGGTTCAGAGCCATTGTTTTATAGGTTTTTGGAGGAACTTGGTGGGGAGCTCACGCCAGTCACTGCTTCCCAGCCGCCATCTCGGCTCCGCCCCCAGAATAATTTTTTAAAAGAACAAATAAAATATATAGCATTACAAAGGAAACCAAATATATTGAAATAAAGACATATTTTCCCCCATTCAAGCAATATTTATAGTATGTAAACAATGGTTCTCTCTTTTTCTACTTACATCTTCTGGAAAACAAGCCATTTTTATTATAATGTTTAAGTTTGGTTAACAAAATCAATGTCTGTAAACAACATTTGTTTGTGGTGTTCACAATATAGGCAGATGATTGCACAACATTTCCTTTGAACTACAAGTAAATTTTAGATTGTACACAGTTAAAAATTTTGCAAGCTCAGTTTGCTGTGTAATAAAATGTGCAGTGCATTTATATCAGAAAATCCAGCTTACAGTCCTGGCTGTGCAGCTAACAAGCTATGTTATCTTGTGAAGTTGCTTTCTGACCTGAGGTTCCTCAAAGAAGAAAAGAAAAAGAAAGAAAGAGAAAAATCAACAAAAGCAGAATTAAAAGGAGAATGGATTAGACTACAGAAGCAAATGCTTAAAATGATTACAAATACTCCATTTTGCAAATGAGTAGCCTGAAGTAAGCAAAGAGAGGCTGAGAGATTTGGCAATGTTACACATCCAGTGTGTTAAATAAGAGTTAAGCCTAGATCTTCCTGATTCTATAGTCAGCTTTGTAGCCACTATGCAGAACTACCATAAAGACAACACATAATCTTTACCAACTTTTTAAGCTCTAATATTTTGTAATTGAAAACTTTAATATTTTGCAGTGTGATGTAAATTTGAGGAAGAATGTTGTTATGTAAATATATTTGAACCAAGTAATAATGGGCAATGAATAATTTAAAATAGTCAGAGAAATTGAAAGAAAAGAAAAAGAAAAAAAATTAGTTTTTTTCAACGTATTCACTCCATTTGTAGGAGTTGAAGTATAACAGAACTTTGTGTGTGTGTGTGTGTGTGTGTGTGTGTGCGCGCATGTGTGTAATGTATTTTACCATTATGTTTTTTTAAACTTTGAGTTCCAGATTAGCTTCATGCCTCCTGCTCTTCCCTCACCAAATGAGAAGTCAAGCAATATTATATCAATTATATATGTGAAATCATGCAACACATATCTCCATACTAGCCATATCACAAAAACCCAAGAAAAATGAAGTGAGAAAATTATTCTTCAATTTGCACCGAGAATTCATCATTTGTATCTCTGAAATTTTTAACAATTTTCATCATCAGTCTTTTGAATTATCTTGATTATTGCATTGATCTGAGTAGGTATAGTTAATAGTTGATCATTATTATAATACTATTGTTTCTATGTACAGTACAGCTTGAGACAGTGCTTCCATGCACTTATCTGAGCAGACAGAGCCCTACATTAACATAAAATTCAAAGTCAAGAAAATATCTATAGAAGTGAAAAAAAAAAACAAAACTTTGACCGTAAATAAGATATTACTGTAGAAGGGAAGACCAAGACATAGTTAGAGTATTAAAACAATGTGAAAACAGCTACAGATAAAACTCAAAGAAAAATAAAATACTAATTGGACATAAGCCCAAAAGGAATTCCTGAAAGAGTTCTAGAAAGGTACAAGTGGTTAGGAAAATTGGGAAATAAATGAGTAATGCAAGAAAATTATGAAAAGAGGATTAGGAGCTTAGTAAAAAAAACAGAAAGGCAAAATCATTTGAGGTAACACGTTAAAATATAGAATTAGCTTAATGACAAAAGAAGCAGAAAAATTAACTAAAAAACAAATTCCTTGAAAAACAAAGTAAAATTTAAGAGGAGCTAAAAATTCACTAAACAAAAAAAAACCCTTAAAATAGAATTAGTCAAATGTAAAATGAGGTTCAAAACTTCCCTGAAGAAAATAATTCCTTATAAACTAGAATTGGACAAGAGAAACTTAATGTAAGCATGAGATTTCACAAAAAAAAAATAAAAAAATAAAAAAATAGAAGAAAATATGAAATATCTCATTGACAAAATAACTGACCTAAAATAGATTGAAAAGAGTAAATTTAAGAATTATTGGACTTCCTGAAAACCATGATCAAAGAAAAATCCTAGACGGTTTATTTCAAGCAATGATTAAGGAAAACCACTCTGCAATTTTATAGCCAGAGCATAAAATAGAACTTGAAAGTATCAAACAATCAGCTCCTGAAAGAGACCCCAAAATTGAAACTCCTAGGAATAATATTCAAATTGCTGAGCTTCCAGGTCAAGGAGAAAATATTGCAAGAAAACAGAAATAAATAATTCAAATATTATGGAACCACATTCAGGATCACAGAAGATTGAGTGGTTTCCACTTTTAAGGAGTACAGGGTTTGAAAAATGATATTCTAGAAAACAAAAGGAGTCAGAATTATGACCAAGAATAAACTATCCAGCAAAACTGAATATAATCCTTTAGGGGAAAAAATATGTAATTAATGAAATAGACCACTTCTAAGCACCCCGATGAAAAGACACAACTGAGGTAGAAAATTTGCCATTGAAACACCAGACTCAGTAGAAGCATAAAAAGGTAAAGATGAAATGGAAACCATAAGTTAATATGATTTAACTCTTTACATTCCTGTATGTATATGTAACTCTAAGAACTTTATAATTATTGAGGGAGTTAAAAGGAGTTTACATAGAAAGAGGGCATGGATGTGAGTCAATTATGTTGGAATGATCTCCCAAAAAAGGAGTGGGTGAGAGAGATGCATTGGGAAAAGAGAGAAGGAAAAGATAGAATGGGGAAAATTATTTCACATAAAAGAAGTATGTAGGAAATGTAGCTTTTTACATTAGAGTGGAAAAAGTGTGAATGGTGGGCAATGCTTGATATTTATTCTCATCTGAATTGGTTCATTGGATATATATTTATGTGTATGTGCATATATGTATATGTATGCATGCATATGTGTATGTCTCTGTAAATTTATAGTGAATATGGATGTATGGGTGTATATCTGTATGTATGTATTACACATGTATGTATTACATGTGTACATATATTACATAAATACATTATTTCATATATACATATACACACACTCAGTTGTACATAGAAATCTGACTTGCCCAATACTGAAATGGGGGTGGGAGGAGTAGATGATATATAAAGACAAGATGATAAAAAGGCATATATATTAAGGGAAGCAGTGGTTAAAAGCAGAATAGACTTTTGAAGAGGGACAAGATAAAAGAGAGAAGAAAGAAAAATGGAATGGAGGGAAATATACAGTTGGTAATCATAAATGAGAATGGGAATGGAATGAGCTCACCAATATTGGTCTATGCCCAGTTTCTGCCCTACCACTTTCCAATTTTCCCAGCAGTTTTTGTGAAATAGTGATTTCGTAGCCCAGAAGCTGGATTCTTTGCGTTTATCAAAGAGTAGATTGCTATAGTCATTGACTTCTGTGTCTTGTGTAACTAACCTATTCCATCGATCTACCACTCTGTTTCTTAGCCAATACCAAGTAGCTTTGATGACTACTGCTTTATAGTACAGTTTAAGGTCTGGTATGGCTAGGTAACATTCCCTAGCATTTCTTTTTATTAATACCTTAGATGTTCTAGAACTCTTGTTCTTCTAGATGAATTTTGTTATTATTTTATCCAGCTCAGTAAAATAATTTTTGGTAGCTCATTTGGTACGGCACTGAAGAGAAAGATTAATTTAGGTAAAATTGTCATTTTTATTATATTAGCTTGTCATAACCACGAGTAACTGATATTTTTCCATTTATTTAGATCTGATTTTATTCACGTGAAAAGTGTTTCATAATTATGTTCATATAGGCCCTGGGTTTGTCTTGGCAGATAGACTCTCAAATATTTTATATTGTCTACGATAACTTTGAATGGAATTTACCTTTCTATCTCTTGCTGTTGGGCTTTGTTAGTAATATGTAGGAAAGCTGGGGATTTTTGTGGATTTATTTTGTATCCTGCAACTTTGTTAAATTTGTTTATTATTTCAAGTAGTTTTTTACTTGATTCTCTAAGTAAATCATCCTATCATTTGCAAAAAGTGATAACTTAGTTAGGAGGTGAATAGAATTTTAGAAAAGGCAGATATGGTAGACCTCAGGAGAAAACTGAATAGAGATAAAAAAAAGCATATACCTTTTTCTCAGTGGTACATGGCACATAGTCAGAAAATGACCATAAACTAGGGCATAAAAACCTCACAATCCACTGCAGAAAGGCAGAAGTAGTCAAAGCATCTTTTTCAGATCTTGATGCAATAAAAGTTATTTGTAATAAAGAACACTGGAAAAATAAACTAAAAATAAATTGGAAACTAAATAATCTAATTCTAAAGAATGAGTGAGCCAAAGGACAAATCAAAGAAACAATAACTTCATTTGAGATAATTACAATAATGAGACAACATACCAAAATTATGTGCCACAACAGAAGTAGTTCTTAAGGGAAGTTTTATATCTCCAAATGCTTACATGAATAAAATAGAGAAAAAGGAGACAATGAATTGGGCATACAACTGAAAAAGCTAGAAAAAGAACAAATTGAGAATCCCCAATTAAGTAACAAATTAGAAATACTAAAAATTGAAGAAAAAATTTATAAAACTGAAATGAAAATTGTTAAATTAATAAAAAAAAAACAAGAGCTGGTTTTACGAAAAAAAAACAATAACATTGATAAACCTTTGATCAATTTGATTAAAAAAAGAAAGAAGAAAACCAAATTATCAGTATCAAAAGTGAAAAACTTGAATTCACCTCCAAGGAAGAGGAAATCAATGCAATAATTAGGACTTATTTTGCCCAATTGTATGCCCATAAATTTGACAACCACAGGGATATGGATGAATATCTACAAAAATATAAATTGCCTGGGTTCACAGAAGAGGAATTAAAATACTTAAATAACCCCATCTCAGAAAAAGAAACTGAGCAAGTCATCAATGGACTTCCTAGGGAAAAAATCTCCAGGGCCAGATGGTTTTACATGTGAATTCTATCAAACATTTAAAGAACAATTAATTCCTATATTTTATAAACTATTTGGGAAAATATGTGGAGTCCTACCAAACTCTTCTCATGACAAAAATATGGTACTAATACCCATACCCAGTGGAGTCAAAAAATAGAAAGAAAATTATAGACCAAGTTCCCTAATGAATATTGACATAAAATTTTTAAAGAAAATATTAGAAAAAAGATTACAACAACTTGTCATGAGAATAATACACTACCACCAGGTAGGATTTATACCAGGAGTGCAAAGCTGGTTCAATAGTAGGAAAACTCTCAGCATAATTAATCATATCAACCATAAAACTAGCAGAAACCATATGATATCTCAATAGATGCAGAAAAAGTCTTTGACAAAATACAACATCCATTCCAATTAAAAACACTAGAAAGCATAGGAATAAATGGAGCCTTCCTTAAAATTATAAATAGCATCTACCTAAAACCATCAACAAGCATTATTTGTAATGCGGATAGGCTAGATGCATTCCCAATAAGATCAGGGGTGAAACAAGGATGTCTATTATCACCTCTATTATTCAATTTGGTACTATAAAGTTTAGCTGTAGCAACAGGAGAAGAAAAAGAAATTGAAGGAATTATGATAGGCAAAGAACAATAATTCTGAACAAAATATTAAACTAACTTTTAAAAAAGGACGAATATTTCGTAAATGCACTTTATAACTATATATCTATGACTGTCATTTATCTAAGTACATCAAAGTGCTTTAAGGATAACAATTAATCCTCTCAGTACATCTGAGATTATAGAAATAAATTGGCACAGAGAATCGGGATCACTGTCATAAAAAGATAGAGTTTTTTTTTTTTGTTTCTTCACTTAATTTCTCTTTAGAAATGCCTAAGGCAAGTTAATATTGGGGAAGGGAGAAAGAAAGTTTTCTCTAGCTCAGATATAACTATTTCAAATGAAATTTTCTAAGAAATAACTCCCTGGAACATATCATTAATGAAATTGCTCTATGTGATAAAGAAATCAATATCATTGTCAAAGTGAAATATTATATAAAAGTTTCTGTTTTTCTTGCTCGATCCATGAAGCACTGTGAAATCCCATAGTATAAAATGTGTTTTCCTTATATAGTCTGTCCACAAGAAGACCGATGTATTTAAAATATATTTCAAACCATATTTTTACATATACATTTTACATACATATTGCTGCTTGAAAACAAAGGAAGTGAAAATAATAGAGTGTCTAGGCAATTTGATTTAAGGGCAAATGTTCTGATGGATTACTAGTTAGTCCTAGCAAATAGGCTTAGAAAATGTTTATTTAGTGAATTATTTATAATTCATGACATTATTTATGGGGATGGAATAAAATTTCATGATTGTTTTGAAACAAGAGAAAAACATCTACCTACCTGAAATATTTATCGTTTTAAGAGAGGAGACTAGGGTGTAGGGGTTGGCTTGGTTGTAAGACTATATCCTATCCTTGAGCCTGCTAGTACAGCTTCTGGGGAAGGTAGAAGAGGAGTGCTTACTGAACTTTCAGAATTGTTTTTTTTAAAATCTTCTTTTCGATTCCGGGTGGCCTAGATCATGGAGACAGTTGAAATTGATTAGTCTTTGGCACACAATTTCTTTTTTGGAGAAGTTTTTTAGGAGTATGATTCAGAGGAAAATATCTACAACTCCATCTTGTTGTTCATGTGACCATGAATTCCCTCAGTTATATTCTAATGGGAGAAGAGGGGAGAGGTAGCTGGTGAATATGAGGAAAAGAACTGAATGTAATGGAGAGAAGAGTGGAGCACTTCTGAAATACTGTCTCAGTCAAGTAATCACCAATTAGGAAAGGGGCTCTTGGGCACAAGTATTCCAACTTATTCAGGCTGCTGGTTAGAAGTCCAAAATGTGGTTTTAAAGATAGTAGAGGTCAATGTAATTCAAGAGCAGTATTAAACACGACTATATGCAAAGTACCATGCTAGCTGTTGGAAAAACACAGATTTCTCCTCGAGCCAAAAGTTCTGGAAGTTGACTATAATATTCCATGGAGTTTTCCTTTGAGTATCTCTTTCAGGAGGTGACTGATGGATTCTTTCAGTTGCTATTTTATCATCTGGTTCTAAGATGTCAGGGAAGTTTTACTTAAGTATCTTAAAATATGGTATCTAGGCACCTTTTAGATCATAGCTTTGAGGTAGTTCAATAATTCTTAAATTAGCTCTCCTCGATATATTTTCCAGGTTAGTTATTTCCAATGATATATTTCACAATTTCTTCTATTTTTTAAAAAATTCTATTGATTTTGTTTTATTGTTTCTTCATTCCTCATCAAATCATTTACTTTCACTTAAGCAATTCTAATTCTTAAGGAAATATTTTCTTTTTTTCATATTGGACATTTTTTTATTAGTTGATTTATTTTTAATTTTCAAAATTCACTTCCATAAGTTTTAAATTTTCTCCCCCTCTCTTGCCCTTGCCTGCCCAAGACAGCCTCCAATCTTATATGGGCTCTACACATTCATGCCTTTTAGACATATTTGCAATTAGTCAGGTTGTATAGAAGAATTATAATAAATGAGAGAAACCATAAGAAAGAGAAAACAAAACAAAACTAACAGAAAAAGAAAATAGTCTGCTTGGCTCTGCATTCAGACTCCCTAGTTCTTTTTCTGGGTGTATATGGCATTTTCTGTCATGAGTCCTTTGAAATTGTTTTAGGTTCTTGCATTGTTGAGAAGGGCTACGTCTATCAAAATCAGTTGTCGCACACTGTAGCTGTTACTGTGTACAATGTTCCCCTGGTTCTGCTCACTTTATTCAGCATCAGTTCATATACATCTTTCCAGGATTTTCTTATAGTGCAATAGTATTCCATTACATTCATATACCACAACTTGTTCAGCTATTCCCCAATTGAGGATCATTCCCTTGATTTCCAATTCTTTACTACTATAAAGAGAGCTGCTATAAATATTTTTGTACATGAGAGTTCTTTTCCCAGTTTTATAATCTCTTTGGGATACAGCCCTAGAAGCAGTATTATTGGGTCAAAGGGTATGCACATATTTATAGCCCTTTGGGCACAGTAAGAAAATATTTTCTTAGTGAGATTTTCTACCCCTTTTTTACTTTATTAATTTACTTTTTAAAGAGTTCTTTTTGATGGATTTTTGTGCCCTTTTAAAATATCTTCTGATAATTCTACAATATTGCTGTTGCTTTGTACACAGTACATTTCACTTTGCAAGACCTCATATAAATCTTTTTAGGTTTTTCTGAGAGCATCCTGCTCATCATTTCTTACAGCACAATAAGATTCTATCACATTAACATAAGACAATTTGTTCAGTCATTCCCAATTGATGGACATACCTTTAATTTCCAGTTCTTTGCCCCTAGAAAAGAGGAGCTGTAGATATTTTTGTACGTATAGGTACTTTTCCTTTTTGCTTTTTTATCTTTTTTGGGATATAGACCTAATAGTAATATGGGTATGTCAAAGGTTATGCCCCACATCTCCTCCACCATTTGTCATTTTCCTTTTCCTTACTATTAGCCAATCTAATATGTATGAAGTAGTACCTCAGGATTGTTTTAATTTGCATTTCTCAAATCAATAGTTAAGAGCATTTTTATATGGCTATAGGTAGCTTTGAATATTTCTTCTGAAAACTTCATATTTTTGATCATTTATCTATTATGGAGTGGAACTTATTTTCATAAATTTGACTTAGTATGCTACATATTTGAAAAATGACACCTTTATCAGATAAATTTGTTCCAATTTTTTCTCACAATTATTATTGCTAACTGTATTTTCATCCATCCTATTTCCCAACACCAACACCCTGTTTATTCTATTCTCTCTCCTTTCACCCTGTCCCCTTCCCTGCTAACTTTTTTGAGCCAATTCCAATGAGTAAGATTCAATCACTTCTCCTCATTTCTTCTCTCTTCCCTTCCATTGTAAGAGCTTTTCCTAGCCTCTTTTATATGAGATAATTTAGCATTTTCTACCTTTCCCTTTCTCCCAGTATAATCTCTGACCCCATATCATTAAGGGAAGATTTGTGACCTCAAGGATGAACATGAACCTGCCTGAATGGTTCAGAATGACAAAGTAGGAAAAACTCTCTATGTAGAAGGCAGAGAAAGTATAACATTTATTTAGATGCCAGAGGATCAAATCTGAGAACCAATACCCCCAATTCAATACAGTAGCAATTATATTCCAAAACCTCAATGCAGTAAAAAGGATATTATAATACAATGTTATAGTAAGGAAACAAGTTGTCCTGTAACCATCCCCCTAGGGCCTTTCTGTGAGCACTCATTCAGGAATCCTGACTCTCAGCTCAGCACTCTCTTCTGCAGCTCTGCTGTTGCTGGTTCTCTCAATGTCTGTTTTTCAGTGCCCTCTTGATGTCTGCTGCCTCTGTGTCTTCCTCTCAGTTCTGCTCCTCTCTGTTCTGCTGCTTCCAGTTCTGCTCCTCTTTAATTCTCTTCTCCTCTTCAATTCCGCTCCTCTTCAATTCTGCTGCTCTTCAATTCTGTGCTCTCCTTATTTACAATCCTAGCCAACATCTGATTGGCTAGAACTCAGGTCTCTGATTGGCTGATTGGCTGAATAATTGACTAGAACTCAGTGCACTACCATTGGCTCTGGTCTTAGCAAATCCCCTTAAGATCCTGAGGGCTTCATGCTCACAAAGGCTTATCACTTAGTAACTAGGGGGTTTTAGGCCTACTTACAAAAAATATATATAATCAAGCAATGGGGGTGGAAGATCCTCAATCACATTAATATGACACACCACTTGATTTTTTTTTATGTCAACTCTCCATATTTTAACAACAATGTTATTAACAACTGCTGCGGAGGTATAAGGCCAGTAACACCATCATGGCAGAGGACTGCTAGCACAGGTTTTTGTTCTGCTTTTCTAAGGGAAGCAACTTTAAGGGGTTTACAATCTCACTTTAATTAAATATACATATATCATTCACTTAGTTGTGGAGAAAAAGTCAGCACCCTGAACTTCAGAGCAAATCCAAACAGAAATTACAAACAGAGAAAATAGAGCAAATAACACAAATAAACAAAGAGGCTTTTCTGTCTGATCAAAGCTATACATACATAGTTACCAGAGAGAGAGGCACCAACATCTGGGTTTTCAAAGCCAGGAGGCTCCTTAATGGCTACTCAGAATCTCCCCATGACAGTCTTCCAATGAGTGAACCCCCAAACAAAATGTTAATCTCAAAGTATATATACGTTTCTTCAGGGTCAGTGCTTCATACCTTGAGAGGACTTCATACCTCTCATGACCTCATTAGCAAAAGTGTGTGGGCCTTCCTACAAATAAAGTCAAGACTCAATCAAAGGCATTAGGTTGCCTTAGTGCTGAGAAACACTCCAAAAGAAAAAAAAACATAAAAAATTTCTTACTTTACTTGCCCTTACACATATTCAACTTACACTTTTGCCTTCTGTCTATATAAATTCCTTCTAACTGCCCTAATAACAAGAATAGCCTTAGGAGTTACAAGTATCATCTTCCCATTCAGGAATGTAAACATTTTAACCTTGTCAAATCCTTTATGAATTCCTTTTCCTGTTTACCTTTTTATGCTTCTCTTGAGACTTTTATTTGAAATTCAGATTTTATATTTAGCTCTGGTATTTTCATCAAGAATGCTTGAAAGGGAGTCTGTCTGAGTGCAGAGCCTGCAGCCACAGGAGCAGCTACAAGAATTGTAAGAAGTTTTCAAAGACAATTGACTCATATCATGGCAACAGGGAAGACCAAAATAACAATTCAGAAGAGGAAAGCATGGACACTACAGCCACATCTGAAACCTCAAAAAGGAAAGTGAACTGGTCTCCAGACCAAAATGTATTCTTGGAAGAGCTCAAGGAGGACTTTAAAAACCAAATTAGGGAGGTAAAAAAAATGGAAAAAATAAAAGAAAATTCATTCAGGAAAACAAATCTTTAAAAGGTAAAATCGGGGAATTGGTTGGGGAAAATCAGAATGTAAACGGAGAAAATGTCTCAATGAAAAGTAAAATCAACCAAATAGAAAAGGAGATAGAGAAGATAAAGAAAGAAAACAAAACATTAAAAATTAGAATTCAGCAAGTGGAAGATAATGACTCTATGAGACATCAAGTATAAATTAAATAAAATCTAAACAATTAAAAAAATAGAAGAAAACATGAAATATCTGATTGGAAAAACAACTGACCTGAAAAATAGATCCAGGAGAGACAATCTAAGAATGATTGGTCTAGCTGAAAGCTATGATGAAAAAAAAACAGCCTGGACAGTATCTTCCATGAAATCATTAAAGAAAATTGCCCAGAGGTACTAGAACCAGAGGGTAAAACTGCCATCAAAAGAATCCATTGATCACTCCTGGAAAAAGATCCCAAATTCAAAACTCCAAGAAATATTACGGCCAAATTCCAGAACTACCAGGTCTAGGAGAAAATATTGCAAGCAGCTAGAAAGAAACAATTCAAATATCAAGGAAATACAGCCAAGATCATTCAGGATCTTTCAGCTTCTACATTAAATGAGAGGAGAAATTGGAGTATGATATTCTGAAAGGCAAAAGAGCTTGGGCTGCAACCCAGGATCAACTAACCAGCAAAATTGAGCATAATTTTCCAGGCAAGGAGATGGACATTCAATGAAATAAGGGAATTCCAGACCTTCCTGATGAAAAGGCCAGAGCTCAATGGAAAATTTGATCTCCAAATACAAAACTCAATAGAGAAATAAAAAGGTAAATGGGGAAAAAACTGTAGTTAATCAAAAAGGCTAATTAATTACGTCCTTATATAGGATTATTTTGTTTTATATATACATATATATATATACATGTCAATCTTCAGAACAGTATACTAATTATGACAACTCAAAGAGATATTCATAGAATGTGGATGTCAGTATAAAATAACTGATATAATGACAAAAATACAATTATAGAGATACAAAGGCATGGTTCTGGGAGAAGAGGTAAGGAGATAGTAGAAAAGGGTAAATTACATCACATGAAGAGACACAAAAATCTATTGTAGTAGAGGGAAAGAAGGGAGAGCAAAGAGCAGTATCTGAGCTTTACTCTCATCAGATTTGGCTCAAGAAGGGAATAACTTACCATAATAAGTACAGAAATATATCTTGTCCTATAGGCAGTAGGAGGGAAAAGGGGGAAAAAAGGGAGGGGTGGTCAGAACAGAGGGAAGAATTAGCAAAGGGGAAAAGGTAAGATAAGGAAAGTGAATAAAGAGGGAGGGTAAACTGAGGAAGGCAGCAGTCAAAAGCAAAACTTTGTCAAGGAGTAGAAGGGGAAAGGGTGAAATAAAAGCATAAATGGGGGAAATACGATGGAGAAAAAGGCACAGATAGTAATCATAACCGTGAATGTGAATGGGATGAATTCTACCATAAAATGGAAATGGATAACAGAATTGATTAAAAACCATAATCCTAGGATAGGCTGTTTACAACAAACACATTTGAAACAGGGAGATACACAAAGGGCAAAGGTAAAAGCCTGGAGTAGAATATATAGTGCTTCAGCTAATTTAAAAAAAAAATTAAAAAGCAGGGGTAGCATTCCTAAACTCATACAAAGCAAAGGCAAAGATAGATCTAATTAAAAGAGATAAGGAAGGACACTACATCCTGCTAAAAAGGCACTATAAACAATATCATTGTTTAACATGTATACCCCAAGTGATATGGCATGCAATTTCTTAGAGGAGAGGTTAAGGGAGTTACAGGAAGAAATAGAAATCAAAACCATAATAATGGGAGACCTCAGCCTCCCCCTCTCTGTATTTGATAAATCTAACCTCAAAATAAACAAGAAAGAAGTTAAGAAGGTGAACAGAATTTTAGAAAAGGCAGATATGACAGACCTCTAGAGAGAACTGAATGGGGATAAAAAAGGAACATACACTTTTCTCAGCAGTACATGGCACATACTCAAAAACTGACCATGTACTAGGACACAAAAACCTCCTTATTCAGTGCAGAAAGGAAGAAGCAGTCAAAACATCCTTTTCAGATCATGATACAGTAAAAATTATTTGTAATGAAGAACTAGGGAAAAATA
Source organism: Phalanger gymnotis (assembly GCA_028646595.1). Classification (NCBI taxonomy): domain Eukaryota; kingdom Metazoa; phylum Chordata; class Mammalia; order Diprotodontia; family Phalangeridae; genus Phalanger; species Phalanger gymnotis. The sequence continues at coordinate 272,776,912 of CM053623.1, forward strand.
AGCTAAAAATTAATTGGAAACTAAATAATCTAATTCGAAAGAATGAGTGGGTCAAAGAACAAATCATGTAAACAATTGACAACATCATTCAAGAGATTAAAAATAATGAGACAACATAGCAAAACTTATGGAATGCAGCAAACACAATGCTTAGGGGAAGTTTTATATCTCTAAATGTTTACATGAATAAAACGGAGAAAAAGGAAATTAATGAATTGAGCATGCAACTGAAAAAGCTAGAAAAAGAACAAATTGAAAATCCTCAATTAAGTACCAAATTAGAAATACTGAAAATCAAAGAAAACTATTGAATTAATAAATAAAACAAAGAGCTGGTTTTATGAAAAAAAAACAATAAAATCGATAAACTTTTGTTCAATTTGATTTAAAAAAAGAAAGAAGAAAAGCAAATTACCAGTATCAAAAATGAAAAGAGTGAATTAACCTCCAATGAAGAGGAAATTAAAACAATACTTAGGAATTATTTTGCCCAATTGTATGCCCATAAATTTGACAACCATAGGGATATGGATGAATATCTACAAAAACATAAATTGCCCAGGTTAACAGAAAAGGAAGTAAAATTCCTAAATAACCCCATCTCAGAAAAAAGAAATTGAGCAAGCCATCCATGAACTTCCTAGGAAAAAAAAATCTCCAGGGCCAGATGGTTTTATATGTGAATTTTATCAAACATTTAAAGAACAATTAATTCCTATGCTTTATGGACTATTTGGGGATATAGGTGAAGAAGGAGTCCCACCAAATTCTTTTTATGACACAAATATGGTGCTAATACCCAAACCAGGAAGTGTCAAAACAGAGAAAGAAAATTATAGACCAAGTTCCCTAATGAATATTAATGCAAAAATTATAAATAAAATATTATCAAAAAGATTGCTGCAACTTATCATGAAAATAATACACTACGACTGGGTAGGATTTATTCCAGGATTGCAAAGCTGGTTCAATATTAGGAAAACTATCAGCATAATTGCTCATATCAACAACAAAACTAGTAGAAACCATCTGATCATCTCAATAGATGCAGCAAAAGCCTTTGACAAAATACAACACCCATTCCAATTAACAACACTAGAAAGCATAGGAATAAATGGAGACTTCCTTAAAATTATAAATTGCATCTACCTAAAACCATCAACAAGAATTATTTTTAATGGGGATAAGCCAAATTCTTTCCCAATAAGATCAGTGGTGAAATGAGGATGTCTGATATCACCCCTACTATTCAATTTGGTACTAGAAAGTTTAGCTGCAGCAATAAGAGAAGAAAAAGAAGTTGAAGGAATTAGGATAGGCAAAGAAGAAATTAAATTATCACTTTTTGCAGATAATGTGATGTTTTACTTAGAGAATTAAGTAAAAAGCTACTTGAAACAATAAACAACTTTAGCAATAGTGTTAGATGAAGAAATTTTTAATTTGAATTTTGTTGAAACTAAAAACTGAAAACAATTGTCTAAAAGTGGTTAAGTTACTTTCTCAGCCTTGCTAACCCTGTCTAGTGAAAACATAGCAGCCCTCAAGGTGATAGTTCAGGAACAATTGGAGGCTGGTCACATAGAACCTTCCACCAGCCCATGGAACTTCCTGTATTTTGCATCAAGAAAAAATCAGGTAAAGGAGGATGCTTACTGACCTTCGTCAGGTCAATGCCTCTATGAAAACAATGGGGACCCTTCAGCCAGCGCTCCCTTCACCAAACATGGTCCCAAGAGGATCAAAAATTTGGGTTATTGATATAAAAGACTGCTTTTATAGCATTCCACTGCATCCCAATGATACTCGGCGATTTGTCTTTTCCATTCCTTCAGTGAATTTACAGGAACCTTATGTCAGGTATCAATGGAAAGTGCTCCCCCAGGGCATGAAAAATAGTCCCACTTTATGCCAATGGTATGTTTAACAAGTTCTCTGCCCTGTCCACGAGCAATACCAGACTGTTCTTTTAATACATTATATGGATGATCTCTTGGCAGCTCATCCTGACTGTGACCTCCTGGAAGAGGTCCTGCACGCCACTGTTACACAGTTAGAAGCTTATGGGGTTACTATAGCTCCAGAAAAAATCCAGAAGGCATTGCCCATATATTATTTGGGAGTAAAGTTACATGAACAAGAGGTGCAGATGAGACAACCCCGTTTAGAGCCTTGTAAGGTCTGTACCTTGAATGATTTTCAAAAGATGTATACTAATCAACAGTTATTGAAATGTTTCCAAGAGGACTCTGGCAGCTTATAATTGGGCACACTTTTCACCATGGTACACCTCTTCCTCTGGCCCACCAATTCACAAGTTGGCCTTGGGCATAGGGGAACAAATTTTCTTCTACACCTGTTAATGGGATCCATGCTTTTAGACACTCCCATTAACATTTTTACTGATAGTCATTATGTTGCAGGCCTTGTATTGCATTTGGAAACAGCTTATGTCCCTCTCCGCAGTGATTCTATTACGCAGCTCACATTGGAGATCGGTGCGTGAGCGCTCTTCTTCTTTCATGTCATGCATATCTGTTCCCATTCTGGATTGCCTGGCCCCCTTGTGCGCGGCAATGCTACAGCTGATGCTGCACTTCAGGGAATGGCCTTGACATCACCTGCCCAATTGGCTCATTCCAAATTTCACCTTTCTGCATGTTCTCTCCAGCACCTGTATGGTCTCAGCAAAACTGAGGCATGGAGAATTGTAATATCTTGCACCAGCTGTGCTCCTTTTCTTCCTCTTCCTGCTGTCACTGTCCAGAAACCTATAGGGGATGGGCCCAATGACATTTGGCGATGGATGTCACCCATTATTCCCCTTTTGGACATTCTCAATGTATTCATGTATGTGTGGACACATTTTCTGGCTTCACTATGGCTACTGCTAGAACAGGCGAGGCAGTGAAGGACGTGACTGCACACCTCCTTTCCTGTTTTGCTAATCATGGCAGCCCAAAAATTCTCAAAACTGATAATGGTCCCGCTTATACTGCAAAGGTCTTTTGGGGCTTTTGCCTGCAATGGTCTATTACTCACATCACCAGAATCCCTCACAATCCCACTGGACAGGCTATCGTGGAATGAACTAACAGTTCCCTGAAAGCTTTCCTACAAAAACAAAAAGGGGGAGCCAGGTCTGGTCCACAGACTAGCTTGAATCTGGCTCTATACAGACTGAATTACTTAAAATTTGATGATCACAACATGTCCCCAGCAATGAAATACGTCCTAGGTCCATCACAGAAGCCACGGTCCATGCCGCAGCTCGGGGCCCAACCTGCACTTGGAGGTGTTAGAGCATCTGTCATGTGGAAGGACGCAGATGGACAGTGGATGGGGCCAGGAACCATAACTGTCTGGGGCCAAGGCTATGTTTGTGTCTCCACTGGTGAAGGAGACGAAGTGTCGGTTCCTGTCTGTAGGATCCATGTGCTCAAGACAACAACAGGCCACGACGGGCGAAAGTCACGGGGATGGCGGAAAAGACAAGCACGGAAGTGGCAAAGGCTACTTCAGGGGTTGATTAGTGTTCACCTGCAGCATCGTGCTCCTGCACCTGCTCCTTCTAGTCCCTCTGATGGGTCTTAGCGAGGGGCCCCGGTCACCAGCCCATCAACACCATTGGGCTTTCATCAACAACCCCCCTTGGTTGAGGGTGATAGGTTGGGATGAATCCATCCCACACCCCATACTACAAGGGAACCTTTCTCACATGTTTGGACAATCCTTTATATATAAGGGGAATCAAACTAAGGAACCCCCTCGGATGAATTTCACAGGTTTGATTGTTGGTTTCCCCTTATGCCTACAAAAGGCTATAATTGGGAACTGGAATGGTTCCACATGGAACTTTACAGAGCTCCCCAACACAGTGCCATGGTGTGCCAACATCCCTCAAACCCATGATACATTGCAATACATGAATAATGTGTAGGTTTTCCATCTATGGAGCTGGGCACTGCAAGGGGAAGATGTGTGCCCCCTGGAAAGCATTCATCAGCCACGTCCTCCTTGCACACCTACAAACAATCCCGATGTTACTCTCTGGCATAATTACACAGGTTTTCTGTCATTTATACACTGTCATTCTCATCAGTGCCAAAGGACTTTTGTGAGTCTGAATGGGACCAATCAGACTCTTACCTCTTGCCATAACCTCTCCCAATTTACTAAAGACCGCTTTATTTCAGGATTCCCAATTCCTTTGTATACCACCAAAGAAGGCAAGTTTACCGCAGGATTGGCACAGATAATCCTTGCTATTGGGGGTCCGAGTGTCCAGGCTTTCATATCCCGGAGTCTTTATTAGGGAAGTTCGCAAACAACATCAGCCTTCCTGGACAAGTGTGTCTAGGGACCTCCCATGCCTTCCTGTGGGACCACACGAGTAACTCCACCCTCATTCCCCACCACAACATATCAGGGGTATTCAATTTATCCTGTCCAAGATGCTCAGTACATGTATGCATAGGGCCAAAATTTACCAAACGATGGGTCTTCATCATTACTAGGCTTCGGTATGCTCTCACTGTAGTAAGGACCGAGGGATGGTATCATACCCCGGCTGGACATGCACTCTCTATCCTAGACAGCCAGATAACAGCCTTGATTCGCACCAGATGGTGCATCTCTTGTGTTGTGCTTGGTATCACCTTGCTGGTGGAACTCATCATTGGTTCCACGGCCTTAGCAATGGCAGTATCAAACACACAGAATGAGGTTCAGGAAGCCACCGAGCTACATGACCTCATGCATAATGTTTCCCTTGGATTCAGGCATCGGGCTCAGATAGATGAGGACTTTTGCCAAGCTATTAGAACTTTACAAAATGCAGTGCGGGTATTAGGCACAGAGGTGGAGTATCTGGAATTACAGACCAAACTACAATGTAACTATTGTTTTAACACTTTCTGCCTTACCTCGAAACAATATAACGCCACTGAACATAATTGGGACATAATTTGCGCGCAGTTGCAGGGTGCTGTTTTGGACAATATCATGCTGCAACTCCAACAACTAATAAGCTTGGCAGAGGACATTAACATCCCATCACATGATGATTTGCTCCCTGATAAAACTGCACAGCACATTTTGGACTTTTTCCAACAAGCTGACCCATGGCATTGGCTGAAGCAATGGCTCATCCCCCTTGGCATAGGGTTTCTGTTCCTGGTTCTGGGTCTCTGTCTCCTCCCTTATCTTTGTTGCTGCCTCCTTTCCTTTATGCACCATTCCCTGTTTGGCATGAAGCGTGACGTTATGGTTCTCCGTGACCTGTCCACTTCATGGCAAAACAAAAAGGAGGAGATTGTACCGGGGCCAGTTAGAGCCGACTCCTGCCCTCGCTGGACCTTTGCACCCAGGGCCTGCTGAGGTAAACTCAGGGTTCTGAGGTAAGGGTGGGACAAGATGGAGTCAGGAGGAAGGGTCTCGCCCTTGTTGGCAACGTGGTGCTGGGTTCTTTCCTGGATTTACCTGTGCACAGGTGAATTCTAGGGAGAGCCCAGGAAAGAGAGGGGAGGAGAGTAGGAGGAACCAGGGTTGCCCTAGTGCTACGTAATCAAAGCTATAAAAGTTTGGCTACTAACCTGAGTAAATGGAGCTGCTTACCATCTTTTGCCTCCTGCCTCATCCATTGCCTGCGAGATCAGGACTTTGCTGGAAAAAGGCCTGGGAGTTTGGGGTAACAAGGATCCCCAACACTATAAAATATTTGGGAGTCTATCTTCCAAGATAAACCCAGGGCCTATATGAACATAATTATGAAACACTTTTCACACGAATAAAGTCAGATCTAAGTAAATGGACAAATATCAGCTGCTCAGGGTTAGGACAAGCTAACACAATAAAAATGACAATTTTACCTAAATTAACTTATTTATTCCGTGCCATACAAAACAAACTACCAAAAATTGTTTTACAGAGCTGGATAAAATAATAACAAAATTCATCTGGAAGAACAAGAGGTCTAGAATGTCTAGGGTACTAATGAAAAAAAATTCTAGGGAAGGTGGCTTAGCCATACCAGATTTTAAACTGTACTATAAAGCATCAGTCATCAAAACTACCTGGTACTGGCTAAGAAACAGAGCCATCTATCAGTGCAATAGGATAGGTACACAAGATGCAGTAGTCAATGACTATAGCAATTTACTCTTTGATAAACCCCAAGAACACAGCTTCTGGGCTAAGAATTCACTATTTAACAAAAACTGCTGGGAAAATTGGAAAATGGTAGTGCAGAAACTGGGCATAGACCAATATCTTACACCATATAACAAAATTAAGTTAAAATGGGTCCATGATTTAGGAATAAAGGCTGATACTATAAGCAAATTGGGAAAGCAAGGAATAGTTAACCTGTCACACTCATGAAAAGAAAAGAATTCATGACACAACAAGAGATAAAGAGCATTACAAAATGCAAAATGGATAATTTTGATTATTTTAATTTGAAATTATTTTGTATAAAAAAGCCAATGCAACAAAGATTAGGAGGGAAGCAGAAAATTGGGAGAAAATATTTACAACCAATGTCTCTGATAAAGGCCTCATCTCTAAAATATACAGGGAATTGAGTCAAATTTATACAAAAACAAGTCATTCCCCAATTGAGAAATGGTCAAATGATATGAACAGAATGTTTTCAGAGGAAGAAGTTAAAGATATCTATAGGCATATGAAAAAATGCTAGAAATCACTATGGATTAGAGAAATGCAAATCAAAACAACTCTTAGGTACCACATCTCTCCTGTCAGATTGGCTAAAATGACAAAAAAAAAAAGAAAATGATAAATGTGGGAGAAGATGTGGGAAAATTGGAACACTGACACATTGCTGGTGGAGTTGTGAACTGACTGCCCCATTCCGGAGAACAATTTGGAACTATGCCCAAAGGGCTATGAAAATGTTCATACCCTTTGACCCAGCAATACCATTTCTAGGGTTGTATCCCAAAGGGATCACACAAGTGGGAAAAGGACCCATACGTACAAAAATATTTATAGCTGCTCTTTTCGTGGCAGCAAAGACTTGGAAATCAAGAGGATGGCCCTCAACTGGAGAATGGCTGAACAAGTTGTGGTATGAAGGTAACGGAATACTGTTGTGCTGTAAGAAATGAGGAAGATACAGACTTCATGATAACATGGAAAAGCCTACGCAGTATAATGCTGAGTGAGTGGAGGAGAATCAGGAGAGCATTATAAACAACCACAGATACATGGATTCTGTGATGACTAACCCGTATAGACTTAGCTCTTCTCAGCAATACAAGGTTCAAAGACAACTCCAAAGGACTTATGATGGAGAGAGCTATCTATATCTAGAGAAAGAACTATGTATTATGAATGCAGATTGAGGCACACTATTTGCTTTACTTTTTTCCTTTTTTTTCTTTTGTTTTTGTTTTTTTTTGGGGGGGGGGTTGTTTCTTCTTTCTCCTGATTCATTCCATTAGTCATAATTCTTCTTTACAATTTGACTATTGTGTAAATAAATTCAATGCGAAGTTATATGTAGAAGACATATCGGATTCCATGCCTTCTTAGGAAGGGAGGGGGTGTAGGGGTGGGGGAAGAAAATCTGGCACTCAAAATTATGTGGAACTGAGCATTGTAAACTAAAAATAAAAAAAAATCTTAATTATAAAAAAAGAATGCTTGAAAGTCCTCTACTTCACTGAATATCAATTTTTTTCCCCCTATGAATGATTGTACATAGTTTTCCTGGTTATGTGAATCTTGATGGTATTCCTAGCTCTTTTGCCCTGTGCAATATCATATTCCAAGCCCTCTAATCCTTTAACATAGAAGCTGCTAAATCTGTTGTTATACTGGATATGTGTCTTTGATATTTAAAATTGTTTCTGGCTGCTTAAAATATTTTCTACTTGAACTGGGAGCTCTGGAAATTTAACTGTCCTATTACTAGGAGTTTCAGTTTGGGATATTTTTCAGGAGGTGAGAAGTGGATTCTTGCAATTTCTATTTTATCCTCTTGTTCTAGAATATCAGGTTAGTTTTTCTTGATAATTTCTTGAAAGATGATTGTCTAAACTTTTTTTTTTTAAATCATGGCTTTCAGGTAGACAAATAGTTTTAAAATTTCCTCTCCTGGATCTATTTTCCAGGTCAGTGGTTTTTCCAATGAGATATTTCACATTGTCTTCTGCTTTTACACTCTTTTCATTTTGTTTTATTGTCTTTTGCTTTCTCAAAAAGTCATTAGCCTCCATTTACTCCATTCTAATTTTTAAGGAATTATTTTCTTAAGTGAGCTTACATACCCCTTTTACATTTAGCTAATTCAACTTGTTAGGGAGGTGTGTTTTTTTCCTCACTTAATTTTTTTGCCTCTTTTTCCAGTTGGCCAATTCAGCTGTTTAAGGCATTCTTCTCCTTACTGGATTTTTGTGATTCTATTTCAATAAAGTCCATTTCCCCATCTATAGATTACCTGGGTTTTTGTGTGGGTCAATCTTGACTTTCTTTCCTAAGAGTTTTAATTTTGCACATTTTTTTTTCAGGAGATGAACTGTTTGCATCTTGAGCATCATTTTCAACATAGTAAGTTTTTATAATGGGAAGGTTTTTGTTTGTTTTATTTTGTGGGGTTTTTTTGTTTGTTAACTAATTGTTCCAAGATTACTTTTTAAATTATGATTTAGGGTCAGGTTCTGCATACTTATGAAGGAAATATCAGGTTCTAGTTAAGTCCTGATTATTCTCTGTAGCCTCCTGATTCTTTCTTTGGTTAATGCATGCTTTGTTTATTCAAGAATCTCAGGGATAGTTCAGGCAGGTAACCTGTACTCTTTCAGAGTGCCCAAAGTGCTCTAATCTGTGGGGAAGTCTAATTACTGTCCTGCGAGTCTGAGCTCTCTGAGTTTCTAAACCTGTTTTGGATGTTGTTTGTAGCAATCTCTTAGTTGGAGGTGTTCAGTAGATTGCTGCTGGCAGACTCGGCAAATTTATACTGATGGTATTTCAGGTAATTCCATTGATTTCATCTCCCTTGCCTTCGTTATTCAGTTTCAACTTTCAGACTCATCTTGGGGGTTAAATCTAAGACCTTGATCCAAGATTAGAGCCATATAGCTCCTTGTTATTTCTTGCTCCTTGTCCTAGTCTGCCACCCCTAAACAAAGTCCTTACTGTATAGCTCACCTAGTTCCCAGATAGGGGTAAATTGACTCTCTGAAGATCCTCAGGGCTTTTTCTGATGGGCCCTGGAACTTTTGTCCTAGTACATAATTGTAGAGCATAAATCCATTCCAGCAGTACAGTCTGAATTCACTGTTCTTTCCTCTTACCAACTAGATCTTATCTCTAGTGTCTACAGAACTATGTGTGGTACAAAGTACAGAGTGCCCTAGACATGGAGCCAAGAATACTTGACTTCAAATTTTACCTTAGGCATGAGCTAGCTGTGTAAGTAGGAAATTCACTAGATGACTATATGCTTCAGTTTTCTTATCTGTAAATTCAGGAAATTCAGTACCTGCTTCGTAGGGTCTTGTGAGGAGATATTTGTTAAGTTGTAACAACAATGTTACTTGCAGCTACTGTGGAGGGGCAAGACCAATAATACCAGCACACAGGAGGGCTGTTAGTACAGGTTCTTTGATCTGCTTTTCTAAAGGAAAGCAACTTTAAGGGTTTGGCTATAATTAAACATGCATATGTCATTCACTTAGTTCAGTTAGGGAAAGTCAGCACTTTGAAATTTAGAGCAAGTACACACAGAGAAAATAACACAAATCAACAGACATGCTTCTAACTGTCTGACCATAGCAATATATACATAATTACCAGAGAGAGAAGCACCAAATATCTCGATTTTCAAAGCCAAGGTGTGTGTGTGGAGTGGTGGTGGGAGGGGCACTCCTTAACAGCTACCTAGAGTCTCATCTGGCCAAATCACACAAACACTCTTCAAATGAATAAGCCTCAAAGCAAAATGCTAATCTCAGAGTATATATACAGTTTCTAATCAAGGACTCTTGATTTAAGCAAAGACTCTTGGTTCAAACAAAGGCAAGACACAATTGAAGGCAATTGATGGCATTAGTGCTGAGAAGCACTCCAAAAGAAAAAAAAAACAGCAAAAGTCCCACTTTGCTTGCCAATACACAAGTACTTTGCAAACTTTAAAGCACTATATAAATGCTATCTATTATTCCAGTAAGATAAAGTAAGCAAATTGCTTAGGATTTCATGATGTTTTCTTTGTGACATTGGCTTTTTAATAGTACTGCCTATGGTTCTTTAAATTCTTTTTTAATTCTCCCACCACCTTCTTGACATACTTTAAATATCTATTTTTCAAAATCTTTAAAATTAGGCTATTTGTCCACATATTTCTTCTGCCTCCGTTTTTATGCCTTGTTTTCAATTCTGAAATACACTGCCTATCTTTAACTCCTTAATGTCCTTTATATTCAGTTATCATGTGTATAGAATCTTTTCTTCTCTTTCTTCTTTAATAACTGTTATTTAGTTGTCTTTATTTCTTATCCAAAAATAGTAGATTTGCAGTTAGAAGGCACATCAGAAAATATCTGGTATAGCTACCTTACTTTACAAGTGAAGAATCTGGAGGCCCAAGGTACATGCCTTATCCAATTTCCCAATGGTAATAAGTGGTAATTTTGAGGTTTGAACTCAGGTCCTTTCTACATGCTGCACCTCCCCAAGTGAATGTAAGTTTCTTTATGAAAGAAACATTTTTGCTCTTTTATCCTCATATTCTAGCACCTAGTGTAGCTTGTTGCATATAGCAGACATTAGATAGATGTATATTTTATAATAATATTTAACATATATGTACCTACTATGTGTAATTTCAATTATAATGGAAATATGTGTGTATACATACATGTGTATCTACACACACGAATACACACACACACGCATATATATGTATATATGCATATATACATATATATATATAAAACCTTTGTTGAAATTTCAAATAAATTAATATATTCACCTTGCAACACTAATAGCACATTCAATGTAAAAGGGACATCTTTATGGGAAAGATTGCATTTTCCAAAAGCCTCTAGGATTTGAGGATAGGCTTGACAAAATTTCCCAAGATCTTGATTTCCATTACAATTTGTAGTTGTGATACTATAGATGGTTACTATATTGGCACTAATATTTTCAGATTACTGACAAGGGGAGGGAAGCATGTAGACCATGTAACTATGACAGCATCCAATGAAAGAATGACACCAGAGTAAATCAGTTGTCTTTACCTGATTAAAATTAAAAAAAAAACTTGAAAGAAGGGAGTAGAGGTAAAAAGAGGGAAAGCATCCCTCTTGGAAAAAGTTCAATTCTTCACAAATTACTTCAAGGTAAGTGCTGTCCCATTCCTTGATTAATGGGCTTACTCACAATTAAACATTATATTCTCAAAGTGAATATTTATATCTAGTCTCCTAGCCTATAACCAATAGAAAAACAATGAACTAAGAAATTGCCACATGAGCCAGGATGGGGGCTTGGGTCAAATTAGGCAAATAGCAATCCAAATACACCACAATAGTCTCATAATTCCTTGTGAGCCCAGAGTGGCCTAGCATATTATAAATATTACAAGAATTAAAGTTCCGGTTGGAAATTATCTTAGAACATTTGAATGTGTGAGAAGAGATATTGAAACCTGATTTCATGAATAAAAAAATACATAAGACATCACAATGTTGATTCATCATAATTATCTAATCATATTTAGTGCCAATGTCCATAACTTATTCCCTATTCCTCTGAAAGTCTGTATTATTACTGTAATATCACCATGTCAGTCTCATTTATATTTCTAAATATAGGCCCAGCAACCAATGGTAAGAAGGGTTAAGGTGATAGCCTCCTGGGGGAGCAGTGTTTTGTTTAGACAAACCAAGCAAGTAGGGAGTTAGAAAGAAGAAAAAATGCCATTTTTAAGAGAGCAGAAAAATAAAAAAACAAAAATGTCAGGTTGCCCAGGATAAAATACTAAGAAAAACAGGCTAAACTAAGCCTTATAAGAGAAAAATGAAAATCAGAATAGAAAAGCCATGGGCCCAAACCAGGAAGAAATCAGACACACCTGCAATTCTGTCACCTTGGAAACAAACTGATAAGGTGATTTTTAGTTTCAGTTTGTAGATGTAGCCTCTTCACGAAGAAATGTTGGTGCCTGAGAGCCATGCTTATAACCATTGATTTTAAAATAAAAACAATGCAGAAATCCAGAATATTGCTCCCCAATGGTAGCTGTTTTGCCTCATGCTGTTTTGCCTGCTTGGAATAACCTCTCTTTTTCATACATCCATAGCTCCTTATTCAGAAGGCTTTCACACAATCTGTAGAAACTACTACTGTCTCTTTGACAAGGAATAAACTAATGGTTGTAGCCGTAATTGTCATTGCAGGCAGAGTGTGCATGAGTCAACTTTGATATATGAGGTTATAAAAGGAGATCCCAGAGAGAAATAAGGGGAGGAGAAACTTCCCTTTTTTTAAAAATTAAAACTATATTATCTGTTATTTTATGATTTAATAATAAAACGAGAATTCTATGAAGACTCTTATTTGTGATAGTTGAAGATGTAAGAGCAAAAAATGTTGAAATAATTTAATTTCTGAATGATTGAATTCAATTTTTATATCATGAAGAAACATAAACAGGAATTTGGAAAGGTCTTTCACAGGTATCCTGAAAAATGTGTGGCACATAGTAAATGCTTTATGAATGGACATTGACTGAAAAATGGACTGGTTTAATCATATTTCTAGAAATTAAGAAAAGTCATCTCCTGGTAGTAATAATGAGAATTTAAGGTATCTTTAGCTTTGATCTTTTGCACATCCAAAATATTAACAATGGTATTAATATTATAATAATTATAAGATATATTCAGTAATTTTTAAGATTAATTTATTTTTAACATTCATTTCCACAAGATTTTGAGTTACAAATTTTCTCCCCATCTCTCTTCTACCCCCACCCCAAGATGGCAGGTATTCTGAATGCCATTTTCCCCAGTCTGCCCTCCCATCTCTCCTCTCACCTGTATCTCTTATGCTTTTATTTTCTTGTAGGGCAAGATAGATTTCTGTACACCATTGCTTGAATACCATATTTCCCAGTTCCATGTAAAAACTGTTTCTAGGGGGGGCAGAGCCAAGATGGCCACATGAAAACAGCATCTTATTGGAGCTCTCTCAAAAGTTCTGTCAGATACCTCTAAAAATGAATCTGAGCAGATTTGAGAGAGTTAGAAGCCAATAGTAGACTGAGTGGAGCAAATTTCCAAGCCAGGAGAGACTGAAAGGTTGATGGCATGGATCTGTATGCTGGGAAAGTGCCTGGCTCACGGAGCTGCCCCAAACCACACCAAAGAAGAAGCAGCTGCAGAAACCAGCCAGCCAATCCAGGCTGGGAGAAAGCTGGGCCCCCAAAACAAGCAGAGATCCCCAGGCTTCCCAGCACAGGATGGGAGTCTGTTGAAGCAATGGAGGCAGCATGAGGACAGGGCCTGCAACCCAAAGCCCAAAGGTGTGAAACTCACAAACTTCCAGGAGACATGATGGACAGGTAAATGGCACTTATCCCTCCCTCCCTCACTGACCCAGAGAATTCCACAGGAAAAAGTGCTGGAATAGAGGAGACAGAAGTAGAGCTTCAGTAGCTAAACAGTGGGAATTCCTGATTCCCAGAAGGATGGAGCCAGCAAGGGTCAACCCCAACCAAGACATGCCTTTGCACAGCCAGGGGAAGTGGCAGACACCAGCACAGACAACAGTTGAGACCCACAGTGCTGGAGAGCAGCTCCAAGGGAAGAGGAGACTTCTGGCAGCCAGATGACCCCTCCCACATACCTCAGGAAACCAAAGGACATAATACACAAAGCCAGTAACTATGCTTACAATTCCCAGAACAAGAAATCTGGGACAGAGATCCCTGAGGCCCAAAAGCATAAATCCACTGTAAAGTCAGGAAAATGCTAACCAACATGAAGGAGAACATGAAAAAAACCAAGGACAACTGATTCTTTTTATGGATGCAGGGCATATCAAAATACCAATTCAGAAGAGGACAGCATTGTAACTATACCCACATCTGATACCTCAAAAAGGAAAGTGAACTGGTCTCAAGCCCAAAAAGCACTCCTGGAAGAGCTAAAGGAGGATTTGAAAAACCAAATTAGGGAGGTAAAAGAAAAAAATGGAAGAAAAATAAAAACGCGGACAAGATCAAATCTTTAAAAAGGAAAATCAGTGAAATGACCAAGGAGATTCAGAATCTAAATAGAGAAAATGACACCCTGAAAGGTAAAGTCGACCAATTGGAAAAGGACACTCAAAAGCGAAATGGAGACAGCAATTCATTAAGAATTAGAACCGAGCAAATGGAAGCTAATGACTCTATGAGGCATCAAGAAGTATTCAAACAAAATGTAAAGAATGAAAAAAAAAGAAGAAGAAAATGTGAAATATCTGACTGGAAAAATAACTGCCCTGGAAAATACATCCAGGAGAGACAACTTAAGAATTATTGTTCTACCAGAAAGCCATGATGAAAAAAGAGCCTGGACAATAAGAGATTATCAAAGATAACTGCCCAGAGGTCTTATAACCAGGGGGTAAAATAGTTACTGAAAAAATCCACCAATCACCACCTGAAATAGATCCCAAATTGAAAATTCCAAGAATATTATAGCCAAATTTCAGAATTATCAAGTCAAGGAGAAAATACTGCAAGCAGCCTAAAGGAACAATTCAAATATTGTGGAACTATAGTCAGGATCATGCAGGATCTTTCAGCTTCTACATTAAATGACATGAGAAATTGGAATATGATATCCCAAAGGGCAAAGGAGCTTGGACTACAACCAAGGATCAACTACCTAGCAAAATTGAGCATAATTTTTCAGGCAAGGTGATGGACATTCAACAAAATAAGTGAATACAGACCTTCCTGGTGAAAAGGCCAGAATTCAAAAGAAAATTTGATCTTCAAATACAAAACTCAACAGAGACATAAAAAGGTAAACAAGTGGGAACTCCCCACAAACCTTGTTAATTGATAAGGGCAAATTTTTTACATCCTTATATGGGATTATACACATACATACATACATATATATATATACATATATGTGTGTGTACATATATATATACATATATGTATACATATGTCTCACTCTATATATGTCAATCTTGAGAATAGTACAGTAATTATGACAATTGAGAGGGATACACATAGACTGTGGGTGTCAGTAAAAAATTACTGATAATGATTTAAAAAGCCTAATTAAGAGATGTAAAGGGAGCGTTCTGGGGCAAGAGCTAAGGAGTTAGTAGAAAAGAGAAAATGAGTTAGTAGAAAAGGGTAAATTACATCAAATGAAGAAGCACAAAAATGCATTATATTAGAGGGAAAGATGGGAGGGAAAAGAGTAGTATATGAGCTTTACTCTCATCAGATTTGGTTCAAGCAGAGAATAACATACTCTGAAAAGTACAGAAATCAAACCTGTCCTACAGGCAATAGGAGGGGAAAAGGGGAAGGGGAAATAAAATGGGGGGGGGGGGGAGAAGGGAAGAAGTAGCAAGGAGAAAAGGGTAATACAAGGGAGGGAAATTAAGAGGGAGGCTAAATTGAGAAAGGCAGTGGTCAAAAGCAAAACTCTTTTGAGGAGCAGAAGAGGGGAGGGAGAAATAAAAACATACATGGTGGGGGGGGGAGATGGATAAAAAGACACAGCTTGTAATCATAACTGTGAATGTGAATGGGATGAACTCTCCTGTAAAATGTAGGCAGATAGCAGAATCGATTAAAAACCATAATCCCACAATATGTTGTTTACAAGAAACACATTTGAAAAGGGGGATACACATAAGGTGAAAGTAAAAGGATGGAGTAGAATATATTGTGCTTCAGCTAAAGTAAAAAAAAAAAAAAGCAGGAGTAGCAATCCAAATCTCAGATAAAGCAAAAGGAAAGATAGATGTAAGTAAAAGAATAAGGAAGGACAGTATATGTTGGCACCATAGACAATGAATAAATATGATTATTCAGCATACATGCACCAAGTAATAAATGATGCAAAGTCTTAGAGGAGAAGTTAAGGGAGTTACAGGAAGAAATAGACAGCAAAACCATACTAGTGGGGGACCTCAACCTCTCCCTCTCTGAACTTGATAAATCTAACCTCAAAATAAACAGGAAAGAAGTTAAGGTGGAAGGAAGCAAGATGGTGACTGGAAAGCAGAGAATTGCTTAAACTCTCTCCCAAATCCCTCCAAATACCTGTAAAAATGACTCTGAACAAATTTTAGAGCTGCAGAACCTATGAAATAGCATTGGGAAGCAGGTCTCCAGTTCAGGATATCTTGGATGTTTGCTGGGAAAGGTCTGTTGCATGATGCTTGGAGCTGAGAGCAGCCCAGCATGGACAGTTGTGTCATAAGACAGAGTGGGCTCCTTAGCACTTAGTTCAATGGGTGCCCTTGAAGAGTTTGTCTTTTAGTAATTCAGCCATTTCATCGAATCTTGCTAAGTGCTAAGCCCCAGGCCCAAACCCCTATTAGGTGTAACATTAACATTATTATGTAACAGTAATTAAGGTGGGACATTTTGCTTTTCTTCTCTTAAGTGCCTTTAATGATTCTGGGGCAGATAAAGTGGGATCTTTTTGTCTTGGAGCATTTCTCAGCACTGAGACAAGTAGGAGTCATTGATTTGTA
>CM053623.1:272811430-272829710 GCA_028646595.1 Phalanger gymnotis
ACACAATCAGAATAACCCAAGATCCAGCAGCTTCTACATTAAGAGATCAAAGGGCTTGGAATATGATATTCCGGAGGTCAATGGAGCTAGGATTAAAACCAAGAATCGCCTACCCAGCAAAACTGAGTATCATGCTCCAAGGCAAAATATGGATTTTCAATAAAATGGAGGACTATCAAGCTTTCTCAGTGAAAAGACCAGAGCTGAATAGAAAATTTGACTTTCAAACACAAGAATCAAGAGAAGCATGAAAAGGTAATCAAGAAAAAGAAATCACAAGGGACTTACTAAAGTTGAACTGTTTTGTTTACATTCCTACATGGAAAGATGATGTGTATGATTCATGAGACTTCAGTATTAGGGTAGTTGAAGGGAATATGCATACGTATATGTGTGTATTTGTATGTATATATATATATATATATGTATGTATATATGTGGGTGTATGTGTGTATATATGTTTGTGTATATATATATATATATATATACAAAGAGAGAGAGAGAGAGAGAGAGAGAGAGAGAGAGAGAGAGAGAGAGAGAGAGAGGGCACAGGGTCAGTTGAAGATGAAGGGATGATATCTAAAAGAAATAAAATCAAATTAACGGATGAGAGAGCGAGAAAGGGAGAGATAGAATGGGGTAAATTATCTCACATAAAAATGTCAAGAAAAAGCAGTTCTGTAGGAAGAGAAGAGAAGGCAGGTGAGGGGGAATGAGTGAATCTTGCTCTCATCAGATTTGATCTGAGGAGCAAATACCATACACACTCAATTGAGTATCTTACCGCACAAGAAAGAAGGAGGAAGAAGATAAAAAAGGGGGGATGACAGAAGGGAGGGGAGATGTGGGTGGAGGTAATCAAAAACAAACACTTTCGAAAAGGTACTGGGTCAAGGGAGAAAATTCAATATTGGGGGACAGGTTAGGAAGGAGCAAAATATAGTTAGTCTTTTACAACATGAGTATTGTGGAAGGGTTATACATAATGATACGCATGTGGCCTATGTTGAATTGCTTGACTTCTTAGGGAGGGTGGGTGGGAATGGAAGAGGGGCAAGAATTTGGAACTCAAAGTTTTAAAAACAGATGTTCAAAATCAGCCCCCAAAAAAGTTTTTGCATGCAACTAGAAAATACGATACACAGGCAATGGGTCATAGAAATTTCTCTTGCCCTACAAGAAAGGAAGGGAAAAGAGGATGGGAGGATAGCGGGGTGACAGAAGGGAGGGCTGACTGGAGAACAGAGCAACCAGAATATACGCCATTTTGGAGTTGGGGGGAGGGTAGAAATGGGGAGAAAATTTGAAATTCAAACTCTTGTGAAAATCAATGCTGAAAACTAAATATATTAAATAAATTCAATATAAAAAAAGAAAAACATAAGTCTTCCAAAATGCATTTTATGTCTCTTCAAAAACTACATGCTCTCCATCATATTTCTAACCACTTTGCCAGATTATCATGTGCATTTATGTAACTATAAAATTTAATATAATGAATAAAAAGAAATATATTAAGTATTATTATAAACAGCACACTATGTTTCGCAATGTGGGTAGAAACAGAAAATGATGACAGTTTTTTTTTTTCTCTCATGGAACTATTATTTTTAAGAGGGGAGGTAATGCACGGAGGATCGTTTGGTTCCAAGCTAGATGGGAAGATTTCATGGTTCATAGGGTAGAGCAGTAAAGCAGATAGTATTCTATTTTCTTTAACATAATCCCATTGAAAAAATGTATATTTCTCTTCAACCACTTCACTGTATGAAGGACTTGGTGATTATAACCATTTACTGGGTCTTAACTGATGTGATTATATTCCCTATATAAACAATTGCTTAGTTTGGTCTAAACCAGGGCTGTTTCTTGGATCTTTGGGTACAGGGGTCCAAGAGGGAAGCAGAACCAATGGTCTGGCTGCTTGTTATATTTGTGGGCTTAGATGAGAGTTCTTGATATTTGGTAAGCAGTTGGTACTGATGGTGATGAGGAAGGTGGAACATTCTCCATAATTGTTGTTCAAAGAATTGATGACTGAGAGTCTTGGACTGGAGGCAAGGCTAGCACGTTTGGGGACACTATGGTTGACGTGATTTTTGGGTACAGAATGCTAACTTATCTCCACTGGGATTTAAGAGGAGTTAATATTTGAGATAATGGTGGTAGTCACTTGCCTGACATACACCATTTCTTATTTCACCCTCACAGTGCATTGATATTTGACTAATCCAAACTCAGCATTTATTAAGTATCTACTTTGTGCAAAGCAATGGAATAGTTTCTGGAGACACAGAAACCACATAGAAACAAGTCCTGTCCTCAAGGAGGACATAGCATGTAACCAGGTAAGTGGGTCTTCTCATATATATACATACGCATATCTGTATATGTAGGTTAACCAAAACAATAAATTCAGCAAGCAGCAGTATATAAAATAATACTATACATCTGTATATGTATATATATACATATATATGTGTATATATATATATATATATATATATATATATAACTAGTCTTTCTGTATATTACCAACAAATCTTAGCAAAGAGAAATAGAGAAAGAAATTTCATTTGAGATAATTATAGAATGTACAATGTATTTGGAATTCCACCATTGGACATGCACATCTAACTTTACATTAATGCAACTACAAAAGAATTTACTGTTTTTAAAGTGAGACTATCAACAATTATTTCACAGGTTCTGTTCCAAACCAATGAAAATTCCAAAGAATTAACTTATAGCACTAAAAAATTCTTTGTTAATCTGAAATAGGAAAAAAAAACCTTTATCTCAAGTTAAAACAAATTCAAAATCCCCAATTCAACACTAAATTAAAAACCCTAAAAATTAAAGGTAAGATTAATAAAATTCAGAATAAAAGAAAATCATTGAATTAACAAATAAACTAGGAGTTGGTTTTATTAAAAAACAAATAAAATAAACATTTGGTTAATTTGATTTTTAAAAGAGAGAAAACCAAATTACTAAGATTAAAAGTGAAAAAGATCAAACATATCACCAATTAAGATGAAAATAAAGCAATTATAAGGAATTATTTTGGCTAATTATATGCCAATAAATTTAGCAATTTAAGTTAAAAGTAAGAATATTTGCAAAAATATAAATTGCCAAATTGCCTCAATTAGCATAAGATGAAATAGAATGTCTAAGTAGACATATTTTAGAAAAAAAGAGATTGAACAAGCCATAAATGAGATATCAAAGAGAAATCCACCAGGACCAGATAGATTTACAAGTGAATTCTTTAAAACATTTAAAGATCAACTAATTTAAATATTAAATAAATTATCTGGAATTAAAAGTAAATAAAAGATTTTGCCAAATGTTTTTTTATGAAACAAATATGATATCTAAGCCAGGAAATGTAAAAACAGAAAATAAAGTTATAGCCCAATTTAATTAATGAATATAGATTCAAAAATCTTAAATTAAAAAAAAAAACTAGCTAGAAGATTACAACATTATATAACAAAGAGTCTACGCTATGATCAAATGGAATTTGTACCAGAAATGCAAGGATGGTTTCACATAAAAACCTATTAACATAATTTATTACATCAATAATAAAAATTTTAAAAGTCATGTGATTATATCAATAGATATAGTAAAAATTTTGATGAAATTCAGCACTGATTTGTATTAATAACCCTTGTAAGTATTGGTATAATTTTTTTAATTTATAAAAAGCATTTCTCTAAAACCACCAGGAAACATTATTTGTAATGGGGATAAACTAGAGGCCTTCCCATTAAGTAAAGGTATCAAACAAGGATGCACAGTGTCATCGATATTATTCAATATTATATTGAAAATTATAACAAAAGCAATAAGAGAAGAAAAATAAATTGAAGGAATCAGATAGGAATGATGTGATAAAACTATCTCTTTGGCAGATGATATGATGATATTCTTGGAAAAGCCCAAAGACTCAACTAAAAAGTTACTTGAAACAATTAATAATTTGAGTAAATTAGCAGGATATCAAACATATCCACAGACACATATCCACATCACAAACAAAACTCTGCAAGAAGATATAATTTAAAAATACCCCATTTAATATAACTCTAGACAGTATAAAATATCTGGGATTACACTTGCCAAAACAAACCCAGGATTGGCATTAAAAAAAGTCATAAAGAAAAAAAAACCACTTTTTTATGCAAATAAAACCAAAATAACATATTTGGAGAGATATTAATTTTTCATGGGTAGGCAGGGCCAATATAATAAAAAATGAAAATTTTACCCAAATTAATTTATATATTCAATGTCATCCCAATTAAATTATCAAAAATTATTTTAATGAGAAAAAAACAAGAAAACTCATTTGCAAAAACCAAAAGTCAAAAATATCAAGGGAAATTAAAAAAATATATATATAAAGGGAGGAGGTTTAGCAGTACCAGATATTAAACTCTGTCAGTAATTATAAAAACTATCTGATACTGGCTAAGAAATAGACAGGTAGATCAATGGAATATAGTAAACATGCAATTTGCAGAATCAAATAAACATAATAACATCATAACTGACAAGTGTAAAGACTTAAGGTTTTGGGAAAATAATTGATTCCTTGGTAAAAAATGTTGGGAAAACTGGAAAGCAGTATAACAGGTACTAGGCATGTGCTCATATCTCACACCATTTATCAAGATGAGGTCAAAATGGACAAATGGCCTAGATATAAAGAGAGATTTTACAAGAAAATTTCAAGAACATGGGAAATATTACTTATCAGACTTATGAGGAGGTGAACAATTTATGAGCAAAGTTAGGTATAAAGTTTATAATTTTAATTACATTATATTAATTTTTGTACAAATAAAATAAATATATCCAAGATCAGAAGGAAAGCATAAAGTCAGGGAATGGAAATTCGATTTATCAGATAAAAGTCTCACATCTGAAATATATAAAGAATTTACTCAAATCTATGAAAATATGAGTCATCCGCCAGTTGATAAATGGTCCAAAGATATGGACAGGAATTTGTCCAATTAAGAAATCAAAACAAATTATAGTCTTTTAAAAATGCTCTAAATCATTATTGATTAGAGAAGTACAACTTAAAACAACCTCAAAATACCATATTACACCTGCGAGATTGGTGAAAATGATAGAAGGTGAAAGTGACAAATATTAGAGAGGATATGAAAAAAACTGGTAGAATACTTCATTATTGGTAGGATTGTAAAGTGATCCAACAATTTTAGAGAACAATCTGGAGTTATGCCCAAAGAGTTATTATGCCCTTTGACCCAGTAATGCCGCTACTTGGTCTATTTCCACAGATGACTAGGGTAAAAGGAAAATAACCTATACGTTCAAAAAATTTTTAGCAGCTCTCTTTGTGGTGGCAAACTGGAAATTGCAGGGATGCCCTTCAATTGGGGAATGGCTGAACAAGGTGTGCTATGTAATTGTAATGGACTACTATTGTACTATAACAAATGATGACCTTATTGATTTTAGAAAGAAAAAAAAAAAACATGGTCTGACTTACACAAATAATGAAGAGCAAAATGAACAGAGCCAAGAGAACATTGTGTTCAGTAACAACAATATTGGTTTAAGAATGACTTTGAGTGAATAGGTTATCCGGCCTATTATAAATACCCAAAGTAATTATAAAGGACATATGAAGAAAGGCAGTAGCTGCACCCAGAGAAAGAGCTGGTAAACAGAACTATATATAGAATAATTATTTTACATATATATGTATACATATATGTATGTTTACATATGCACATGTTCACTTGTGCGTACCTATTTTGTTTAATGCTAGGCATTTCTAGCAGGGGAAGAAAAAAGAAAAAAAAGAAAATTTACATGATAATTGTATTGTATATTTTAAAGGAATATAAATTTTTGCATGGTAGATTTACAGTTCCACATAGTCATCTTTTATTGCACTATGTTATGAAAATGATTGTTTTATTCTATAAATTAAAAAAATAAAAAAAAATCTCAAGTTAAGTATTAGGGGGGATGGAAATTATGGGGCTGTAATAGTTCTAGCTTTCAAATTCCAAGATACAGCAATAGTTGTTAGAACAGTTTTCTCTGGTTAAAAAAAAAAGTTTAAAAAGAGATAGGATATGAAACAGATGAGCATATCTAGACAAGGCCTAGAAACACACAAACATAGTTGTGCAGAGTGTGACAAACCAAAGAACTCTTGCATAAGGACTTACTATTCAACAACAACAACAACAAAATAATTCTCACAAATAGTAGTAGGTAATATAAATTTGTAGTGGCCTCTGTCAGCATCCATGAGTTCTCTAAGCAGTACTCAGTAGCAAACCTAAGGAGACTGAAAATAATCTAAGGCTGGAGCTTGGAAAAGAATTTACAGTTGGACAATGGGTAATGTATTAAATGTGCAGACACAGTTTAAATTTGAGCTGATTTAACTACAAGTTCAAGATACTGAGATATGGAAAGTGAAGTCAGGAAAGTGGGGTATAGCCTGGTAAAATATGGACAGGAGTGATTAAAGTTGTGGGCAGAGAATAGCATATGAATGGAGAGCTAAACTCATTCCTCGAGCAACTCATTTGTGATAGCTTTAATTATGAGGAATTTTTTTTTTCATTTCAAGCGTAAGTCTATTTCTCCATAATTTCTTCAAACAACTCTTTATTTTGACTCATTGGGGCCCCAAAAAATAACTTTTATCATTCTTCTGTATGGCAGCTATCTAAATACTGGGAAATAATCATCTCTCATGACCCAGTTTCATGTCTTTTCATTGGTAGGCAAAATACCTCAAATTTCCTCAAATAATCCTTGTAGGGAGTGCTTTCTAATGCTCTCATTTTCATGGTCATTATGTTTCAAACTACTACAACTTGTCAATGGCTTTCTAAATTTGTGACACTCCATACTGAACACACTATGTATGTAATGACATCCTTCCCCATCCTCTAAAGAATTTCTTGATGTCCTTAGATAATGTTTTTTTTGGAAGAGGCTAACAATTTTAAAAATAATATATATTTCATGTTTATTTTAATTTTTACTAATTCTAGATTTTTTTCACATACATTGTTGTAGCCACGTTTACCTCGATCTTTGCTTATGCAATTGTTTTTTTTTTTCAAGCCATGTAGGACATTATACATCTTTATCACATTAATCAAATTTAATTCAGATCATTGTTTTAACTTGATTATTCCAAAATTTAAATCAGTTGTCAATGTTTCCTGCTTGTTTTTTCTTTTTATTCAAAATTTAGAATTTTTCCAATTACATGCAAAAACAATTTTATATGTTCCTTTTTAAAAAAAAATGAGTTCAAAATTCTCTCTCCCTTCTTCAGATTTCCCCTCTCTGAGGAGACAAGCAACTTTGTATATAGTTTATACATGTGCAGTCAGATAAAATATATTTCCATATTACTCATTTGTATAAGAAAACACATTTCAAAAAGCAAAGAAAGGAGGGTTTTTTTTTTAAAGTAAGCTTCAGTCTGAATTCAGACTCCATCTATCCTTTTTCTGGAGGAGCAAAGAATTTTTCATAATCAGTCCTTGAGAATCATATTACATTATTGTATTGCTGAGAATAGCTAAGTCGTTCACAGCTTTTCATGTATAATATTCTCCTGTTTGGCTCATTTCACTTTGTATTAATTCATATAATTCTTTCTAGGTTTTTTGATGGTATTTTCTTTTTTCCCCAGTTATATGTCCAGCAATTTTTTAGCATTCAGTTTTACAAGGGTTTGAGTTTCATTTTTTTCTCCCTCTCTCCTTTCCCTCCCATTTTATGAAAATTAGTAGGCAGTTTGATATAACTTATATACATGTGCTGTCATATAATATATATACATATACATATATATATAATGTGTATATATGTATATATATATTTCCATATGAGTCTCAATCGTGAAAGAGGAAACAAATCGAAAGGGAAAAAAATGAGAAAGAATTAAGTAAAAAAAAATTCATTGATCTGCACTTAGAGTACATCAGATTTTTATCTGGATATGGATAGCATTTTCATTTGTGAGTGCTTTGTATTTGTCTTGGATCATTGTGCTGGTGAAAGGAGCTGAATCAATCAGAGTTGATCATCATACAATGTTGCTAATACTGTGTACAAAGTTTTCCTGGTTCTGCTCATTTCACTTTGAGTCAGTTTGTATAAGTCTTTCCAGGATTTTATGAAATTAGCCTTTTCATCATTTCCTAATGCACAATGACATTCCATTATGTTCATCTACCCCAGTTTGTTCAGCTATTCCTCAACTTATGGTTATCCCCTCAGTTTCTAATATTTTGAAACCATAGAAATGGCTGCTACAATTTTTTTGCATATGTAGGTCCTTTCCTCTTTTTAATTATTTTTGGGGAATACAACCCTAGTAGTGGTATTGCTGGATCAAAGTATACGCATGGTTTGGTTGCCTTTTGGGTATAGTTCCAACTTGGTCTCCAGAATGGTTGGATCAGTTCGCAGCTCCAATAACATTGTATTATTATCCTGATTTACCTGCATCCTCCCCAACATTTATCGTTTTCCTATTTTTTTTCATATTAGCCAATCAATTAGCCAATAGGTGTAAGGAGGCATCTCAGAACTGTTTTAATTTGCATTTCTCCAATCAAAAGTGATTTAGAGCACTTCTTCATATGCCTATAGATAGCTTTGACTTCTTCATCTGAAAACTCCAACCATTTATCAATTGGAAAATGGCTTGTATTCTTATAAATTTTACTCCATTCTTTATATATTTTAGAAATGAGGCTTTTATCAGAGACACTTGCTGTAGAGATTGTTTTGCAACTTTCTGCTTTCCTTCAAATCTTGGTTATATTGGTTTTGTTTGTACAATTTTTTAAAATATAATATAATCAAAGTTGTCTGTTTCACATTTTGTAATGCTCTCTAAACTTTGTTTGGCCATGAATTCTTCCTTCCCCTCACCGTAGATCTGACAGGTAGATTATTCTTAACTTATTAGATGATTCTGGTTCTTGATCCACTCTGCTATCTGCTTTGATTTTTTGGGAGAATTCATCCTATTCACATTCACAATCATAATTGCTACCTTCGTATTTCTCTCAATTCTATTATTTCTCTTGTTTGCCCCCTCTCTCTTTTCACCTCCTCAACAGTAGTTTGCTTCTGTCTACCACTTCCCTCAATCTACCCTCCCTTCTGTAAATCCCCAGAAACCCCACCCTTACTTGATCTCCTCCCATCCTATTGTCAGATAAGAGAGATTTCTATATTCAACTGAATATGTATATTATTCCTTCTTTGAGTCAATGATGTCAATGAAGAGTCAAACCCTACTGATGACAGTAGGGTTTAATGGGTGCTCATGGCCAACCCTCCCATTTCCTCTCTACTGTATTTGGTGTTAATTGCCTCTTCATGTGAAATAATTTACCTCTTCTACCTTTCCTTTCCTTCTGCACGCATTGTAATTTTTATCATCCCTTAATGTTTTTTTTTTATGTCATTCCCTGAAATTCACCATATTCCCATACCTTTTGTCTATGTGTATTCATTCTAGCTGTACCACTAGTGATATATGTTTAAAGGAATTACAACTATCACCTTCCTGTGTAGGGATGTAAATAGTTTAGCTCTATAGAATCTTTTATATTTTCTTTTCCCTTTTCATCTGTTTATGCTTCTCCTGGGTATTGATATTGGAGGTCAGATTTTTGGTTTAGCTCTGGTATTCTCATGAAAACTTGAAATTCTTCTATTTCATTGAATGAGCATATTTTCCCCTGGAAATACTATGCTTACTGGGTGATTCTTGGTCGTAGTCCTAGCTCCCTTGCCTTCTTGAAATTAATGTTCCATCACATAGGGTCCTTTAATGTTGCACCTACTAAGTCTTGTGCAATCCTGATTGTGACTCCCTGATATTTGAATTGTTTCTTTCTGGCCACTTGTAGTATTTTTCTCTTTAAGTTGATAGTTCTGAAATTTGTCCATAATGTTCCTTGGAATTTTTATTTTGGTATCACTTTCTTGAGGTGATTGGTGGATTCTTTCAGTGCCTACTTTGCCACCTGGTTCCAGGATATCAGAGCAGTTTTCATTGATAATTTTATGAAAGATGCTGTCCAAGTCCTCCTTTTGATTATAGCTTTCTGGTAGTCCAACGATTGTGATACTATCTCTCCTGGATCAATTTTCCAAATGAGTTGTTTTTCCAATGATGCATTTTACATTTTCTTCCATTTTTTCATCTTTAAAACAATATTTGATTGATATTTGTTGTCTCATAGAGTCATTAGCTTCTATTTGCCCAAATCTAATTAACATGTTGTTTTTCTCAATTGGCTTTTATATTTTCTTTTTCATTTGGCCAATTATACTCTTTAAGGAGGTGTTTTCTTGAGTGGATATTTGTATCTCAAATTCTACTTGGCCAATTATATTTTTAAGCAGTTTTCCAAGCTATTGACTCATTTTTTCTTAATGCCCTTGCATAACTCTCATTTCTTTTCCCAATTTTTCCTATGTATCTTATATGATTTTAGGTTCTTTTTTGAGCTCTTCCATGAGTTCTTTCTAGGCCTGAGACCACTTCCCATTTTTCTTTGGGATTTTGCCATAGATATTTTGACACCGTTGTCTTCTTCTGAGTTTGAGTCTTGGCCTTCCTTGTCACAGTAACAGCTTCCTATGATCAGATTCTTGTTCTTGTTGCTGTTTTGCCCATTTTTTGGTGGGATGGGGTGTTTCCTTTCTTTTAAATTTGATCTCTGTTCACTGGGTGGAAGGGGATCTGTGTCAGGCTTCTTGTTCCACTGTCTGCAGTCCTTGGCTGTTTACCTGTTGCTGCACTGATGTCCTGAGGCTCACAGGGGACATTCATGTCTGGTGCTCTGTTGAGGGGTGGGGCTAGTGCTGCAGGAGGCCATAGTGGTCTGATATCTTCCCTGGTGCTGAGCTAGGGTCCTAGTGGTAGTGTCCGGTGTTTGCTGAGGCCAGGTAGGTTTCTTCTTCATTTTCTCTGGGTCACACTGAATCATGTGGGGTGTGGCTGCTGTAGGGTGCCTGTTTGCCCTGGGATGTTCTAAAGCACATGGTGGCCTGTTTTACTTTCTCTACATGCTGGAGGATTTCTGCCTACCTCAGATTATGCTGAAACATATGGTGGTTTTTGGAGCTTCAGTCTGCGAATTCTCCTGGCTATGCTAAGCATATGGGAGTCCTGGTGTTGGCATGTTCATTCTCTACCACACTAGGGCTCAGGATCTCCCACTGGGTTGCTGAAGTGGGCCTAGCTGCTGGCTGCTGGCTTGCTGGAATGGTTCTTATCCTGGAATGCACTCCCCTTTTAGCTGAGTGAGACAAAACTTTTTGCCAATCCTCCAAGTCTCCTGGGCTCAAAACCCTCTCCACCACATCTTTCTTCTGGCTCTGCTGTTCCAGGATTTGTTCTGGGGCACTATTTTATGGTTGTTGGAGGTGAATGTAGGAGAGCTCCAGCAATTTACTGCTTACTCCAGCATCTTGGCTCCCAGAAGTCTTTCCAGGTTTTTTTTTTGAAAGCATGCTGCTTATCATGTCTTATAGTGCAATAGTACTGTATCAAAATCATATGCTACAACTTGTTCAACCACTTTCCACGTAATGGGCAATCCCACAATTTCCAATTTTTTGAATATCCACAAAGAGCTATATTTTCTATGTATAGATATTTTCCTTTTTCTTCGTTTTTTGAAAAAAATTGATTTCTTTGTGATAAAGACCAAGTAGCGTTATTACTGGATGAAAGGATATGGACAGTATAGCTTTCGAAGAATAGTTCCAAACTGTGTCCCAGATTTGTTGGATCAGTTTCCAGATGTGTTAATATTGCATTAGTGTCTCAATTTTCCCATATCTCATCTGACATGTGTCATTTTTTCTTCCCTTTAGCCAATCTGATAAGTGTGAAGTAGTACCTTACAGTTGTTTTAATTTGTATTCATATAATAAATAGTGATTTAGAATATTTTTTAATGTGACTATAGATAGTTTTGATTTCTTCTTCTAAAAATTGCCTGTTCGTATCCTTTGATCATTTTTCATTTGGGGAATGACTTGTATTCTTATAAATTTGAACGGTTATCTATATATTTGAGAAATGAGCCCTTTATCAGAGAAAGTTTCTGTAAATACCTCACCTTCCACAGTTGTCTGCTTTCCCTCTAATCTTGGCTACATTGGTATTGTTTGTGTAAAACCTTTTTTTTTTCATTTAATGTAATTGAAATTATCCATCTTACATCCCGTAATGTTCTCTATCTCATCTTTGGTCATAAATTTTTCCCTTACCCATAGATCTAATAGGTAAATTATTCTAAGTTCCCCTAATCAGTTTATGAATTGTTTTTCAAGAACAGTTATCTCTAACTTTTGATTATTTGATAATTATGCCAATGGTCGCCACATCTAAGTTGTTAAAGAAATGTCAAAGAATGAAGGGTCAAGGATTCTACTAGCCATCACTTTAATGATTTATTAGACATTACTGGATAAGCAGGAAATCCAAAAGCACATTATATTATGTAGAGAAACATGCTCCCAAGTTTCTAAAAATTTACTTTTAGATCATGCCCCATCAAGTAAGCTAAAAGTTATCTCTGTATGGATTTCTAAATGATAACTTGTCAAAACTATAATCTCTAAGTGTTAAAAATTCTATTATTTCTCTCCTCCATACAGCTATCAAGAGTGAAGCTTTTTGCTTTCTATATTCACAAGCTCTGCTTATATTTCTACAGAGAGCTTTTGCCAAGTGAAACTGGCTTCCTATGTCTCCCTCATTAACTTTCTATCTCATTTCAAATATGCATTATCAACATCTCTTTTGTCCTCTGATTTTAAATCTTAATTTCTTTCACCTTTTGCTGTTATCTGTTTAAACTATGTAAGTGCATAATATAAGTCAGCAAAGCACTTTTGAATTCAGTTGGCATGAGACACTCGAAATAATAAAAAGCTCTTTTCCTTTTGTAGTGGGTGGTAATAATAAGATAGAAATTGTAGGTGCATTTCCAGGGATAGCATGGTACTCTAATTAAAATCAATATTCTCTCTGCACTTTAAAAATCAAGTTTTTGTTCTAATCATTTCAGAGTTGTTACACAAATATTACTGAAATAGATAAACTAGTCAACACAGACAATGTTGTCTTATAGGAATTTGGAACCACGGGTGGCAAGGAGGCACAAGTGAGGTTCAATGGGAAGGAAGTGGGTCTTTAAAAGATCATTGGGGCTTCAATTTGTCAGCAAGAATGATTCAATGACTATATATAAAACTAAAGCATTGGGACTCCTCACTAAGTTAAAAGAAAAAGAAAAGAGGAATAGGAACAAAATGTCGGGTAGTTTGAAAGGAATAAAATACAGTGTCTCATACAATATCGATCACTTTCCTAAAG
Source organism: Phalanger gymnotis (assembly GCA_028646595.1). Lineage (NCBI taxonomy): Eukaryota > Metazoa > Chordata > Mammalia > Diprotodontia > Phalangeridae > Phalanger > Phalanger gymnotis. Next base: position 272,824,878 of record CM053623.1, read on the forward strand.
TTAATGGAGCCTTTTTGTGAGATCTGCCTTCTCATCATTCAAGGTAAAAGAGACCATCTTCAGTACAACTTACATTTGAAAGATGCTACAGTGATTCTATATAACAAATTTTTTATTGTTTATTTTTACTTCAAAAAAACAATTAATTTATTTTTGGTTTTAGTTTACAACATTCAGTTCCTCAAGTTTTTGAGTTTCAAATTTTCTCTCCCTCTCTCTCCTCCCCTCTCCCCAACCAAGGCTGCATGCAATCCAATATTGGTTCTACATATACCTTGACACTAAACATATTTTCATAATTATAAAGTTGTAAAGAAAAACTATAACCAATGGAATGAACCTTAAGAAAGAAGAAAAAAATTGAAACAAAAATAAAAACAAACAAAAAAAAGAGAGCAAATAGTTTGCTTCAATCTGCATTCAGACTCTATAATTCTGTCTCTGGATATGAATTGCTTTTTCCATCATGAATCTTTTAGAGTTGTCTTAGAATCTTGCCTTGCTGAGAAGAGCCAAGTCTATCAAACTTAGTCATTAGAGACACCATTATTCCTCTGAAAATGCCTGTTCATATACTTTGACCATTTCTCAATTGGGGGATGTTGTATTCTTATAAAGTTGACTCAGTTTTCTGCACATATTAGAAATGAGGCCTTTATCAGACACTGGTTGTAAAAAATTCTCTCTCAATTTTCTGCTTCCTTCCTAATTTTGATTGCATTTGGCTTACTTTGCACAAACACTTTTCAATTTAATGTAATCAAAATTATCCATTTTGCATTTTATAACACTCTCTATGTTTTGTTTGGTCATAAACTCTTCCCTTCTCCATAAATCTGAGAGGTAAACTATGCCTTGTTCTCCTAGATTGCTTATAGAATCAGCCTTTATATCTAAATCATGAACTTATTTTGACTTTATTTTGGTATATGTGTGAGATATTGGTCTATATCAATTTGCTGTCATACTATTTTGCAGTTTCCCAAGTAATTTTTGTCAAATAGTGAGTTTTTAAACCCAGAAGGTGGAATCTTTGGGGTTTATCAAACATTAGATTACTATAGTCATTGACTACTGTGTCTTGTGTACCTAATCTTTTCCACTGATACACCACTCTGGTAGTTTCAATGACTAGTGCTTTATAATACAGCTTAAGATCTGGTATGGCTAGGCCACCCTCTCTAGCATTTCTTTTCATTAATTCCCTTCATATTCTGTACCTTTCGTTCTTCCAAATGAATTTGGTCATTATTTCTTCTAGCTATATAAAGTACTTTTTAGTGGTTTAATTGGTATGCCACTAAACAAGTAAACTAATTTAGGTAAAACTGCCATTTTTATTATGTTAGCTCAGCCCAACCACAAGTCATTGATGGTTTTCCAATTATGTAGAGCAGACTTTATTTGTATGAAAGGGTTTTGTAATTGTGTTCATGTAGTTCCTCGGTTTGTTTTGACAGGTACACACACACACACACACATACACACTATGTATATATTTATACATATACATCATATATATATATCTATATATCTGTGTGTATGTGCATATATGTGTATGGATATATATGTTTGGATACCTATGTGTGGATGTATGCATGTTTGTATATATGTGTATATGTGTGTATGTATATATGTATATTTGTGTATATATGTGTATATATGCATACATACACACATTGTATATATAGTATATGTATATATGTATGTATATATGTATATATATGATGCTGCTTACCTAATGCTGAGCTGGAGCTAGCTGGTGTTTGCCAAGGCCACATCTTTTTGAATTTCCCTGGGGTTACACTGAAGGTCACAGCATGAGATGGAGGGGTGGTCTAGTTGCTGAAAGTCATCTCCTCCCCTAGGGCTGGAAAGGCTCAGACACTAGTGAATGACCCTTCTTTTGACTGCTGATTCCCCTGTCTGTGCAGAGGCACAAATGGCATCCTGGTGTTGGCACTTGCCGCCTCCACCACCCTGGGGCTCAGCATCTCTTGCTGGTCTGCTGAGGTGGTGCTTGCTTGAATGACTCTGGTCCTGCCCTGGACCCCTTTAGACACCACAGGAGGGACCCTTACGTTCGATCTCCCTAGCCTCCACTATTCCAGGATTTTTTCCTGGGGCAATATTTTCTGTGTTTTTCATGGTTAACAGGGGGAATGAGAGCACTTCCTTTACTCTGCAATCATGACTCCCAGGAGTTCAAGTATATCAGAAACAATATTTTTAAAGAATATCAATTCAACCAGAGAGCAGAATTTCAGAAAAAAAAATGAATAATGAGATATGAGATTGAATATTCTAAGCCTTTGAAAGGGATATTCTGAGTTCAAGAAAATGTGCATTGGAGAATGTAAATAATATTACTAAGTGACTGAAGTTTTTAGTTAAGGAGCAAAAGTTCATTAAAAATTAAAATTCCATTAATTTAGGTATTGGACCTTGGTGTTCTAGAAATCTATGCCAGGTGAACAAATGCTCTGGCACATGCATCCAAGGTGGAAAGATTTAAAATACAACAACCTTATCTGTGACCATCGTAGATATGATGCATCTAGGTGTTGTAGTACAGAGATTAATGAACATAAGGGAGTAGGAAGACCTGATTCCAAAAGCTCTCTCAGCTATTTGCTAGCTTTGTGACTATTGACAATTACTTGACTTCTTTTAGCTTCACTTTTCTTGTCTCCAGCATGGGCGGTGTAATAGCACATCCCTCACTGGATTGTTGTAAGGATCAATTGAAAAAAAAAAAACAAAACCTATGTAGAGCAATTTGCAAAACTTAAAATGTTATATAAATGTATTTAAAAAGTGTTATTTTGTGGGCAGAACCAAGATGGCAGCTGGAAAGTACTGACTTGCTTAAGCTTTCCCCTAAATCCTTCCAAGCCCCTGTAAAAATGGCTCTGAACAAGTTCTAGAGCTACAGAACCCATGAAATAACAGAGGGAAGCAGGTCTCCAGCCCAGGATGACCTGGATGGTCACAGGGAAGGGTCTATCACATGGTACTGGGAAAGTAGCAGAATCCAGCATGTGCTGCACCAGGACACACAAGACCAGGAAAACCAGAGCAGGCCTTAGGGCCATGAATCATTGAGTTGCGGCAGTTACTAGACTTCTCAACCCATAAATGCCAAAGACCATGCAGAAGAATAGTGGAAAAACTGCTAGATTGGCTTAGAAAGCAGTCCAGGCACAGCCCTTGGGAGTGGTGGAAGTGGTGCAGTGGTAGTGGGAGCCACAGCAGAAAACTCCTGAGGCAGCTTCCAGAGCTCCAGCATCAGTTGCTTCTGGAGTCCCTGGCTCACATGGTGGGAGGAATCAAGCAGCAGACCAGAGCAGGAAGGCAGGGCATCCTTTGCCCTGCTTGGATATAAGTCACTATCCTGGTTATCAGTTCTAGGGGGAAGAGGAGAACTTCTCTGGCAGAGCTTCTGGTGACAGTGGAGTAGAAGTAGCTCTGGAAACTAAAGCCCAGCCCCAAAAGCTTGAGACAAAGCACTCTCTACTCTACAAGCAGTCATACCCTGACAGAAAGCTCAAAGGTCAAGTAGTTGGCTGGAAATATGGTCAGGCAATGAAAAAGCACATAGACTCAGACTTAGACTCTAGAATCTTTTTTTGGTGACAAAGAAGATCAAAACATAGAGCCAGAAGAAGTCAATAAAGTCAAAAAGCCTACATCAAAAGCTTCCAAGAAATATATGAATTGGTCTGAGGTCATGGAAGAGCTCAAAAAGGATTTGGAAAAGCAAGTTAGAGAAGTAGAGAAATGAGAGTGATGGAAGAAAACCATGAAAAACAAGTCAATGACTTGCTTAAAAGGAGACCCAAAAAATACTGAAGAAAACAAAACCTTAAAAAATAGACTAATTCAAATGGCAAAAGTGCTCCAAAAAGCAAATGAAGAGAAGAATGCCTTGAAAGACAGAATTAGCCAAATGGAAAAGGAAGTCCAAAAGACCACAGAAGAAAATAGTACCTTCAAAATTAGATTGGAGCAAGTAGAATTTAGTGACTTCGTGAGAAATCAAGGTATTATCAAACAGAACCAAAGGAATGAAAAAATGGAAGAAAATGCGAAATATCTCATTGGAAAGACCACTGACCTGGAAAATAGATCCAGGAGAGATAATTTAAAAATAATTGAACTACCTGAAAGCCATGATCAAAAAAAGAGACTAGACATCATTTTTCAAGAAATTATCAAGGAAAACTGCCCTGATATTCTAAAGCCAGAGGGTAAAATAGAAGTTGAAAGAAACTACTGATTGCCTCTCGAAAAAGACCCCAAAAAGCAAACTCCTAGGAATTTTGTCACCATATTCCAGAGTTCCCAGATCAAGGAGAAAATACTGCAAGCAGCCAGAAAGATATAATTTGAGTATTGTGGAAGCACAATCAGAATAACACAAGATCTAGCAGCTTCTACATTAAGGGTTCAAAGGACTTAGAATATGATATTCTGGAGGTCAAAGAGCTAGGATTAAAACCAAGAATCACCTACCTAACAAAACTGAGTATAATGCTCCAAAGCATAATATGGGCTTTCAATAAAATAGAGGACTTTCAAGCATTCTCAGTGGTAAGACCAGAGCTGAATAGAAAATCTGACTTCCTAACACAAGAATCAAGAGAAGCATGAAAAGGTAAGCAAGAAAGAAATCATAAGGGACTTACTAAAGTTGAACTGTTTTGTTTACATTCTTACATGGAAAGATGAAATGTGTAATTCATGACACCTTTCTCTGTATTAGGGTAGTTAAAGGGTATATATATATATATATATATATATATATATATATATATATATATATATATGTGG
>CM053623.1:272829810-272840843 GCA_028646595.1 Phalanger gymnotis
ACCCCTGGTTTTGAAAAAAAAAAGCAGATGTTGGTGCTTCTCTGGTAACTAAATACTTTGATTTTGTCACATGGAAATCTCTCTGTTGATTCATGTTTATTTGCTCTGTTTATATAAGATATGTTTGTAATTTCTGTTGGTGTTCACTCTGAACTTCAGGGTGCTGGTTTTTCCTCCTGAACTAAGCGAATGATATATGTGTGTTTGATTAAACCTAGATTGGTAACCCCTCAAAGTTTCTTTCCTTAGAAACGCAGGTCAAAGAATCTGTGCTGGCAGCCCTTCTGTGTTCTGGTGTCATTGGCCTTACCCAGACACAGTAGCAGCAAGCAACATTATTGTTACAATCGTCTTCATTCTATTCACATGATATTCACTAACCCAATCCAGACCTTGATAATGTTTCTCCATGAATATTACAATAGTATCTATTTTGCACTTAATAGTATTTTTGGAATTACATGGAAAGATAGTTTTAACATTGATTTTAATAAGATTTTGGCTTTCAATTTTTTCTTCCTCCCTTCTTGTCTCCCACACTCCTGAAGACAAGCAATCTGATTTAAGTTATGTATTTACAATTTTGTTAAACAACTTTTCACACTAGTCATGTTGTGAGAGAAGAATCAAAACCAAATGGAAAAACCAGGAGAAAGAAAAAAAGTAAAAATAGTACACTTCAATCTGTGTTCTCATTTTGTAGTTCTTACTCTGAAGGAACAGAGAATTTTCAAACATGAGTCTTTTGGAGCTGTCTAGGAGGACTGTATTTCTGAGAAGAGCATGCTGTCATAGTTGAACGTTGCTTAATGTTGCTGTTACTACGTACAATGTTCTCCTGGTTCACTCAGCATCCATTCATGTAAGTCTTTCCACGCTTTCTGAAATCAATCTGCTGATCATTTCTTATAAAACAACAGTATTCCATTACATTCACATGCCACAACTTGTCCAGCCTTCCCCCAGCTGATGGTCATCCCCTCAATTTCCAATCCATTGCCTCTACAAAAACTGCTGCTCTAAATATTTTTGTATATTTGGGAATTTTCCCCTTTTTATGATCTCTTTGGGATTCAGACCTAGTAATCTTATTGCTAGGTCAAATGATATGAACATTTTGGTTGCTCTTTTACCACAGTGCTAAATCACTTTCCAGAATGATTGGATTAGCTCACATTAGTGTTCCAATTTTCACACCTCTTCTCCAAAATTTATAATTTTCCTTATCTGTCATATTAGCCAATCTGATAGGCGTGAGGTGGTATCTCAGAAATGTTTTAATTTGCATTTCTCCAATCAGTAGTGATTTAGAGCAGTTTTTGATATGACTATAGATAGCTTTAATTTATTTCTCTGAAAACTTCCTTTTCATAGCCTTTAAACTTTGATCAATTGGGGAATGATGTGTCTCCTTATAAACTTGACTCAGTTCTCTGTATATTTTTGAAATGAGTCCTTTATCAGAAACATTCGATGTAAAAATTGTTTCAAACTTTTCTGCTTTCCTTCTAATCTTAGTTGTAATTGGTTTTGTTTCTGCAAAAAAAAACCTTTAAAATTACTTGTAATTGAAATTATCCATTTTGTATTTCATAATGTTCTCTATCTCTTGTTTAGTCATAAATGCATCCCTTCTCCATAGATCTGAGAAGTAAACTATTCCTTGCCTCCTAATTTGCTTAAGGTATGACCTTTTATGTCTAAATGATAAATGATTATCTTGTTAGAAGGTGTGAGATGTTGGTCTATGCCTTGTTCCTGACATAATATTTTCTAGTTTTTCCAGCAGTTTTGTCAAATAGTGAGTTCTTAAATCAGAAGCTGGATTTTTTTTGGGTTGTCAAACAGGAGATCACTATAGTAATTTACTCCTGTGTCTTGTGTACTTAACTTATTCCACTGATCCATCACTCTATTTCTTGGCTAGTACCAAGAAGTTTTGATGATGGCCACTTCATAATATAGATTTACATCTGGTTTTACCAGACCGTAGTCCTTTGTTTTTTTTTTTTTCCTTCATTAATTCCTTTTATATTATTGACCTTTTGTTCTTCCAGATGAATTTTGTTATCATTTTTTGGGGGCCCTAAAAATATTGTTGGTAGTTGATTGCCATGGCACTGAATAAGGAAATTAATTTAGGTAGGATTTTTATTTTTCTTACATTAGCTCAGACTACACATGAGCAATTAATATATTCCCAATTGCTTAGATCTGACTTTACTTGTGTGAAAACTGTTCTGTAGGGTTCATGTAGTTCCTGGGTTAGTGTTGGAAGGTAGACTCCCAAATATTTTATATTTTCTGCAATTATTTAAAAGGAAATTTCATTTTCTATCTTTTGCTTCTGGGCTTCTTGGTCATGTATAGAAATGCTGATGATTTATCTGGGTTTATTTAATATCCTTCAAACTTGCTGATGTTGTTAATTGTTTCAAGTAGTTTTTTAGTTGATTCTCTAAGATTCTGTAAGTATGCCATGATATCATATTCAAAAAGTGATACTTTTATTTTTTGATTCCATGTTCTAATTCCTTTAATTTCTTTTTGTTCCCTTATTGCTAAAGATAACATTTCTAGTACAATATTGAATAAGAATGGTGATAATGGGCATCCTTGTTTCACAGCTGATCTTACTGGGAAAGCTGAAAGATGTCAAAGACAATGAAGTAATATCTATACAAAACATATTTTTACTGAGCGGTATAGCATCCAAAGTCTTAGAGGAGAAATTCAGTTAGTTGCAGGAAGAAATGGACAGCAAAGCTATACTAACAGGAGACCTCAACCCTCCCCCCTCCAAAACTAGATAAATTTAACCACAAAATAAGAAAGAAGTTAAGGAGATGAATAGAATTTTAGAAATATTAGATATAGTAGACTTCAGGAGAAAATAGAATGGGGAGAGAAAGGAATATACCTTTTCCTCCATGATACATGGCATGTACACAAAAATTGACCATGTATTAGATCATGCAAACCTTACAATCCAATGCAAAGAGGCAGGAATATTAAAGGCATACTATTTAGATCATTATGCAATGAAAATTTCACTTAATGAATGGCCATGTGTATTGGCAATTAGGGTGGGACTTTTTTACTGTTTTGTCTTTTGGAGCATTGTTGTATTCAAGTGCCCTTGATGAGTCTGGCCTTTTTCCCTTGATTAAATTGAGAGTCTTTGATGACCTGCTTATGTCAAGGAAAAGCCTAGTTCACATTGGTTTGAGTACCATGATTATGATGCCCTTTGACCCTGAGGAGGGTGTATAAACTCAGAAGTTAGCATTTTGTTTGTGGCTCTCATGATGTGGAAGAGTGTTGTATGATTTGACCAGATAAGACTCTGGGTAGCTATTGTTAAGGAGCTCCCCAGCTTTGGAAAACCCAGATGTTGGTGCTTCTCTGGTAACTATGTATATTTTCATTTGGTTAGACAGAAATGTTGATCTGTTTATATTGTCTCCATTTGGAACTTCTGTTTAAATTTGCTCTGAAGTTCAGGATGCTGACTTTTTTCCCCTGAACCAAGTGAATGATATGTGTATGTCTAATTAAAGTGAGATTGTTAACCCCTTAAAGGTGCTTTCCTTAGAAAATCAGATCAAAGAAGCTGTGCTAGCAGCCTTCCTGTGTGCTTTTGTTGTTGGTCTTTCACTCCCACAATAGCTGCTGGCAACATCGTCGATTAAGTTCCTGGGTGCCAGCTTGCTAAAGAACTGACCTCTCAAATATGACTCTTGATCTCCTGGGACAGGGAAAAGCTGTACATCCAATTTTAACAAGAAGAAGTTATGGAGGATGAGACCTTTACCCCTTACCCCAAGATTTTGAACCCCATTCATTCAAGGGCGGCTATGGTATTGCTCTATGTACTTATTTAGTGTTATCCTTGTTTACTGTTATATTGTTATGGTATTACTGATATCAGTTTCCCATTGACCTATGTAATGGATACAAAAATCTAGGGGCCAAGGAGTGAGTCATGCGGCCATTGTGATGAAGAGATGTTATGTTATATATTTTACAAATATGATGTGTTCATTTTGAAGGTATTCTGCTGTATTTGGAAAAAAAAACATTTGTACCTATTCAGATGCAAATTGCCTATGCAAGAGACATGAATAATCTTGGGGATGAATTTAAAGGCAATCAGTAAGTGAAAGATCTTTCCCACCCATTGAATAGGCCTCAGGTGGAGTCAACAAAGAGAGGCCTGATTAGAGACAGGTTAGTTGGCAAGAGGCATGAAACCCACAGGGCCCTAAGAGGAATTACTAAGAGCAGAGCCAATGGTATGTGTGCTGAGTTCTAGTCAATCAGATGATGGCTAAGACTGCATAAAAAGAGAGAGCAGAGCTGGGAGAAGCAGAACAGGGAGCAGTAGAAGAGAGAGCACCAGGATTCAGAAGGAGAGAGCCAGCATCGAAAGAGAGTACAGAGCAGAGAGTGCTTGTACAAGAGACAGTTGTGGAGATCAAGGAACTCAGTCAGCATAGCTTCAGGAGATAGTGCTGAGCAGATAGTTAGGATTCATGAATGATCTTTTATAGGAAGGCCCTAGAAGCAGGCAGAGGATACAGTATGGCTTGGTTCCTTGATATAATATTTTGTTATTATTTACTAAAGTAAGGTGAGCTTACCGCTTTGGAATATTATTGCTACTATATCAAATTGGGGGCATTGGTCCTTGGATTTGATCCTCTGGAGTCCAAATAAATGTTATATTTCCTTTGCCTTCTACCTAGAGAATTCCTTCCATTTCACAATTAAGAATCACTCAGGCATGTCCATGGCCCTCTTCAAGGACATACATTTTGCCTTACTGCTCTACCATGGAAAGAGAGACTAAAAATTGATTGGGAACTTAATTGTCCAATTGGAAAGAATGAGTGGGTCAAACGACGAATCATAGAAACAATAATATTATCAGGAAAAAGACAACATACCGAGACATGTCAGGTGTAGCCAAAGCAGTTCTTAGGGGAAATTTTATATCTCTAAATGCTTACATGAATTAAAAAGGAGGAAGAGATAACCTTATGGAATTTTTTTCTTTCCTGTTTACTTTTTCATGCTCTCTTGAATCTTGTATTTGAAGATCAAATTTTCTGTTCAGCTCTAGTATTTTCATCAAGAAAGTTTCAAATTCCCCTACTTCATCAAATTTCCATCTTTTTTTCCTGAAAGATTATTCTCATTTCACTGTGTAATTGATTTTTAATTGTAATCCAAGCTCTTTTGCCTTGCAGAATTTCCATCTATTTAAAGCCCTCTGATACTTTAATACAGAAGCTGCTAAGTTCTGTATAATCCTGACTGTAGCTCCTTGATATTTGAATTGTTTCTTTCTGGGTGACTGCAGTATTTTCTCCTTGACCTACCTGAGAGTTCTGGAATTTATCTACAATATTTCTTGGAATTTTCATTATGGAATTTCTTTCAGGAGGTGATCAGTAGATTCTTTCAATGACTATTTTAACCTCTTGTTCTATGGTATTAGAGCTGTTTTCCTTGATAATTTCTTCAAAGATGGTGTCCAGGTTCTTTTTCTTTCATGGCTTTTCAGATGGTCCAAAAATTCTTAAGGTATCTTTCCTTCTTCTATTGTACAGGTAAGTTGTTTTTCCAATGAGGTAGTTTGCATTTTCCTTTATTTTTTTCATTCTTTTGATTTTGTTTTACTGATTCTGGCTGTCTCATAGAGCCATTGGCTTCCACGTGCCCAAACCTAATTTTAAAAAATCGTTTTCTTCTGTTAGCTTTTGTACCTCCTTTTCCATTTGGGCAATTCTACTTTAAAGAATTGTTTTCATTATCAGATTTTTTTCTTTAATTTGGCTGATTCAAAATATTAAAGAGTTGTTTTCTTGTGTCAATTTCCATTTAATTTTCCAGGCTGTTGACTCTTGTTCCATATTTTTTCATATTTCTCCTGAATAACTCTAATTTATTATCCATTTTGTCTTCTTTTTCTCTTGATTTTTAAATCCTCTTTGAGATCTTCTAAGAGGACTTTTTGGCCTTGAGATCAATTCATATTCTTCATTTAGTCTTCATATGTAGGCATTTTGATATTGTTATCCTCTTCTGAGTTTGTGTTTTGATCTTCCCTGTCTCCACAATAGCTTTTTATGGTCAGAGATCTTGTTATTTTGCTCATTTTAAAAAGTTGAACTTTTCTCCTGGTGCAGAGCAGGCACTATACCAACTTTATTGTTCTTGGTTCCTGGGGCTTGGTCACTGGTTTTCTGCCCCAGGCTCTCAGATACTTGTGGCTTGCCCACTGGGCAAGGGTGACTTGGCTTATCCATGCTTATTTTGCCAGATTTCTGGGGCTGGCAATTTACCTTCTGTGATGGACTGGGGCTTCTCAGCTGTCCTGATGAGCCAGGACCAAGGGTCTCCAGTTGCTGATCTACCGTATAGCTAAGAGCCTTCCACTGGCTTGCCTGGATACCATCCTTGGTAGGCTGTACTCCCCCTTTATCCAATTGAGACAGACCTTTCCTGAAGTCTTTCTAAGTTATCTTAAACTGGAATACTGTTTAACCCCATCTTTTGCGGGTTCTGTCACTCCAGAATCCATTTAGAGGCTTGATTTAAAAGGATCCAGAAATATGATGGGATTTCATACACAGTTATTGATTTGGCCAATACTTTCTTTACAATCCCAATAAACTCCAAACAATGAGACCAGTTTGCTTTCATGTGTCAGGGCCAATGATATACTTTTACCCAATTGCCGCAAGGATATCTGCACAGCCCAAATATTTATCATAGAATTGTCACTAAACATTTGGATGAATTAAAGTTACCTGATGTACAGCTTACCTGCTACATAGATGATATTTTGATACAGGGAGAAAATGTAAAAGAAGTGGAGAAGATTTTGATTCTTTTAATTGAGCATATAAAAAGCAAAGGATGGGAAATTAACCCTGCAAAGATTCAAGCACCAGCTCAAACTGTAAAGTTTTTGAGTATCCAATGGAATAAAGGACTGCAAGAAATTCTCCCACAAGATCGACAGAAGATTCAAGATTTTCCTATCCCCACCAATAAGAAGGAAGTCCAAAAGTTCATAGTACAGTTTGGATATTGGAGGCACCACATTCCACATATTGGACAGATTTTGAAGCCCTTATATCAAGTTAACAGGAAAAAAAATATGAATTTGACTGGGGACTTGAACAGGGTAAAGCTTGTGAAGAAGCTAAAGCTGCTATACAATTGGCTCTGGATTTATGGCCTATGCAAAGTGGACCAGTGGAATTACAAGTGGCTGTACAAGATGACTATATGAGTTGGAGTTTATGGCACAAACAAAAAAGCCAAAATGTACCCTTAGGATTTTGTTCAAGGAAACTACCTTCATCTGGATTACATTATACACCTTTTGAAAAGCAGTTCTTAGCTGCATATTGGGCTTTGGTAGAGACTGAACAACTGACTCTGGCCATGAAGTGATATTAAGGCCTGGAATCCCAATTATGACTTGGGTAATGAATACGCCAGCATCTCACAGAATTGGACATGCACAAAAACAGGCAAAAGTGGAGTTTCTTACTCTAAATGAATCTATCACAAGCATTGACATTGATGGAAATGACAAAACCCCTGAACCAAGGCAACAGTTGGTGCAATCCTTGGTAAAATGGAATTACAGATATGATAGACTAACTGAAGAACAGAAGAAACATGCATTGTTTACTTGTGGGACAGCAAAATATTTGGGACATAAAAGACATTGGAAAGCAGTAGCCTATCACCCATGTACTAAGAGAACTTTGGAAAGTACTGGTATAGGTATCAGTAGTCAATGTGCTGAACTTATAGCAGTGCATCAAGCTATTAAAACAGAGAAAGGAGGACAGTGTCATATATTCACTGCTTTGTAGGGAGTAGCTAATGGGTCAGCTACTTGGATGCCAATGTGGAAAAATCAAAATTGAGAATTTCATAGTAAACAAGTTTGGGGCAAAGAACTATGGTAAGATATATGGGACATGTCTTCGGTTACTAATTTGTCAGTTTTTCATGTAGATGCTCACATGCCCCTCAGCACATCAGAACCTGAGTACAATACACATGCTGATCAACTAGCAAAGATTGCTACTGAATATACTTTCCCCACTCTGATGCCAACTGATGATCCAGTACTAGCAAAATGGGTCCACCAAACAGCCGGCCATTTAGGGGCCCAGGCCACGCACTGGTGGGCACAAGATCGAGGTATTAGTAACTCATTCATTGTTAAAGCAAGTAGCAGAGGAATGTCGTATATGTCATTTGGAAAAGGAACCAATGGTTCCTTGGGTAGGAAAAGGAGAAATAGCAAAGGGAAAAGTTCCAGGCCAGATTTGGCAGATATATTATATTGGATGACTACACCAGCATAAAGGATGCAAATTTGTATATACTTGTGTTGACACCTATTCAGAAAAACCCAGAAAAACACCTGCAAAAATCAAGATATTATAAGTCTATATTATGGAATCCCAATGCAGATTCAAAGTGACAATGGGTCTCATTTCAAAGGTAAGGAGATGAAGAGATATAGTGCATTAAACAATAAAGAGTGGGTATATCATATTCCATGTTATCCACAAGCATCTGGATTGATAGAAAGAATGAATAGATTGTTGAAAGAACAGTTAGACAGCTAAGTTCTAATAATTCATGTCAACATTGGAAGGATAATCTGTTTACTGCTTTACATAATTTGAATAATAGATCATTAGGAGGAAGCACACCTCTAGCCAGAATGATGACCCTAAATCTGCAAATTAGAAAACCTCAGACAGATAAGATCCAAAATATTGAGAAATGAACTGTGAGGGAAGATGCCCCCCCACCAAATCCAGGAATACCCTGGTTCAGCAGGATATGATTTACATTATTTATAGAAATTTTGGTTGGATAGAAAAGAGATAAGAAAAATCTCTACTGGGATATGTATGAGAATTCCTAAGAATCATATTGGACAGATATTACCTAAACCAGGATTAGCAGCTCAAGGAATATATGTATTGGCTGGAGTGATAGATTGTAGTTATCAAGGGGAAATTATTGTGACACTCTAGAATTTGGGTGAAGAACCTATACAGCTGTCTAAAAATAATAGAATAGTTCAATGATGATTATTCTCTGTGAAAGAATACCTCTTGTGAAAACCTACCCTCCTTCCAAAATAACTATGAGAGGAAAGGAAAGATTTGGTTCTACTGGTAGAATAAAATTGGGAACTAATGAATCGGTAAAGCAGAAACCTGATGATCTTCAAAGGCTGCAGAAATTATAGCACATGGGAAAGACAACACTGTAACAGTGGTTTACCCAGGAGAAAATAATTATGAAATTGTACCCTTGACTCACGTATTCTATTGTGAATGAGGCTATGATAATCTCTTTCTTTTTGGCTCTTGTCTGCTAAATTTGTTTGTGAGATTTGTTCACCCTCTGACGTGATCAGATATCACCTCTGGACCTGGCTATGACTGTGCTGTGTCATCCCTGGACCTGGCATCAACTGAGTTCCAGATGCCAGCTTATTAAAGAACTGATCTCGCCAATAGGACTCTTAGTCTCTTGGGGAAAGGACAGCTCTATGTCCAATTTTAGCAGGAAGAACCTTTGGAAGATGAGAACTTCGCCCCTTACCCCAAGATTTTGAGCCCCACTTATTCCAGGTGGGAATGGTGACATTGTTTTGTATGCTTATCTTATGTTATCCCTGCTATATTGTTGTGTAAAGTTCTGTTGACACCAGTTACCCCAGAATTCCCATTGCCTTACATAGTGGATAAGAAAGATCTTGAAGCCGAAAGTAGTAGTAATTTAGATTTGAAGATCTTTCCCACATATTAATTGGTCATGTGACCTGCTTATGTCACAGGAAACCTGAGTTACATGTGGTGGGAGGAGCTTCCTGACAGTAGGGGGAAGTTATGTCACAGGTTATGCAGAGAGAGGGAGAGAAAGAGTAGTTATGGTTACTAATGACTGTCAATGGTTGCCATCATGATTGTTAGAACTGAACAGGCTGACTTAGCTGTACTGTGAGCATGTTTTGGGGAAGACCCCAGCAGGGGGCCAGAGAGGTTTTGGGATGGCAAGGCTCCATGTTGTGATATTATGTATGAATTGTTTTACTGCTCTGACAGATTGGATAAATGGCTTGTGGAATATGGTTCTCTGGTGTCTGAATAAATGGTTTACTTCTGTCTTCTATATGGAGTGTCTCATATACTTTGAGATACAGAACTACATAGCAATTTTGGTAATTATCATTTTCATTGTTATTATTGCCTTACTGATACACTTAGGTTGTTTGTTCATAGTCACATGGGTAGTAAGTGGCAGAGCCAGGATTCGAACTCCTATCTTCTGGATTTAGAGTAAAATATTCTGTCCACCGAGATATCTAGCTGCCTATTAGGTTATAGAAGGATTTCCTGTATGTAATTTTTGGCTATACAACTTCACCTCTTAGGTCTTGTCCTTTCAAAGTTGTTCTTCTATAATATTCAGATTGGCTAACCTTTTATAATAAAAACATATAGAGTGGAGCCAAGATAGCTTTAAAATAAGGCATCAAATCAGAGTGAGACATATGTCCAGCACAAAGCAACACATCAGTCAGAAAGAGAGATATGTGACATGGGGGAGAAGGCTAGCCCATGGCCCAAGTAGATGAAACACCAGTGGTGGGACTAGGTGGTGATTACAGATGTTGTAGCAGCTTCAGGTGTTCTGAAGCTAGAGATGATAATGAGACCTGGAAAATGGTCAGATAGAGATTACAGGTAGTTAAATTAATAGTTTGGGGGGCGGAGCCAAGATGGTGGCTGGGAAGCAGTGACTGGCGTGAGCTCCCCACCAAGTTCCTCCAAAAACCTATAAAACAATGGCTCTGAACCAATTCTAGAGCTGCAGAACCCACAAAGTGGCAGAGGGAAGCAGGGCCCCAGCCCAGGACAGCCTGGATGGTCTCTGGGTAAGGTCTGTCCCACACGGAGCTCCCAGCCCCC
>CM053623.1:272841343-272864664 GCA_028646595.1 Phalanger gymnotis
GAAGAAGAAGAAGAAGAAGAAGAAGAAGAAGAAGAAGAAGAAGAAGAAGAAGAAGAAGAAGAAGAAGAAGAAGAAGAAGAAGAAGAAGAAGAAGAAGAAGAAGGAGGAGGAGGAGGAGGAGGAGGAGGAGGAGGAGGAGGAGGAGGAGGAGGAGGAGGAGAACAAGAAGTTAAGGAGCAGGGGTAGTAATCCTAATATCAGACAAAGTAAAAGCAAAATAAATCTAATTAAAAGAGATAAGGGAGGAAACTATATCTTGCTAAATGTTACCATAGAAAATGAAGCAATATCAACACTAAACATATGTGCACCGAGTGGTATAGCATCCAGATTCTTAAATGAGTTACAGGAAGAAATAGGGAGCAAAATTATACTAGTGGGGGATCTCAACTGGCTGTTCTCAGAACTTAATAAATCCAACCAAAAGTAAATAAGAAAGAAACTAAGGAGCTAAGTAGGTTAGAGAACATTAGATATGACAGACCTATGGAGAAAACAGAATAGGAACAGAAAAGAGTATACCCTTTTCTCAGCAACACACGGCACCTACACAAAATTGACCATACGTTAAGGCATAAAAACCTCAATATCAAACATACAAAGGCAGACATGTTAAACATATTCTTTTTGAATCATACTGAAACAAAATTACATTCAATAAAGGGCAGCTGAAAGATAGATGAAAAAATATTTGAAAACTAAATAATCTGATCCAAAAGAATGAGTGGGTCTTCCTCTTTTTTCTCTTGTCCCAGATGGCAGCAGCATGGGTAAGTGCTGTGGTCTTCTTACTGCTATAAAATTCCAAATCCACAGGAGAGACCAAAAGTGGAATGACAAACAATACAAGAAAGCTCATTTGGGCACTGCCTTGAAGGCCAACCCATTTAGAGGAGCATCTCATGCCAAAGGAATTGTCTTGGAAAAAGTTGGTGTAGAAGCCAAGCAGTCCAATTCTGCCACCAGGAACTGTATGAGAGCCCAGCTGATTAAGAATGGCAAAAAATTCAATGCCTTTGTTCCCTATGATGGCTGCTTGAACTTTATTGAGGGAAATGATGAAGTTCTGGTTGCTTGATTTGGTCGAAAAGGTCATGCTATTGGTGATATTCCCAGATTCTGATTCAAGGTTGTAAAAGTTGCAAAAGTTTCTCTTCTGGCCTTGTACAAAGGAAAAATCAAGATCATAAAAAATTGTATGATGTCTTTGTCATAGTAAAAAAAATTCATGTGAAAAAAAAGAATGAGTGGGTCAAAGAACAAATCATAGAAACCATCAATAATTTCGTTAAAGAGAATGGCAACAATGAGACAACATCCCAAACTTTATGGGATGTAGCCAAAGCAGTACTAAATGGAAATTTTATTTCTTTTTTAACAAATTCATTTAGTTTCAGTTTTCAACATTCATGTTTATGAGATTTTGAGTTTTAAACTTCCCCCTTCCATCCCATACCCCCTTCCCAAGATGGCATGCAATCTAATATAAGCTATATGTATGCAATCATATTAGTTGCATTTCCATATTAGTCACACTGTAAAAGAAGAATCAGAACAAAAGGGAAAACAACATGAGAAAGAAAACAAAAAGAGAAAATAGCATGGTTTGCTCTGTATTCAGACTCTGTACATCTTTATCTGAATCTGGATAGCATTTTCCATCATGACTCTCTTAGAATTGTCTTAGATCAATGTGTCGCTGAGAAGAGCTAAGTCTGTCAATGTGTTCATGGCACAATGTTGCTGTTACTGTATGCACTCTTCTCCTTGTTCTCTTTATTTCACACAGCATCAACTCATGTAAGTCTTTCCAGGTTTTTTCTGAATTCTGTCTGCTCATCATTTCTTATGGAACAATAATATTCCATTACATTCATATACCACAACTTGTTCAGCCATTCCCTATCTGGTGTGCATACACTCAATTTCCAATTCTTTGCCACCACAAAAAGAGCTGCTGCAAACCTCTTTGTAAATTTGAGTCCTTCTCCCTTTTTATGATCTCTTTGGGGCACAGAACTAGTAGTGGTATTGCTGGATCAAAGGGCATATTTTAATTGCCTTTTATTGCCTTTGGGCATATTTCCAAATTGCTCTCCAGAATGGTTGGATCAATTCACAACTTCACCAACAATGAATTTGTGTTCCACTTTTCCTAATCTTCTCTATCATTTATCATTGGGATATTTTATTTCTTTACATCTTTCCATCAATAAAATAGAAAAAAAGAACAGTTCAATGAATTGGGTATGCAATTTAAAAAACTAGAAAAAAAACAAATTAAAAATTCCCAGTTGAGCAACAAATTGGAAGTCCTTAAAATCCAAGTTGAGATTAATAAGACTGAAATATTTAAAACAAACAAAAAAAAACTATTGAGCTAACTAAATTTAGGAGCTGGTTTTATGAAAAAAAAATAAGATACACAAACTACTAGTAGGAAAATCAACATAATAGACAATATCAATAACCAAACTAATAGAAATCATATGATTATCTCAATAGATGAAGAAAAAGTTTTTTAACAAAATACAGTACCCATCCATACTAAAAACACTAGAAAGCATAGGAAAAATGGAATTTCCTAAAAATTATAAGCAACATCTACCTAAAACTGTCAGCAAATATTATCTGTAATGAAAATTACAGATGTTAAAAACATTCCCAATAAGATCAAGCGTGAAGCAAGGACACCCATTATCTCCACTACTATTCAATATTTTACTAGAAATGCTAGCTACAACAAAAAGAAAAGGAAAAAAAAAGAAATGGAAAGAACTAGAATAGGCAATGAGGAAACAAAATTATCACTCTTTGTAGATGATATGATGATATACCTAGAGGACCGTGAAGAATGAACTAAAAAGCTACTTGAAACAAATAACTTTAGCAGCATTGCAGGAAATAAGATAAACCCACATAAGTCATCAGTATTTCAACATATGACCAACAAAGCCTAGCTGCAAGAGAAAGATAAATTACATTCGAATTATTGCAAAAGACTTCTGGTTGGCTATGTCTCTCTATTCCATTTAATACTCCACATAGATTTAAACTGCTTTAAAAAAAGTTATGAACATATTAATCCCTATTGAATAAACCATGTGGCTTCCTATCATCGACTACCACTCTGACCCTTGGCTAGTCAATTGATTTATGCCTGCTTCAATTTCTTCATCCATAAAATGGGGATAATCAGCAAATCCCTCACAGGTTATTGTGAGTATCAGATGACACAATATTTCTTTTTTTTTTTTTCAAGGGAAAAGACAAGGTTTATTAGGGATTCACCATAATGGGTTGTCTTAAGAAATCCCACCCTTTGTGAGGCCTGTTTCCACAAGCGGGCCAGATTTAATCTACTGAGCCAGATTGAATCTGAGCCCACAATATTTCTAAAGTGCTTAGTCCAAGTCTGTTACATAATAGGTGTTTATTAAATATTTGTTCAGATCCCCTCCCGGCCTACATTGATAGCCAGCATATAGATTCTTATTCCTTTAATCTGTATCTATGTCTTTCTCTTTTATCAAAGTGTATAGTATACTAGGCTCAAAGTTTTCTTCTCCATCAAAACTGTTACCCCCATATCAGGATTTTTATTACACAAATCAACCTGAATATTCTGGCCTTTTAGTATATCAATATCCTTAAATTGTTTGAACTCTACTTATTATTCTGTCTCAGTAATCAAATTGTGTGGAGAAGCTTTAAATGTCATTATTAGCCTATATGGTATCATTTTCATGGTAGTGCGGACTGCAATTTCTTTCTCTGATTATCAATAACAGTGAAGTATTTATTACCCACTTATTCACCATTTGCTGAGTTAGATAGAGAGAACACAGATATAAACATAAGCAATTCCTGACATCACAGGGCTGCCATTCAAATAGGGAAAACAAATACACACACATAAAAATAAATATTAAATTACACAAGATAAAACAAAATAATTTTTAAGGGAGCGTAATTGGCGTATCAATAAAATTACCTCAGCTGGAAAAGGTGATTATTTTTTGATCTTTAAAGGAGCCTGAAAATTCTGAGACATTTCTATAACACATTTTCTAATACATAATTTGTCTATAGTAGAAAAGATCAGGCTGGAGTTTAACTGAATTGGAAGCATGTGAAAATATCAGAGGTCCCTGTGTTCCTGGGTTCCCTCACTCTGATAAGAGGATAGAGCATTTCTCCCAGAACCTGCATTTATAGAGGAATCATTTCCTACCAGGATGTATAGCTCTGGACTTCTCTATCATGTTCCTATACTTGGCACCTTCTTCTGCCTCTATCCCTCCTTTCAGCTTCTTTTTAGGTGTTATCTTCCCAAATGGAACGTAAAATTTTTGAGGATATGGACTTATGAAAAAAATTATATTACCAAAACTTAGTACTGCTTTTGGCACATAGTTAGGAATTTATAAATATTTGTTGAGTGAATGAATTAATGGCTGGTGAGATAGAGGATAATTATAGGTAATTTAAGTTTAGTACTCCATAAGGTATCACATAATTAGCTCCTGTTTCTGTTTCTCCTTGTAATAAAATGTATGTGACCCCACTATGAATCACTTTTTTCATCGTATGAATATAGAGGGGTTTGATTCAAAAGAAGAAGTCTCATCAAAGTGAGAATTTGAGCTACAGCCATATTGAGCCATTTGAAATTCCCATATTTCTCACATTTCAGAGAGATATTCTATTATCTTTTACCATACCATGCTGATGGAATCAAGGAATGCATCAGCAACATGTAGTTATGTGAGCTCAGAATAAGAGGAGGGAGAGAACCAGATTTATACAACATACATATACATACACACACATACACATATATACATTCTCAGTGTAGACATACTCCATCTATAACATATATTATGAATATAGTATGGGCAAACACATCTGCAATTAGTAGAAATTTTAGAGGTTTTAGGTAAGTCAGAACATGCACAGTTTTATCTTCTGTTTAAAATGCTTGCATGGTGACTTGACAGTAAAACCACCTGGTGATCTAATTAAAATTCAGTAGCAATTTAGTTAATTAACTAAATAATAATTAATATGTATTTTTGTAGACTTGTGAAAAGTAGGAAATGTGCCAAATATAAACTTCAAAGGCTATGGCAGCACCATCCATAAAATTGACATCTACCCCTCAACTTTGTTTAACCTGGGTTTCATTCTCTTTGCACTACCTTATGTGTTTGCTAGCTTCCTTCAAGTTTCAATTTAAATGCAACATCTTCTACAAGGCTTGTCCTGATTTCTCCAATAAATAGTACCAATTAACCCAATCTGGAAATTGCTTTGTGTATCTATTTGTATTTACTTACATATTATATTTTGCTCCAAAATTTCATATAAATTTTTATTTAATATAAAATTAATTTAATTAAAGGTCCCTCAATTTAATATAAATTCCTTTATGGCAGATGCTGATTCTTTATTTTATTTTATTTTATTTTAAATCCCCATGTCTACTTCAGATATAGTTGTGAATTGAGGACTAGTTAGACTATCTCTAAGATCCTTTCTTACTCTGTGTTACTGTCACTGACTAGACCTATTACCCTTTACCCCACCAACAGAAAACCTTGACCAGCTGCTATTTATAGGTAAGTCCAAGAGCCCCAGGAATAGGGGCCCCAGATTCCAGCCCAGCAATTCTGATAGCCCTCATTCAAGGAAGGGGCCA
Source organism: Phalanger gymnotis (assembly GCA_028646595.1). Lineage (NCBI taxonomy): Eukaryota > Metazoa > Chordata > Mammalia > Diprotodontia > Phalangeridae > Phalanger > Phalanger gymnotis. The sequence goes on from CM053623.1 coordinate 272,847,045, forward strand.
ACCCTTATGGAGAAGCAATCTGGCAAATTGCTTCACTGGTTATTACAGACCCAGCCTCAACAGGAGCTACAGCTACTAAAAATCAAAGTTTTCCGACACTGTCAAATATCAGAAAGGGGTATTGTTTTATCCGCAGAAATACTATTAAAAAAGGTCCATCACTATCTGTTTTTCTGTTGCTCCCCAGACTGTTACTTTTGACTTGTAGCTGAAATCTCTTATGTGTCATCTCCCTCATTAGAATGTACTCTTCTTGAGAGCAGTATCTGTCCTTGCTTTTCTATTAACACCCCATTTGTGTAGAACAGTGCTTTGTACATGGTAAGTACTTTAAATTTTGTTTTCATTTATTATGTGTTTTAACAAGTTTATTAAAGATATGGTCCTGTGAAGATTGCCCAAGGACAAGGAATAAGATATTTATGATTGATTAATTTTTAATCATTCTTTATGACATTGAACGTCACCCTTCATAATAATTGCTATAGAATCATAGGTATGATGGTATTGAAGTACAATCTTCAAATTTGTACTATATGAAGCCATAATAATTTATGACATTGTCATAATATCTAATCAATTAAATATTCTTAAGCTAATCATTTTTAAAGAAATTGGCTATGTTCTTAGAATAAGAAATGGAGATACAGAAGCAAATTGTATGTATGCTATATGAAAGAACTGTTCTTTCCTCTCTCATTCTCCTGACCCTTTTTAATGCCACTACAAGCAAGCAAGAATAAATTTTCTAAAACTATGTTTTATATAATAATAATAGTAGAATCCACATGTGCTTATTTTCACTGCAAGGATAGGAAATTTAAAGAAGTTATACTTACTAATATTAAGAAGAAAATGGAGAAGGAAAGGGATAAGAAGTGACTGTCACTAGACTGCTACTTACAACTTAAGGGTGGACAAGAGCTGGGGCAGCTTAGTTTTAAATTTGGTTTTTGGCAGTAATCATCTACTCAACCTTGAAAGGCAAGCTGGCATTACACGGGTTAGAAAAGTCAGATTAAGACCAAGAAAATGCTAAAACCCATAAATAAATTCTAGCTCCACAGATCCCAGGCATGAGTAGTGGCCTGGCAAAGATGTATATGTACCATTAGAAGGGGACTGTTTCTTCTACTTGATAATTTAATCACCTCCATAAACTTTGGCCCCTCCTTTCCCCAACTAAAATCAATTAAGAAGGCTACAATTTGGAAATACAATCAGTAGAGACACCTTGATACCAGCAGTGCAATTAGAGTTCAGATGCTTCCATCTGGATAAATAAGCATTTCTTTCACAGGATCATTGATGTAGTAGAAGGAACATCTGTTCTATATTGGTTGGACTAATTCTTTTGAGGAGGCAAGGAAACTGTTTTGCTTTCTTGCTGCCTGAGGAATAATAGGCCCAGGCTGGGGGGAAGGGGCCACACCAGAAACTTCACCTTTTCTGTTGATATTCTCTGAGGAATGCTTTCCCAGCTGTTTAGATTTCACATTTTAGGATTGCTTTATTTTAATTGTATATCCTTATTAATTGGTTCTTTAAAATCCTATCCTAGCATAATTAATTTTAATTGTGCTTTTCCCCATGAGTACTTACTGCATTTTAAACTTTTCACCTGCTTATGGCATGACCTACACTATTTTGGGGGATTAGCAATGTTTGTTTTGAAATGGCTCAATGTTTATTTTTCAAGTGGGAGAAAGGATTTATGGAGGAAATAGACCCTTTGGTGATGAGATGGCTACAAATCTATATATTCATTTTTTCCTCAGTGGCAAAAGCATCATTTATAATATGCAGGGCTAGTTTTGGGAAAATAAAGAGAGTATTCATATTTCAGAATAGCAGAAATTCCCCTGGGTTTCATGATTATCTATGAAAAACTTGTAATACCAGACCAAGGAAAGTAAGAATAAACTAGTCTTCTGTGTAAGAAAAGAAAAAAAAATAGTGTTTGATCTCAAAGTGTGCCTTAAAGTCAGTAGACCATTTAAAGGATTTGTTGATTAGCCACGTGAAGAGGTCAGTGTTAATGGAGATAGGGACTAATAGATTGCAAGTGTAAATCATTCTCTCTGACCCAGAGGTTTCTTTGCGTAATGCTTTGGGACCTCTGGAAATCAGGATTACAAAATAAGAAAACATAAATGATGAAATTTGAGTGATCCTTAGAGCAGGTGGCAAAAGTGCCTCAGACTTACTCTATTACTGCTGGGATAGGACCTCCTACAATATGATTTCTACTATGTAAAAATCAGTGGTTAAGTGGATTTTTAATATGTAGGGACTCGGAGGCATTAGGAAAATTTTGAACAGCAAAGAGATAAATCTTTAGAATAATGGCTAATAGGGGTGATTTCTTCTGGAGGTGAGAAATAGAACACTTGCCAGTTGCAACTGCCATTGAAAGAGCATCCAGTTGAATTCCTCTTCGGTAATCAGTTGAATCCATTTTAACTCCTAGATGATGACTGCCTTTTATCCATTTTTAGGTTGTTAAGTTCTGAATACTTGAGCCCATAAAGATGTGATCTTTCTCTCTCTCTCTCTCTCTCTCTCTCTCTCTCTCTCTCTCTCTCTCTCTCTCTCTCTCTCTCCCCTCTCGTTATCATTTTCATATATGTGTATGTGTGTATTTAAACCATCTTAGTAGAAAACTATTCCTATTCTACTCTTCCCATTCTTCTACCAACCTTCTACTTCCCTTTGCCCACCACTTCTATTGTATTCTCTGGAATTCCCATTCTATAATGAAAATTTCCTTTCTTTATTGAACTTTTCCCCTCTCACTCATTCCATATACTAACTCTCACCGAGACCTAGTTCCCTTTTTCACCATACTACATTCCTGACCTTTCTATCTATAAATATTTGTACTTTCACCCGCTGCTTCCAACCCCACATACTTATAGTCCTGAAGTCCCACATGAAATCAGTGTAGGAATACTATTTGTTCTTTACTGGTACTTCCTGACTTTCCCTTTATCACCATCACCCTCTTTACCTCTTTTGAAGTTCACAATATCAATTTTTGTTTTGCCCAATAGAAATCATGGCAACTATTATGTATTGTCACTCAAGACATTTATTTCTCTTTTAAAATAGGAATCAACACTCTATTTACCATTTTCCTTTCCTCCTCAACTTCTATCTTTATACTATCAAAGTTTAACAGCCAAGGATATAGACCCTCTAACTCCTTAGCTTCCTAACTTCCCAGTTGTAGAAGGCTGTCTTTCACCTTTAAATCCTTTGCCATATTGATGATATTTGCTCCCAACATCTGCTTCCCTTCTCCTAAGCTGATGATAGTAAATACTGCTTGAATTACTGATAAAAGCATTTGGAGTTTGGAGTTCTAATTGATACAGTGTAATGAGTAATCAATTTTAAGTCAGGTGACAGGGCATCAAATCCTAGCCCTGACAGTGTTTAGACGAACTTCAAAAAATATTTTCTGCTCTCTGTGTGTTTCTTCACCTATAAAATGGCAGGATTGGATTAGATGAAGTTTAAGTCATTTCCATTTTTTCTAGTGTCAGATATGTTTATTATTTTATTTTTCCCAGTTACACTTAAAAACATTTTTAATATTCATTTTTAAAAATGTGATTTCCAAATTCTCTTACTTCTTCACTACTCTCACCCTCCATTGAGAAGGCAAGCAATTTGATATAGGTTAAAATTTGTAGTTGTGCAAAACATATCTATAACTGTCATGTTATGAAAGAAAACAGCCAAAAGAAACCTCAAGAAAAATAAAGCTAAAAAAGTATACTTTGTCCTGTATTCAGACAATGTCAGTTCTTTCTCTGGGAATTAATAGCATTTTTTCATCACAAGTCCTTCAGAGTTGTCTTGGATCATTGTATTGCTGAGAATAGTTAATTCATTACCATCTTGCAATGGTTCCATCTATGGGTGGTAGGGTGCTGCCTGATGGAGTGTGTGTTTTCTTGGTGTTGTTAGGCCAAAATTAGCACAAGCAACAGAGAAAAGAACCTTAATTTGTTGTATCTCAGCTTCAGAGGCTGCAGTGAGTGACAATCATCCATGAACAAAAGCAATCATGCACCAACACTCCCTCCACTTTGGTCTTAGCTTGTAGCCTTTTAAAGTTGAAGAATTTACCATCAGTGATGTAGCTGATCTTTCTGCCATGTTTGTCCTCATTGAAGTCATTTGACAACATGGCTAAAAACATGCTAACAAAATAGGGGAGTAAGCACACAGTCCTGTTTCACTGTCAAATTCTTTCTTAAGAACTTTGGAACTGAATGTGTCATGTGGGACATTGGCACAGTACCACCCACTGCCCTTACCAGAGAAGATGCTGTGCTCCCTGAGCAAATAAGAATTGAAATTTAAAAAAATGAAAGAGGTACAAATTCAGAGAATCTACCCCAAATGTTCACATTCACTATTTGTGCTCAACCTGTGGTAGAGCATTCTGAGACCATGTTGGTCTGATCAACCACAGTCGGATGCATCGCGGTTTAACTCTAACATGATGTTGAGCCAATTCCAATGAAAATAAGGTTCACTCATTCCCTCTAACCTTCCCCCTCTTCTTCTCCACTGTAAACATTTTTTTCTTGTCTCTTTTACGTGAGATAATTAACCACATTCTGCCTCTCACTTTCTCTTTTTCCCAATACTTTCTTACTCCTTAATTTTGTTTTTGAGATATCACCCCATTCATATTCAGTTCGTCCTTCTACTTACCCTAATAAGGAAAACAGGTCTTATGAGTTACAAATAATCACCTTCACATGTAGAAATGTAAACACTTTAAATCTTATTAAGTCCTTTATGATTTCTCTTTCCTGTTTACCTTTCTATGCTTCTCTTGAGACTTGTATTTAAAGTCAAATTTTCTCTTCAGCTCTAGTCTTTTCAACAAGAATGCTGGAAAGTCCTCTATCTCATTGAATGTATGCTTTTACCCCAAAGGATTATAACCAGTTTTGCTGGATAGGTGATTCTTGGCTGAAATTCTAACTCCGTGGCCCTTCTGAATATCATGTTCCAAGTCCTCTAATCCTTAATGTAAAAGCTGCTAAATCTTGTTTTATTCTGACTGTGGCTTCATGATACTGGAATTGTTTTTCTGGTTACTTGCTGTATTTTCTCTTTGACCTGGGAACTCTTGTATTTGACCATAATATTCCTGGAAAAATGTTTTCATTTTGGGATCTCTTTCAGGAGGTGATTGGGGGGATTCATTTTTTATTTCTTTTTTACCCTGTGGTTCTAGAATAACATGGTTGCTTTCCTGGATAATTTCTTGAAATATGGTGCCGAGGCTGCCACCCCCCCCCCTTTTTATTAATCATGGCTTTAAGGTAGTCCAATAATTTTAAAATTATCTCTTCTGGATCTATTTTCCAGGTCAGTTCTTTTTCTGATGAGATATTTCATATTTAATTCTATTTTTTCATGCTTCTGATTTTGGTTTATTGTTTCTTGATTTCTCATAAAGTCATTAGCTTCCATTTTCTCCATTCTAATTTTATTTTAATTTTTAAAATCCTCTTTAAAAAAATTTAAAGTCCTCTTTCATTAAAAATCCATTTTTTTTCCTCCTGAAGTATTATACTCAGTTTTGTTGGGTAGGTGATTCTTGGTTTTAATCCTATCTCTTTTGACCTCTAAAATATCACATCCCAAGCCCTTTGATCCCTTAATGTAGAAGCTTCTAGATCTTGTGTTATCCTGTTTTTGTTTCCATAATATTCAAATTGTTTCTTTCTAGCAGTTTGCAATATTTTCTCCTTGACTTGAGAACTCTAGAATTTGGCTACAATGTTCCTAGGATTTTTCTTTTTGGGATGTTTTTCAAGAGGTGATTGGTGTATCACATTGTTCATGGAGTTGTGAACGGATCCAGCCATTCTGGAAAGGAATTTGGAACTCAGCCTAAAGGGCTATAAAAACATGCATACCCTTTGACCCAGCAATACCACTGCTGGGGCTGTATCCCAAAGAGATCACAGAATTGGGAAAGGGACCTGTATGTACAAAAAATATTTATAGCAGCTCTTTTTGTGAAAGCAAAGAATTGGAAATCAAGGGGTTGCTCATCAATTGGGGAATGGCTAAACAAGTTGTGGTATGTGAATGTAATGGAATACTATTATGCTATAAGAAATGAGGAACATGCAGACTTCATAACAACCTCAAAAGACCTACATGATATGATGCCGAGTGAGGGGAGCAGAACCAGGAGAACATCGTACACAGCCACAAACATATTGCTTCTGTGGTGACTAACTTTGATAGAGTTGGCTCTTTTCAGCAATACAAGGTTCAAAGACAGCTGCAGAGGACTCATGATGGAAAGAGCTATCTACCATATTTCCCCATGTATAAGACACACCTTAATTTTGGAGTATTACATAAAGTTATTGAACTCAAATTTTATTCATCTGCTCATAGCTTTCAGCCATCTTTTGGGCAAGTCTGGTGCTGGTACATATGCTTAGTCCATTCCGTTTAATGAACCTGAAACACCAATTGTGTCCTCCTTTGAAATCAGTAACTTCTTTTTCATCAGCAATTCTTCTTGCCTCATGCTGAACCATCTTTGTGAACATGGGAATTCCAATTGCCCTTTGCTCTTCAATCCATATTTTCAATTCCCTCTCTAAATCAGGCCATTTTGCTGATGTGCCTTTTATGGCCTTCTGCTGGAGCATTTTTAGTAGCATTTCTTCTCCCATAGCCAATCTCAGATTTTTTCTCAGTTGGAGGAGGACCAAACTTACATTCAGCAGCATGATTTCCATTTACTTTTGCAAAATGGATAATTTTAACTTGAATTCAGCACCGTACGAAAATATTTTCTGAGCCATCTCTGGCCAGAACGTGGCAAAACATAACCTACTATGCTGGTAACAAATGCGAAACAATGAGCACAAAGACACCAAGTCTGAAAAAGGGGAAAATGCAAGTAAAAAAATCTACAACAATGAGCACAAAAACAAGTGCGAAAAAGCAGGAAATGCATGTAAAAAGATCTACAACCACTGTATAAGATGCACCCAGTTTTTAGACCCCAAATTTTTGAAAACAGTGAGTCTTATACATGGAGAAATATGATACATCCACAGAAAGAATTAAGGAGTCTGAATGCATATTGAGACAAACTATTTGATCTCTTTTTTTTCTCTTCTTTTTTTGTTTTGTTTGTTCTTTCTCGTGATTCATTCCTTTGGTTATAATTCTTCTTTACAACCTGACTATTGCATAAATAAGTTTAATGAGACGGTATATGTAGAACATATATTGAAATCCATACTGTTGGGGGGAAGAGGGTAAAAGGGGAGAAGGGGAAGAAAATTTGGAACTCAGAAACTTGTGGAACTGACTGGTGTAAATTAAAAATAAAAATTCTAAAAACAAATTAAAAAAGAGGTGAATGGTGTATTCTTTCAATTTCTATTTTACCCCCTGGTTCTAGAAAATAAGGGCAGTTTTATCTGATAATTTCTTGAAAAAAAATGATGTCTAGGCTCTTTTTTTTTTTTGATCATGGCTTTCAGGTAGTCCAAAAATTTTAAAATTATCTCTCCTGGATTTCTTTTCCAGGTCAGTGGTTTTTCCAATGAGATATTTCACGTTGTCTTCTATTTGTTCATTCTTTTTGTTCTTTTTTATAATTTCTTGATTTCTCATGAAGTAATTAGCTTCCATTTGCTCTGTTCTAATTTTTAAGGAATTATTTTCTTCAATGATCTTTTGGACCTCCTTTTCCACTTGGCCAATTCTTTTGCTCAAGGTATTCTTCTGCTCATTGGCTTTTTGTACCTCTTTTTCCATTTCGGTTAGTCTTCTTTCAGGTGTTATTTTCTTCTGTATTTTGGAGGGGTTTCCTTTAGCAAGCTGTTGACTCATTTTTCATTATTTTTTTGCATCCCTCTCATTTCTTTTCCCAATTTTCCATCTACTTCGCTCACTTGATTTTCAAAATCCTTTTTGAGCTCTTCCATGGCCTGAGACTAATTCATGTTTTTTTTTTCTTAGAGGTTTTTGATGTCAAATCTTTGATTTTGTTTTCTTCTTCTTCCTGTAGGTTTTGATCTTCTTTGTCACCAAAGTAAGATTCTGTAGTATGAGTTTTTTATGCTGTCTGCTCATTTTCCCAGCCAATTACCTGACTTTGAAGGTCCTTGTCAGGGTATGACTGCTTCCAGAGTGGAGAGTGCTCTGCTTGAAACTTCAGGGTTTTTTTAGCTGCTGTTTTCTGAGCTACCTGTAGGCACCTGTAAATTTGCAGTTCTTCTGAGGTGGTATTATCCAAAGAAAGATGTTTACTCCTATACCGGCCTGTGCGCTGATCTGCGAGTGACTTTAAGTACTCTTTTCTGCATTGGAACTGAGAGGAGGACTCTCCCTCCACAGTCCCCACAAACTCTTCTACACCAGCACTCTTTCTCACCCTAGTACCACCAACCAGGACTGTGACCCAGATCCAAGCAGGGTAAAGCAAGAGAATCCTTTTTCAGCACCAGGAAAAAGATCCCTGCACTACCTTTCTGATCACCACTTGATTACCCCCATCATCTGTGGGCTGGGAGCTCCAGAAGCAGCTGATGCTGCTACTGCCATTGTTGCCACTGCTGCAGCCACCTTCACAGCCCCAGGGCTGGTCCCAGACCACATCCTTCTCTCACCAAGGTCCAAAGTAGTTTTCCTACTGACCTGCTAAGTTGTCTTTGGCATTTGTAGGTTGAGAAGTCTGGAAACCTCTACAGTTAAGTGATTTAACTCCCTGAGAACTGCTCCACCAGGTCTGCTGTAGCCTGGTCTTTGCTAGTATGACCCATGCTGGGCTGTGCTCCACCACGAGCACAGTGTGATAGACTCTTCCCAGTGAACATCCAGGCAGTCTTGGTCTGGAGACTTGTTTCAATCTGTCATTTTGCGGGTTCTGTAGCTATAGAATATTAGACTCGTTTTTGAACACACGTTTGGGGGGATTTGGGGGGAGCTCAAGTAAATACCTGCTTTTACTCCACCATCTTGGCTCCATCCCTTCCACTCTAATTTTTAAGGAATTATGTTCTTCAGTGAACTTTTGAACCTCCTTTTCACATGTGGCCAATTCTGCTTTCTATGGCAATCTTTTCCTCATTGGCTTTTTGACTTTTTTTATCATTTGGCCTAGTCTCTTTTTTAAAGTATTATTTTCTTCAGAGGTGTGTGTGTGTGTGTGTGTGTGTGTGTGTGTGTGTGAATGTGTGTGTGTGTTTATTTTACAAAGCTGTTGACTATTTTCTCGTGATTTTCTTGGGTCACTCTCATTTCTCTTCTCAATTTCTTCTCTACCTCTATTGCCTGATTTTCAAAATCCTTTTTCAGATCTTCCATGACCTGAGGCCAAAGAACATTTTTCTTGAAGGTATTGGATATAGGAACTTTGACTTTGTTGTCTTCTTTTGAGTGTGTGCTTTGGTCATCCTTGTCACCATTGCAACTTTCTGTAGTCAAAAGTGTTTTTTTCTTGTTGTTTGTTCATTTTCCCAGCCTATTACTTTACTTTTATCTCTTTGTTAATGCAGGGCGGACTCGGCCACTAGTGTGGATGGTTCAGTGTCCCAAGTTTCAGGGGTTTTGTGCAGCTGTTTTCAGAGATACTTCTAGGGACCTGTTGGTTTTCACTTCTTCCAAAGTAGTATGATTGTTTCACTCTCCTGGCCTCTATTTTGATCTGTGGGTTACCATGAGCACTATTTTCTGCCTAGAAACTCTGAGGAGCTTTTCCCCTCCAATTCTCTCACAAGCTCCTAAGACTGTGACCTGGATCTGAATATGGGCAAAGCAACAGAATCCTGCCTTAGTGCTAGCAAAAATATCCCCATATTATACTTCTAAACAGTTGTTTGATCCCCTTACCATCAGTGGTGAGCTTCTGAAGCAGCTGCTACTGCTGCTGCTGCTGATTCAGTGGCTCCCAGGGTCTGGGCCTGTTAGCTGTGCCTGTAATGGCATGGCCTGCCCTGGACTGCACTCCACCCTCACCGAGGTTTGACAGACCTTTCCTACTGGACTTCTAAGTTGTCTTTGACATCTGTGAGCCAAAAGGTCTGCAAACTTTCATGGCTGCCAGTGATTCAGTCACCCTGTGGCATATTCTGGGGGCCAGGTCTTTGCTGCCTTTGGACTGAGCTCATCTCTTACTCTAGTGCAACAGACCTTTCCTGCCCACCTTTTAAGATGTCTTTCCCTAGAAATTTGTTTTATTCCATCTTTTTTGTGGATCCTGCTGCTCTCGGATTTGTTAAGAATAATTTTAAAAGGCATTTGGAGGGGCTGGGGGAGGGCTCAGACACGTCCTTCTTAACTCTGCCATCTTAACTCTGATTCTCCAATTTTCAATCTATAAACCTATTAACAAATGCTATCTCTACTAATTGGAGCCCTGTCCATTGCTTGGCAATCCTTTAACTTATTAGTGATGAATGATCTCATCCCTTGTCAATTTTGTTACCAATTCTCTGTATTATCAGTTGCTTCTTCATGTTTAATCAAGGCAACTGAGGCCATTTGTTTTGACCATTTGCCCCCTTTACTTTCTAAAATATCTCTTCACAGATTCTCTCATTTAAAATTACAGTATGGTACATAAAACTGAATATTCATGAGACCTTTCGTGTCCTGATGCTTGACTTACCATCTTGAATAAGTCACTGAACATCACTGTGTCTCAATTTCTTCATCTGTAAAAATGGGAGTGCTGTACTACTTGCCTTATGAGACTCTTTTTAGCTATAGATCTATGACCATTTTTTTCCAATTTCAGATATCTTTGATCTTCTTGCCAAGACTTATGCCTCCAATCGTGCTTTTGATGTCATCTCTTTTAAATTTGTCACCATCTTACCCACTGATCCATTCTCCCCTACCCCCTGACCTGTGGTCTTTCTCCATCCTTTGTTTCTATTCAATTGAATAAACATTTATTAAGTTCCTATTATGCGCCGGACACTGTGCTAAAGGCTGAGGATAGAAGTAAAGAAAAGATAGTCCCTCCCTTCAAGGAGTTTTAATGGAGGAAGATAAAATGTAAAACATGAAGGTATTCAAGGGGTACATCACAGAGGGGCATGATGTTCAGTGGAGCCAAAGGCAAGCAGAGCTGCTGATGAAAAATGGAGTTACCAGGAAGGTCGTGTGGTTTCTATAAAGGAATGTTTTTGTAAGAGTTTAGTGTTCTGTTCCCCAGACCTCCAGTCAGAGCAGAGAATCAACTGAAGGTGTGTTGAGAAAGTGTAGACTATCAAAGTTGGAGTAGTCCTTTGTGGTGATGAAATTTCAAATGATTAGCTTGTTTTGAGATTGGGGAAAAGACGTGTTGTTCTGTGAAGTCAAATCTAAGCAGAGCAACTGAGCTACTGATGGCTGACACACACAGGTTTCCTCTGTACTTTTAAAAACCTTTCTTAAACTTTTGGATTAGCCAGATATCTCTTCTAAAACTCAAATAATAGCTTACCTTCAGTTTTTGTACTTCCTTGTCAACCATCCACTGCACCATCCTATGCAATCTTATTTCTGACCAAAAACTCTTCTGGAAGTATTCCTTTAGCTTTTTTTTCTTGAGGCAATCACAATTCCCCTATTTCCCTTTTTATTTTAATTGTCTCTATAGGTTGTCCATGAAATGTTGCCATTTATTACCCCTTCCTGAGGTATATATTACATGAGGTTCAAGCCTGACAAATTTGAATAAGACATGAAGAATCAACTTGTGAGAATTTGGGAGAGAAGGGCCTTCTTTTTTGCTTCTTATTTGAGAGAGTGTATATTTAGGTCAAGAACCACTTTGGGGAGAAAATCAGAATGAAAAAAAGATTTTGGAATCCAGACATGTAGAGGAAAGTGCCACTCCCACCCCACCCCCCATCCCACCACAGTCCTTTGATTCAGCTTGCCTCCCTAGAGAATTCCCCCTTGGGAGAGATTAGGAACTTTCTAAGTTGAGCTATCTTACTCCCAGATGGAGAGTTCATTCATTCAGTCTATTTTCTGGTACTGTCAAAATATCTATTACCATGTATTCTCTCATTTCTATTCACTATTCAACATTTGCTATTTTTAATATTATTCGATGACAAGAAATCAAGTCTTTGAATATAAACTGCACCCCTTACTCTTTAAAGGGTATAGTGACTGGGGAAGAAGCTTTAAACTAAAATACACATATTCACACATATTATATATATATATACACACATATATATATGTTTACATATGTGTGTATACATATACATATTACATATACATATGTAATTTCTTCTAGTCTAGCAATATTTAGGGAACAGATATATTTAATTTTAATCTGGTATCCCCTCTCTGAAAAAGACATAGTGGTCAGTATAGAGGCAATTTTCTTCTGCAACTTTCCAGGCAAGAATTGCTATTTCCCTTCAGAGAGGTGAGTGAGATTCCAGAGATATCTATTGTCTTTCTGTGGGCCAGATTTAGACAAACCTATATGAACTTAAATATAACCTACATTGGTAACATACAACATAAAAATAATGTATAGTTTAGAAAAAGAGCGAAATGACCAAAAAATTCCAGGTAGGTGCCTAATTGTGTAATAAATTAAATAGATAGATAGATAGATAGATAGATAGATAGATAGATAGATAGAAAGATAGATAGATAGATAGATAGATAGATAGATAGATAGATAGATAGATAGATAGATAGACAGAGTTGCTTTTCTCTGGGAGCTTAACTTCTGACTTTTTATTTTTTTTAATTCTAAACTACTTTTGTTACTTTTAACTCCAGGAAATAGATCTGCCCAGCTTGACAGTGATAGATTAATCTGAGTTAAGGGAATATACTAAAACAAAGTCAGCATACTTAGTCTCCATTACAAGCTTATTGATTAAGAGCTGGAAGAGATTAAAGAAGCAATCTCATTCAGACTCCTCATTTTCTGGTAATCATAAATAACCACGCCTTATGGCACATGAATCCAATGGAAGCACTGGAATTCATATCTAGATTTTCTGAGCCTCTATCTAGCCCTATGTACCTTGAATTTTGCACTCCATGGAAGGCATTAAGATTTATCTACTTGAACTCTTTGTCTTCTTCCCCTGTAAGCCCCTTTGACCACTTGGTGACTTTTATACATAATGCTCCAGAGTTCCTATGACTGATACACATTCTGAAGTCCGGTTGCCTAGCCCAGAGTCCTTTCATCCACTGTATCAAACTGATACCAGTCTGAGATACTACTCTTTGGTGAAGTCATTTCCTCAGAACAGCTGATACAAACTTAATGTTAGCAAAGAGAGTAGTGACAACAGGTTATAGCTTCTTAAGTTATAAATTAAGAAAAAATAAGACAAAACAGTTAATATATTTGGAAAATATTGAAACATCATTTCATTTAATAATATGATACTTAGACCTATAACTACTAGGCAATATTTTTCAACCCTATGTAGAATTTCTTTTGATTCTTTTTTTAAAATTTTTTGTACAATCAATAGGCATCTCGAGTTATAAGATGGAAAAGAATTATATGAGAATCTGCTACGTTCTATTATATGTTTGTTTTTTTATATTCTGTTATATATGGTTTTTGCAAGAAACTTATATAAGGTTAGCTTTTAACAAAAAATAGTGTTTATAAAAATATAGGTAAATGATTCTGAATATACTGCAATTTTAATTTTATATCCATTAAATATGGAAAAAATAATGTCACTCCCTTGTTACTGAGACACACAGAAAAGAAAAATCTTTAATGGGCAGGTTAAAAAAAAGGATTGGTAGTATAATATTTGGCACAAATTCAGCCACATAAACTTCCAGCAGCTGGCAAGGCAGGGAGGGAGTCTGTTTCTGTAAAATGAGTTCATTATGACTAATTTTTATAGCCAACTGGTGGATTTATGATGTATAGCTTGAATATTTTTACAATTATCTAAGCTCAAAAAATGTAACATATGAAATGGAGGAGCAAATTTATGAATAAATCTTCATGGTTTCATTGAAAGATCAAATGCCAGAATATCAGAGATGGAAGGAACCTCAAAGGTCATCTAATGCCACAGACCCTGAGCAGGAATTCACTCTATAATAACCCCAACAACTAGTTAAAGAGACTCTACTTGAAGATATGCAGTGATGGTAAAACTTAAGGTGACCCTTTTCATTTTCACATAATTCTCTGTAAATGAGGGTTCAAGCCTGGGCATTCATATAATACTCATTGGTGGAATAAGGCTAAGGATATTCTATGCCTATGTGAGGAATGGGATTGATGAGAACATCAGAAAGGAGAGGTCTTCTTCTGGAGCCATCTTCAGGAGAAGACACATACAGTTACAGGCTGTCTTCAAGGGATGTCTCAGAGGACACAAAGGACTTGAAAGTAGCTAAAATGTAGTGAACCCAGAGTTAAAGCAAATCCCTATTTATATGCATGATGCTTAAGATAGTCACTCTTTGAGATATCTTCCTCTTACTGAGAAAGCTCATTTATTTTTTTGTCCGTTACATTCTAATATGTCCAATTTTTCTGATTTCTGTTTGTCATTGGCATGAATAAGTGTGTTTATTAAAGACTAACTACTGTTACAGTTTTCTTATAGCTGCTATTTTTTAAAGACAGGAATCAAGCTTTCAGACACTGTTTGATACATTCCTCTTACCTCACGGAATAGCATCTAGCAAAATGGCTTGAACCTGAGCATCATTTTCCCTAGTCCATTAATATTTACAGAGAAGTATAGATAAAATTCTGATCTTATACCCCCTTTCTGATAAGATCAGTGCATCAGCCTTGTGACCCCAATGATATCTTTCTGTCTGGGGAAGAAAGAAAGCCTTTCTTGAAGAAGGGTAGGAAAGCATCTAGAACTATTTATTTTTTCATGCTTCCCTGTAAGCCACATTTAGGTAAATACATGCATGAGTATATATGTGTGTGTGTGTACAAACACACATATCTGTCCTTGATTTATGTAGGCTTTTTGTATGAGAGTCCTTTTAAATGTCTTCACATTATACACATAGATTTATGTATGTGTGTGTGCATATGCACATATGTATGTATGTATGTGTGGTATGTATGTGTGTATGTATGCACACAGAATCTTTAGTATATTCTCAACAGTTTGGTCATCCTTTCATAGAAAGATTTTAATTCTTTAATGCACTTTCTACACTATGCCTAGACTCAAACAGAATACCTTAAATGCATTCTCACTGTATTAAAATACAGTAAGGCTGTTACATAACTAGCTCTTCATTACATTATTGAGGGAATGAATGAAATGAAGATTCACCTTTTCTTAATAAAAACATTTAAATTTAGTATTACAATTTGCTGATGCTATTATTGTTTGCTTGCTTGCTTGTTTTTTTTCCTAAAATTAATTGCTCAGAAATTGGGACTAACTCTTGTCTGAATTTCAGTATATAGCTCAATACCTGATAAAAAGTAGGGAACTGAACAATTTTAGTGGGATGGATTGTGAAGGCCTCATCACCTTAATGTTTAAGAAAATCTCCTTCCTAAAAATCACTCCTATATGATAATTCTATATAATATACCCTCTTTTAGCATACCCTGCAATTACTTGGACCCTATGTCTTTATATTAATCACTGGCTATGCAGTAGAATTTTTGAGACATTTTGCTAAATAACAATCTATGGCCAATAGTGATTAGGTAAACTCATACATCCTTTTACCTTTATATACATAATCATTTATTCAGCTCTATTACATGTGATTCTGAAATACTTAAAGTTGACTAAGGCTGCACAGTTAATTATTAACAGACCCAGCCCACTAATGAAAAGATACTTATTAAGTGTTTACTATGTGCCAGACATTATCCTAGGCCCTAGGATGAAAGGATAAGATAAAATAGTTCCTGCTCTCAGGGCTTTATATTTAGCCCAAAGCATCTGAATTGTTGTACTGTACCATAAGGTTTTGGGCTCCTACTCTCTCTCTTTTTTAAACTAATATTTCTTAAAGATTTTGGATTTAAATTTTGGAATTGGGAGTGATGATTATGCTTTATTTTACTATTTTCTTCCATATTTTTGTTTCTCATTTTTTTAAATCCACAAATTAAAATTTTAACTTATATTAATTTTTGATTTAGCACTTCAGCAACACAGACATATATACATCATCTCATTAAATCTTTTCAAATAATTTTAATGAACAAAATTATTTTCCCCAACGAAACCCAAATGGAAAACATAACAAAAAATGTTTTATTCAATTTGCATATTAGAGTAAAATAACTTCTTGCTTTGGTCAAGATAAAAAAGTATCTCTAATTGTGGATCATGTATTCATCACAATCACACCAAGAGATAGTTAGTATACTTCATTATCAGGCATCTGGTATCCTGATTTGTTATTGCATTGTTTAGAATTCTTAAAATTTTCAAAGTTAGTTGTCTTTACACAATTATTGTTGTACAAATTGTACTCTTCATTCCATACAATTTACTGTCTCAGTTTGTAGAAATCTCCTAAAGTTTCTCTGAAATCATCTCTATCAATCACTTGTGACACAATAGTATTCTATTACATTTAAGTATTTTATCTCATTAGAACTTTACAACAACTCATATATTTCTTATGATTTTGAGATGGGGAAACTGAAGCTCTCAGCGATCAGATGATCTACTCATCTCATAGCGATGAAGTGTCCGAAGCTAGACTTCAACCATGGTCTCCTGACTTGAAGTCCAATGCATTTTCATGACTGTATACTGTCTTATTTTACTGTCATTAGTGTATGCTACAGAATCCTCTCCCATCATAAAGGGTTATATAAGGATTAATAGGCAAATATGTTATTTTTAAGATGGAAAATGATCAATGGAGTTCTAGTCTTCCATTCACAGTAATTTTAGGGGGATAATCCCAAAATTTTCCTTGTAGAAGTGTTTAATGGAAAATAAAAAGACTACTAACAGATATTATCTCTTCCAAATTGATTTTAATCAGTAATCGTGGCTTCTCTGAAAGTATTAGATTGCAAATTCCCAAATATCTACTATTTTTTGTCATCAAGGTGTGTATTTTCTTAATTGTATAGATATTTATCTTCTGTATCATACCACATGATGATTTATCTATGATATTATCTAACTTAAAATAAATTAGGCATATGAATCCTTCAGAATTTTTCTTTTATAAATTAAGTAAAAGGGCTCTCTATTGTTGTCTTCACTTGGGCTTGTTGCAACATGACCTTACTGTACTAAATGGTGCTTAGAAATCTACTAGGTTACACGGGTTTTCCACTTAATCTAGCCATCAAACGACTTGGTGGAATGAAGTCCTCCCTTTTCCTCCAAAAGGAACTATTTTTTTTCTCTCTCTCTTTTTTCAAAATTCACTGAGAGGAATTACCAATAGAATGACTCCTTGTCCTGCAAAATCTGAGAGGGAGAGGTAGGTTTTCTACTTCTTTTTATTTTTTTATTTGTGCAGATTGTCTTTATTTTCACTTCTACTCGCAAAAACTTCAGCATGTCAGGAGATCTGTGGGTAATGCCCCTTAGATAGCAGTGAAGGTGTGTGATAGAATCTTTCTGTTGTTATTGTT
>CM053623.1:272865164-272889819 GCA_028646595.1 Phalanger gymnotis
AAATTCAATAAAGGGGGATAGGTTAGGAAAAAGCAAAACATAGTTAGTCTTTCACAACACGATTATTGTGGAAGGGTTATACATAATGATACGCATGTGACCCATGTTGAATTGCTTGACTTCTTAGGGAGGGTGGATGGGAAGGGAAGAGGGGAGAGAAGTAAATTTTTTTTCATGTAACTAGAAAATAAGATGCACAGGCAATGGGGCATAGAGATTTATCTTGCCCTACAAAAAAGGAAGGGAAAAGGGGATGGGAGGGGAATGGGGTGACAGAGGGGGGAGCAGACTGGGGAACAGGGCAACCAGAGTGTATGCCATCTTAGAGTGTTGGGGGGTGGAAATGGGGAGAAAATTTTAATTCAAACGCCTGTGAAAATCAATGCTGAAAACTAAACATATTAAAAATAAATTAAAAAATATGCTTCAATCATTCAGACACCATGAATTTTTACTCTGGGAATAGATAGTATTTTTTCATCATAAGTCCTTCAGAGTCATCTTGTATCATTGAACTGCTGAGAATAATGACATTATTTATAGCTGATCATCTTACAATGATGTTGTTAATTTGTACGTGTTACAATTCAATTTGCATCAGTTCATGCAAGTTTTTCAATGTTTTTCTGAGAGCATTCTGCTCATTATTTCTTAAATTACAGTAATATTCCATCATAATCACATACCATAATTTGTTCAGCCATTCCCAAATTGGTGGGCATTCCCTCAATTTCTAATTTTTTGCTCCAATAAATGAGCTGCCATAAATATTTTTGTACATAGAGATGCTTTTCCAATTTTTTAAAGCTCTCTTGGGATACAGACATAGTAGTAGTATTGCTAAGATAAAAGACATGCATAATTTAAAGCCCTGTAGGCATAGTTCCAAATCTGCTCATCATCTCTTAGGAAACATTTATATTTCAGTACATTTGAATAACACAGATTGTTCAACCATTCCCCAATTGATGGGAATCTCCTCAATTTCCAAATTTTTACTACCACAAAAAGAGCTGCTGTGAATAGATTTATGCATGTGGGTCCTTTTCCCTTTTTATGATCTCTTTGGGATGCAGTAGTGGTATTGATGGATCAAAGGATTTGCACAATTTCATTGCCCTTTGAGCATAGTTCCAAATTGCACTCCAGAATGTTTGGATTAGTTCACAATTCTACCAACAAAGCATTAGTATTCCAATTTTCCCACAACTTCTCCAATAGTTATAATTTTCCTTTTGTATCATGTTAGCTAATATGATAGGTGTAAAGTGGCACCTCAAAAGATTTATTTTTTTAATTTGCATTTTTCTAAGCACTATTGATTTAGAGCATTTATATCACATGGCTATAGATACCTTTCATTTCTTCATGTAAAAATTGCTTGTTCATATCCTTCAACTATTTTCTCAACTGAGGAATGTATTGTAAACAAGTATTGGGGAATGACAATGAATGATATGTTTTGTTTTGTTGTGAATGATATGGTTTAGTTCCATGAATCATTGGATCACAATGTATAATGCCTCTATTTGTTCCAGGATCCATGTCTATTTAGATTATGTAAAGCCAAGTATCCTGGATCAAGTGGTGGAGTGTATTGGTAATTAAGGTAGGACTTTTTTTTTTACTATTTTCTCTTAGAAATGCTAAAGTAATCAAATGCCTTTACTCACACCTTACTAGGTGCAAAGCCCCAGGCCCACAACCTTTTGCTGTCTAGGTGCCCAACCCCAGGCCACACCCTTTTATTGATTAGGTGTGAATCCTTCAGGCCCTGACACAGGGTATACAAGCTCAAAGACTGTCATTCTGTCTAGGGCTCTCACCCATTGAGAAGTGTTGATCTGGAAACTCTGGGCAGCTGTCCTTAAGAGCCTCCCAGCTTGTGAAGCCATATATTGATGCTTTCCTGGTAACTATGAATTGGGATTTGGTCTGTTTATATATCATGTATGTTTGTAATTTGTTTATATTTGCTCCAAAGTTCAGGTTGCTGGCTTTTCCTCCTGAACTAAGTGAATATTTTTATGTTGGACTAAAGTAAGATTGTTAACCCCTTACAGTTACTTTCCTTAGTAAAGCACATCAAAATAACCTGTGCTGGCAGCGTTCTTGTAGGGCTTGTGTTGGTCTTTCACCCCCACAACAGCTGCTACTTGAATTGTTGCTACAGGGAATGGCTTCTGTTCTTATAACTTGATTCAGTTCTCTGGATATTTTAGAAATGAGGCCTTTATCTGAGACACTGGCCATTAAAAAATGTTTCCCAGCTTTCTCTTTCCTTTCTAATCTTGGTTGTATTGCCTTTATTTGTACAAAACTTTTTAATTTAATATAATTCAGATTCTCCATTTTGCATTTTGTAATGTTCTCTGTCTCTTCTTTTGTCATAAATTCTTCCACTCTCCATAGATATGGCAGGTAAACGATTCCTTGCTCTCCTAATTTGCTTAGAGAATCACCCTTTATGTCTAAATCATGTACCCATTTTGACCTTCACTTGGTATACAATGTTAGATGTTGGTCTATGCCTGGTTTCTGTCATACTATTTTCCAGTTTTCTCAGCAGTTTTTGTCAAATAATGAGTTCTTAGCCCAGAAACTGGAGTCTTTGTGTTTATCAGAAAATATATTACTATATTGATTGATCACTGTGTCTTGTGTACCTAACCTTTTCCAGTGATCCACCACTCTATTTCTTAGACAACACAAACTAATTTTGATGATTGCTGCTTTTAAATATTATTTTAGAACTGGTATGGCTAGGGCACTTTCCCTTATAATTTCTTTTTATTAATTCCATCGATATTCTTGACCTTTTCTTCTAAAATAAATAATTTTAGGAGTTTAATTGGTATGGTACTAAATAAATAATTTAGGGAGAATTGTCCTTTTTGTTATATTTGCTCGGCCTACCCATGAGCAACCGATATTTTTTTCCAGTTCTTTAGATCTGACTTTATTTGTGTTAAAAGTGTTTTATAATTTTGTTCATATAGTTTTTGAATTTGTCATGGCAGGTAGATTTGCAAATATTTTATATTGCCTACAGTTATTTTAAATGGAATTTCTCTTTCTATCTCTTGCTGCATGGCTTTGTTAGTGATATATAGAAATGCTGATGATTTATATGGGTTTATTTTAATATCCTATTACTTTGATAAAGTTAATTATTTCAAGGAGTTTTTTGTCTGATACTCTAAGATTTTCTAACTGCCATCATAGCACCTACAAAGAGTGATAATTTTGTTTCTTCTTTGTGCATTCTAGTTCTTCAATTCCTTTTTCTTCTATTATTGCTAATGCTAACATTTCTTATACAATACCGAATAGCAGTGGTGATGATGTTTCATTCCTGATCTTATTGGAAATGATTCTAGCATGTACCCATCAAATATAATGCTTGCTAATGGTTTTAGATAGATGCTACTTATCATTTTAAGGAAAACTCAATTTATCCCTATACTCCCTAGTTTTTAAAATAGGAATGAGTGTAATATTTCCTCAAAAGCGTTTTTACTACATCTGTTGAGATAATATATAATTTATGTTCATTTTGTTATTGATATGATCAATTATATGATAGTTTTCCTAATATTGAACCAGCCAGACTTTCCTGGTATAAATCCTACCTCATCATAGTATATTATGCTCATGATAAATTGTTGCAGCTTCTTAGCTGATACTTTAAATTTTTGCTTCTGCATTAATTAGGGACATTGGTCTGTAATTTTCTTTCTCTGTTTTAGCTCTTTGCAGTTTAGGTATCAGCACCATATGTGTATTATAAAATTAATTTGGCAGGACTGCTTCTTTGCCTCTTTTTCTAAATAGTTTATATAGTATTGGAATTATTGTTCTTTAAGTGTTAAGTGTAATTCATTTGTCAATCCATCTGGCCCTGGAGAATTTTTTCTTAGGGAGTTCATTTATGTTTTGTTCAATTCCTTTTTCTTTCTTAAATGGGATTATTTAAGTACTTTATTTCTTTTTCTGTATGGGAAATTTACATTTTTTGTAAGTGTCCATTTCAATTAGATTGTCAGATTGATTGGCATACAGTTGGGCAAAATAGCTCCTAATTATTATTTTAATTTCTTCTTCATTGGTGATTAATTCACCTTTTTCATTTTTGATATGGATGATTTAGTTTTGTATTTCTTCTTAAATAAAATTAACAAAATTTTTTTTTCTATTTTTCATAAAACTAGTTGTTAGTTTTATTTATTCGTTCTATAGTTTTCTTAATGTAATTTTTTTAAATCTCAACTTTGATGTTAAAATTTTCTAATTTGATATTTAATTGAAGATTTTTAATTTGTTCTTTTTCTAGCTTTTTTAGTTGCATGCCCAATTCATTGATCTCCTCTTCCTCTTTTTTATTCATATAAGCATTTAGAGATATAAAATTTCCTCTAAAAACTGATTTGATTGCATTCCATAAAATTTGTTATTTTGTCTCATTATTGTTATCTTCTTGGATGAATTATTGTTTTCATGATTTGTTTTTTGACTGACTCATTCATTAGGATTAGACGATGTAGTTTCCAATTAATTTTTAGTCCATTTTTCCATGGCCATTTATTACATATAATTTTTGTTTCGTCACGATCTGAAAAGTATCCATTTATATTCTCTGCCTTCCTGCAATGGATTATGAGGTTTTTATCCCCTAGTACATGGTCAATATTTGTTTAGGTGCCATGTATTACTGAGAAAAAATGCAATATTCCTTTCTATCTCCATTCAATATTCTCCAGAGGTCTACCACATCTAACTTTTCTAAAATAATATTCAGCTCCTTAACATTTTTCTTGTTTATTTTATGGTTAGATTTATCTCGTTTTAAGAGGGGGAAGTTGAGGTCCCCCACTATTATAATTTTGCTATTTCTTCCTGTAACTAACTTAACTTCTCTAAGAATTTGTAAGCTATAGTACTTGGTGCATATATGTTTATTATTGATATTACTTCATTGTCTATGGTACATTTAGCAGGATGTATTTTTCTTCATTATTTCTTTTAATTAGATTATTTTTGCTTTTGCAGGCTCTGAGTTCAGGATTGCTACTCCTGCTTTTTTTTTAATTCCTTTGAAGCATAATATATTCTACTCTAGTCTTTTACCTGTACTCTCTGTATATCTCTGCTTCAAATGATTCTTCTAAACAAAACATTTTAGGATCATGGTTTTTAATCCACTGTGATGTCTGCTTCCATTTTATTGGAGAGTTCATCCCATTCACATTCACAGTTATAGTTAATAACTGTGCCTTTCTCTCCATCCTATTCCCCCCCCATTTATATTTTTTCCTCTCTCCTTTATCCCTTTCCCTCTTCGTGAGTGTTTTGCTTTTGACTATTGCCTCCCTCAATCTGCCCTCCCTTCCATCCACCCCACTCCATTTTCTTTCCCAGTTCCCCTACTACTTCCCTTCCTTTTGCACTCCTTCCCATCCACTCCCTCTCTTTTATTTCTCCTTTCCCCTCCTACTTTCTATAGGGTTAAGATAGATTTCTATACCCAACTGAGTGTGCACGTTATTCCCTTTTTATTCCAAAGCTGATGAGAGTAAGTTTCATGCAATGTTCAACTCACTCTCTTCTTTCCCTCTACTGTAATAGGTCTTCATACATTTATATGTGATGCAATTTACTCTTTCCTACCTCCCTTTCCTGTTCTCTCAGTACAATCCTTTCTTACTCCTTAATTAATGATTTTTTTATTACCACATCAAAGTCATCCTATATCCACATCATCTGTCCCTGTATAGCCCTTCCAAATGTTGTAATAAAAACACAGTTCTCAAGATTTATAAGTATCCTCTTCCCATATAGATATGTAAACAGTTTAACCTTACTGAATAACATTTTTTCTTTCCTGTCTACCTTTTTTTTGCTTCTTTTCAATCTTGTTTTTGAAGAGTGAATTTTCTGTTCAGCTCTGCTTTTTTTTCATAAATAAAGTTTGGAAGACTCCTACTTCATTGAACATCCATCTCCTCCCTTGAAAGATTATACACAAATTTTTCTGTGTAGTTGATTGTTGGTTGTAATCCGAGTTCCTTTGCCTTTCAGAATATCATATCCAATGTCCTCAAATCCTTTAATGTGAAAACTGCTTGGTCCCGTATAATCCTGACTCTGATTCCATTATATTTTTTTTTCTGACTGCTTGCAGTAGTTTCTATTTCACCTGATAATTCTGGAATTTATCTGCAATATTACTTGATGTTTTCCTTTTGGAATCTCTTTCAGGAGGTGACTGGTAGATTCTTTTACTCTAGGTTCTAGGATATTGGGATATCAGGACAGTTTTCCTTGATAGTTTCTTGAAAGATGCTATCCAGAATCTTTTTTTTTTTTGTCATGGCTTTCAGGTAGATGAAACATTTTTAATTACCTCACTTCGATTTATTTTCCTGTTAAGTTGTTTTTCCACTGAGGTATTTTAAATTTTCTTCTATTTTTTTCATTGCTTTGATTTTGTTTGATTGATTCTTGATGTCTCATAATCATTGGCTTCCTCTTGTCCAATACTAATTTTTAAGGTTTTGTTTCTTCAATTGTCTTTTGTACTAATTTTCCATTTGTCCAACTTTACTTTTTAAGGAGCTCTCTTCAGTCAATTTTTGTGCCTCCTTTTCCATTTGCCCAATTCTACATTTAAAAAGTTGTTTTCTTCCGTGGATTTTCAAAATTTCATTTGGCCAATTATATTTTTTAAAGGAATTGTTTTCTTCAATCAATTTTCATCCTTCCTTTTCCTGTTGACTCTCTCTTGCATACTTATTTCTTTTCCCAATTTTTCTTCTCTCTTTCTTATTTGACTTTTAAAATCCTTCTTGTGGGGTGTAGCCAAGATGGCAAAGTAAAAACAAAGACTTAAATGAAGTCTCCCCCAAACCCCTCAAAATACCTTTAAAATGACTCTAAACAAATTCTAGAGCAGCAGAACCCACACAATGACAGAGCAAAACAAATTTCCAGTTCAAGACAATTTGGAAGGTTGACAGGAAAGGTGTATTGTACTGGGCTGGTACAGGAACATAGTCCAGCAAGGGCTACAGTGACACAGACAGGACTGGACTGGCCTCAGGGGACTGAATCACTGGCAGCTGTGGCAATTTTCAGACTTCTCAACCCACAAATGTCAAAGCCAACTTAGTAGGTCAGTAGGAAAAGTCTGTCAGACCTGGGTGAGAAAGGAGCATGGTCCAGCCCCAGCCACAGGGTGGCAGCAGTGGAAGAAGCAGCAGTGGCTGCTTTTACAGCTCTCAGCCCACACATGGTGGGGGAATCAAGGTGCTGATCAAAAGGGATTGTAGAGATCTCTTTGCCAGCTCTGAGGCAGGATTCTCTTCCTTAACCCATGATTGAATCTGAGTCATAGGAGTGGGTGGTGATCCTGGGGTGAAGAGGAGCACTGGCATGGTGCAGCTTGTGGTATCAATGGAGAGGGAATCCACCTCACAGTTCCAAGACAGAAAAAAAAGTGATTGTGTTCACTCACAGACCAGAAACACAAGCCAGGAGAGGAGTAAACACCTCTCCTTTGGTCATATCATCTTGGAAGAACTAAAAATTTAGAGGTCCCTAGAAGAATCTCTGAGAACAGCTGCACAAAACACCTGAAGCATGGGACAGCATACATTTCACCCTGGAAGAGTCCTACCTTAACAAAGAGCTAAAAAGTCAAGTAATTGACTGGGGAAATGAGCAAACAGTAGAGAAAAATCAGACAGTAGATTCTTACTTTGGTAACAAGGAAGAGCAAAACATGGAACCAGAAAAAGACAACAAAGTCAAAGTTCCTACATCCAAAGTCTTCAAGAAAATTATAAATTGGTTTCAGGTCTAGGTAGAGTTTAAAAGGGATTTTGAAAATAAAGTAAGAGAAGTAGAGAAACAATTGGGAATAGAAATGAGAGTGCTGCAAGAAAATAAAAAACCAAGTCAACAGCTTGCTGAAGGAGACTTAAAAATGCTGAAGAAAATAACATCTTGAATAATAGATTAACTCAAATGGTAGAAGAGGTCCAAAAAGCCAACGAAGAGAAGAACGCCTTAGAGAGCAGATTTGGACAAATGGAAAATGAGGTCCAAAGGCTCACTGAAGTAAATAATTCCTTAAAGAATAGAATGGAGCAGATGGAAACTAATAACTATTAGAAATCAAGAAATGATAAAACAAAGAAATTAAAAATATTTATTTATAGCCATACGAAAAAAAATGCTCTAAATCGCTATTGATTAGAGAAATGCAAATCAAAACAACTCTTAGGTACCTCATCTCTCCTGTCAGATTGGCTAACATGACAAAACAGGAAAATGATAAATGCTGGAGAGGACGTGGGAAATTTGGAACACTGTTACATTTCTGATGGAGTTGTGAACGGACGGATCCAGCCATTCTCGAGAACCATTTGTAACTATGCCCAAAGGTGTATAAAAATGTGCGTATTCTTTGACCCAGCAATACCACTTCTAGGGCTGTAGCCCAAAGAGATCACACAAGTGGGAAAGGGACCCGTATGTGTTGTGCCCTGCCCCCCCAGTTTACCTTCCATCTTGCCCCAGCTCACCCCACTGTTTGTGCTCCCATCTCCATGGACCCTACTGTTTGTGCTCCCATCTCCATGGACACCAATGTTTGTGTTCCCTTCTCCACAGAAATAATTCTGCCCCAGCTTGTCCCACTGTTTGTGTTTCCATCTCCATGGAAATCAGTTTGTGTTTTTTCCCTTTAAATAACCTGACCCTACCCCTGCTCGTGGCTGTTCCATTTGAGTCTTTACTCTGAACAGTCGCGTGCTTGAATAAATCCACATCAAAATTTATATCCAGTTCTCGCTCACTTTTTTCAGCACAACATATGTACAAAAATATTTATAGTGGCTATTTTTGTGGTAGCAAAGAATTGGAAATCAAAGGGATGCCCATCAATTGGGGAATGGCTAAACAAGTTGTGGTATATGAATGTAATGGAATACTATTTCTGCTATAAGAAATGGGGAAGATACAGGCTTCATAATAACCTGGAAAAACCTACATGATATAATGCTGAGTGAGCAGAGCAGAACCAGGAAAGCATTGGTCACAACCACAGACATATTGATTCTATGATGACTCACCTCGATAGACTTGGCTCTTCTCAGCAATACAAGGTTTAAAGACAACTCCAAAGGACTCATGATGGAAAGAGATATCTACATCGAGAGAAAGAATTATGGAGTCTGAATGCAGATTGAGGCAAACTATTTGCTTTCATTTTTTTCTCTCTTTTTTTGGTTTTATTTCTTCTTTCTCATAAGAGGTGAAAGAGATGAATGTATTGAGAGAAGGCGAAAGGGAGAGGTAGATTGGGGTAAATCATCTCACATAAAATAAGCAACAAAAAGCTTTTATAATGGAGGGGGGAAAAGGGAAGGTGAGAGGGAATGAGTGAAACTTACTCTTATCAGATTTGGCTTAAGGAGGGAATAACATGCACACTAAATTATGTATGAAAATCTATGTTACCTTACAGGGAAGTGTGGGGTGGGGGAGAGAATAGGAGGGGAGATGATAGAAGAAAGTACAAATGGTAGGAGGGTGTACTCAGACGCAAACATTTTTGAGGATGGACAGAATAAATGGGGGCTGGGATAGGATGGAGGGAAATATAGTTAGTCTTTCATAACTTGACTGTTATAGAAATGGTTTGCATGACTACACGTGTAAAAGCTATATCAAATTGCTGACCTTCTCAATGTGGGTGAGTGAGGAAGGAGGAAGGGAGAGAATGTGAAACTCAAAGTTTTAAAAATGAATTTTAAAATTGTTTTTACATGCAACTGGGAAGTAATACATATGGGCAAAGGAGTGCAGAAATCTATTTTACCCTACAGGAAAATAGAAGAGAGAGAATAGGAGAAGGAAGGCGTGATAGAAAGGAAGGCAGGTTGAGGGAAGGGCAATCGAAATGCATGTCATCTTAGTGTAGGGGGAGGGGAGAGATGGTGAAAAAATTTGCAACCCAAAATCTTGTGTAAGTAAATGTTGAAAAACTAAAAATTAATTAGTATGAAAAAAAAATCCTTCTTGTGCTCTTCAAGAAGGTTGTGGTTGAGACCAATTCTTATTCTCCTTTTTAGTTTTGAAATGTAAATATATTGCCAATGTTGTTATCTTCTGAGTTTGTGTTTTCATCTTCCCTGTCCCCACAATGGTTAGTGTTTGCTTTTTTTTTTTTTGCTTTTTGCTCATGTGGTTTACCTATTTTCTGCCTTTCAAAGTTGTGCTCTGCTTCTGGGGCACAGGAAGTACTGTATCAAGCTTCTTGTATTGGTGGCCAGGGGTCTGGTCACTGGCTTTGTGTGCTTGAGGCTTGGGCTGGAAGCTGTACACTGTAGGGTTCTGGCAGATCACCTGATGCTGAGCTGGGTTCCTATTGGTTGTGTCTGGCATGTGCTGAGGCCAGGTGAGTTTTTTTCTGCATTGCCGTGGGGCTACACTGAATCATGTGGAGGTCTGGCCACTGGAGGATGTCTACCCACCTGAGTCTGCTCTGGTGCACATAGTGGTTCTCCAAGATGGAGTCTGCTCATTCCCCTGACTATGCTAATGAATGTGGGGTCTTAGTGTTGGAATTTGCCTGCTGCACCAGCCTGGGGCTCAGGATTTCCCATTGGTTTGCTGAGGTGGGGCTTGTTGCTGGCTTGCTGGAATGCTTCTTTTCCTGGAATGTGCTCCCCTTTTACCCAAGTGAGATGAATTTTTCCGATCCTCCCAGTTTCCTGGAATAAAAGACTGCTCTACCCCATCTTTCTGCTGGCTCTGCTGTTCCAGTATTTTTCCTGGGGTACTATTTTTGGGGTGTCATTATGGGAATGTGACAGTGATTGAATGCTTACTCTGACATCATGGCTCCTGGAAGTCCTTCATATTTCATTTTTGAAGAGAACTTATTTATTAATTTATACATGATGTTGCACAAGAAATGGATTTAAGCAAGTAGAGTTGCAAAATGCTGTCAGACTCACTCTCTTCCAGAGTCATCGAATATGAGGGGCAGATGTCTGACTAAGTTCTAAGCACTGTACAACACCTGCTTCACCTTCTTTCTTGGTCAAATCCCCCTGAATCACTGCTCAAGTGTATGATATATTCAGGGATCTCTAGCACTTCCAGTGTGAGGGCTTGCCAATCCCTTTTTTGGTGCTTCTAATCTACTTCAGTGGTCCACCTGTCACCTAACTCTCACATATGGCTCCAGAAAGGTATAGCATGTGCAGGAAACATATCCCAGTCAAAACATCTTGTCAGACAGGGTAAAATAAGTTGAAGGCAACTGAAAGTCAAATCACAATCACATATTACAACTAGATCAGCCTTTCCTTAATTCAAGGGTATCCCCTCAATTTCCAATTCTTTGACACAGAAAAAACAGTGATGTAAATATTTATATAATATAATGTAATGTAATGTACTGTAATACAATATAATATATCATTCCTGTATTTGTCTTCTCAGATAGAATTCCAAGTATTTTATTTTGTCTGCATTATTTTACCTTATTTATTTTTTTGCCTGCATTAAAATGCGATTTCTCTTTCAGTCTCTTTCTCCTGGATTTTATTCACATTTATAAATACTGATGACTGATGAGGGTTTATTTTATATACTGCAACTTTGACAAAGTTGTTAATTGCTTCAACAGTTTTTTTCTATTAATTGTCTAGGATGCTCTAATTATACTATCATATCATTTGCAAAGAGTGATAGTTTTGTTTCTTCATGAATTATTTTAATTCCTTCTATTTCTTTTTGCTTCTCTCATTGATATAGCTAGCATTTTGGCACAATATTGAATAAAAGTGGTGATGATGGGCATCTTTAGTTCAAACCTTGGTAGGGCTTTAGCTTATTTCTTTTGCTAATAATGCTTACTGATGGCTTTAGATAGATATTATATATCCTTTTTAAGGAAAGCTGTGTCTTCTGTTGATTTTTATTAACTAGAAAGGAGTTTTGTCTTTTGTCAAAAGTTTTTTTTCTATCTATTGAGATAATCATAGGCTTCCTTTTTGTTTTTGTTATTGATGTGGTCAATTACTAAGATAGTTCCCTAGTATTAAACCAGCAATATTGCCTGGTATAAATCCCACCTGGTCATAAAGGACCATCACTGCTATAAGCTCCTTGCTGGCGTTTTAAATTTTTTGCATCTATACTCAGCAAAATTTTTCTACAGTATTCAATCTCTGTTTTTCTCTCCCTCATTTCAGTATCAACCTGATATTTCTGTCATAAAAAGGACTTTTTGGATTTTTGTACCTATTTTTGAAAGAGTGTATATACTATTGGAATTAATTGTTTTTTAAATGTTTGGTTGAATTCACTTTTAAATCCATCTGTTCCTTTGGATTTTATTTTCTCAGGGAGCAAGTTTATAGACTGTTCAATTTCTTTTTCTCAGATATAATTATTTAAGTATTTGATTTCCTCTTCTGTTAATCTGGACAATTTATACATATATACACATATATCATTCATTTCACTTATATTGTCACATATCTTGGGATATAATTTGACAAAATGCCTCCTAAGATATGCTTCACTTTCATCTGCTTTTGTGGTGAATTGACTCTTTCATTTTTTGCATTGGCAATTTGGTTTTCTTCTTTTTTTTTAAACTTATCAATGGTTTATGATTTTTTTTTCATAAAACCACCATTTAAGTTTATTTCTTAGTGCAAAATTCTTCTTACTATTAGTAATCTATTTGATTTTCAGTATTTCCAGTCTGATGATTCAGGCTTATTAATTTGTTCTTTTTTTCATTTTTTAATTGTATGTCCAACTCATGTATTCTTTCTGTATTTTCTCAATGTAAATGTTTAGAGATAGGAATTTTCACTTAAGTACTGCTTTAGATACATTCTTTAAATGTTGTTATGTTATCTCATTGTTGGCCTTCTCTTTAATAAACTTATACATTGATTCTTTGAGTTGTTCTTTCATTAACTTATTTATTAGGATCAAATTATTTAGTTTCCATTTAATTCTAAATCTATGTTTCCCTGGACCTTTATTGAATGTAATCTTATTGAATTATGGTCTGAAGAGGATGTGTTTAGTATTTCTGTTTTTCTGCATTTGGTTGTGAAATTTCTATGACCTAATACATAATCCAATTGTGGAAGGTTCGATATACAGCTGAGAAAAAGATATATTCTCTTCTAATTCCATTCATTTTTCTTCAGAGTTCTACCATATCTAACTTTTCTTAAATACTAT
This sequence comes from Phalanger gymnotis, assembly GCA_028646595.1. Classification (NCBI taxonomy): domain Eukaryota; kingdom Metazoa; phylum Chordata; class Mammalia; order Diprotodontia; family Phalangeridae; genus Phalanger; species Phalanger gymnotis. Next base: position 272,878,446 of record CM053623.1, read on the forward strand.
ATATTTTCTTCGCTTCTTTCGAGTTTATTTTTTGGTTATATTCAACTAATTTTTTTGTCTAAAGTTGAGGTCCCCCATTAGTATAGTCTTGCTATCTATTTCAATTTGGAGTCTATGGAATTTGGTGCATATATGTTTAGTATCAATAATGCTTCATTTTCTATGCTACCTTTTAGAAAAATGTAGCTTCCTAGCTTATCTAACCCCACTTTATTTTTATCTCAGCTAAAGTATAATAGGTTCTGCTCTAACCTTTATGTTTATTCTTTTTGTCGCTGTGTTTCAAGCCTGTTTCTTGTAAACAATATACTATTGGCTTCTACTTTTTAATCCATGTTGTTATCTGCTTCTGTTTCATGTGGGAGTACTTCCTATTCACATTGTTATAAGTTCTAACTTTGTATTTTCCTACATCCTATTTTTTCCTTCTTTACCTTCTCTCTGTCTGTCTCTCTGTCTCTGTCTCTGTCTCTGTCTCTGTCTCTGTCTGTCTGTCTGTCTGTCTGTCTCTCTCTCTCTCTCTCTCTCTCTCTCTCTCTCTGTGTGTGTGTGTGTGTCTCCCTCTCTCTGTCTGTCTCTTTCTATCTCTCTGTCTCTCTCATTCCTGTTGAAAGTCCATTTTGATTCTGATCTAGGCTTCCTTTAATCTATGCTCTTTTCTATCATCTTATCCCTTATCCTTTAAGTACTCATCTCTTAAGAACAAGGTGTTCCTAAAGTCTGGACACATAGGCAAAATGCATATTTTCAAGAAATGAAATGAATGAAATTTTCAACTATATTTTATTTTTGGAATATTAACAAATAACATCCTCAGTATGATTACCATCATTTGTGATGCAAAGGTTGATGCACTTTGAAAGATTCACATGAACTCAATGCAATAACTGCACATTTCCTATTGTCCAGATTTTAGGAACATCCTGTATTGCTTTGGGGGCATTTCTTAAATTTTGGTATGTTATCTCATTGTTGTCATTCTCACCTTTGATCTCTGATTTCCTTGTAAGGTAAAATGGGTTTCTATATCCCAAAGAGGATATATGTTATTATCTCTTTGAGCCATTTCCTATAAGAATGAGATTCAATCACTGCCCACCCACTCTCATTTTTTCTCTATCTTGAAAGCTTCTCCTTTCACACCTCTTTTATATTGAGATATTTTTCTATGTTCTTCCTTAACCTCTCAACCTTCCCCCTTCTTCTAGTACCTACCTTTTTTTCCTCACCATTACTTTTTTTGATAGCATCCCATTACAGTCAACTCAAACCCATGACCTTTGTCCATGTATATTTCTAATAAATAATGACAAATATCTTCTTAGGTATCTTAGTAGTTTTGCTGGGTAGGTAATCCTTGGTTGTAATTATTGCTCCTTTGCCTTCTATAATATCTTTATGTCAAGCCTTCTGATCCTTTAAACATGAAGCTCTGTGGTCCTGACTGTGGTTCAACTATATTTGAATTGTTTCTTTTTGACTGCTTGCAATAATTTCCCCTTGTTCTGGGAGCTCTGGAATACATTTAGAATATTTCCAGGAGTATACATGCTGGAATCTCTTTCAGGAAGTGACTGGTGGATTTCTTTCAATTGCTATGTTACTTTCTGTTCTAGGATATCAGATCAGTTCCTTGACAATTTCTTGAAGTATAATATCTAGGGTTTTTGTTTGTTTGTTTTTGTTTCTTTGGGTTTTTTGTTTATTTTTTTAACTGTGGCTTTCAGGTAGTCCAAAAATTATTAAATTATCTATTCTGGACCTATGTTCCAGATCAATTTTTGAAACATAATATTTCACACTTTCTTCTATTTTTTCATTCTTTTGACTTAGTTTTGTGTTTGCATGTGTAATTCATTAGCTTTACGATATTCATTATCTTCTACTTGCCCAATTCTAATTTTTAAGGGATTCTTTTCTTCAGTAAGTTTTTGTACCTCTTTTTCCATTTGGACAATTCTGCTTGTTAATTAATTCTTCTCTTCGGATAATTTTTGGGCTGCTTTTGTCATCCTGACAATTCTGGTTTTTAAGGTGTTATTTTCTTTATTATCGTTGTACCTTTTATTTCCAAACTGTTGATTTTCCCTTCATATTTTTTTCAACTTTCTCATTGCTTTTTGAAATTTTTATTCTTCCTCTTTCACTTGATTTTGAAAAGACTTTTTGAGCTCTTCAAGGAATTCTTGTTCAGCTTCTGTCCAATTAATAGGAGTTTTTTGAGTCTTTGTAGCTCTTTTGATATAATTGTCTTCTTCTGCATTTGTGTCTACATCTTTCCTGTGACTGTAATAGCTTTTTATGTTCGAATTATTTATGTTGCTGTTATTTGCTCATTTTTCCACCCAGTTTCTTGATTTGTCACTTTCTGCAAAAGTTTATGCTTCTGGCATTGGGGGGGGCACTGTTCTAAGCTTCTGGTTTTCATAATGCTGTTTTCAGAGTTTGGTCTGGGGTTTTGTATGTTTTTGATTCTTACAAGGTGGCATAATCTAGAGAGCATTGTGATCATTGGTATCTTAGATTCTGCTCTGATGTTGACCCAGGAAGGGACCTTGTTTCCTTGTAGCCACAAGTGCTAGCACTCCCCTTAGCCCTGTAATCTTGACCAATTCCCATGCCCTTTTGCAGCCACAAACACTAGGACTCCTCTATGCCTTTGAACTAAGACCAGTGCCTCTGCTGCCTTGTGAGTAACTGAAAGCGTTTTTCCCTGCTGTGGTGATGTGGGCTGCTTTTCTCCTGTGGCTGCAAATGCTCTTTGTCTTAGAACTGTGACCATAATTGTGTAGGAGTAATGCAACAGGGACTAGAATTCAGAGACAATAATGGGTGCCTTATAAGCTCTTTCTAAACAGTTCTGTGACTGAGACTTCCTGATGCTGATACTGCCATTGATTTATTCTCCTTTAAGAATTGCTCCTGGTAGATTCAGCTGCTGGAGGACACCTGCCTGCTCAGGACTGCACTAACACATGTGGTGGCTTTCTGAGCAGCAGTCCCTGGATATGGCAAGGCACTCAGGATAGGAGGGGGTCTCGGTGTTGGCATTTGCCTGGTCCATTACCCTGGGGATGAGGATCTTACACTGGTTTGCTGAATTGGGGATTGCTGGGACATCTCCAGTCCCAAACTTTGCTTTCCTTTTACCTGAGTGAGATGGACCTTTCATGGTGATCCTCCAAGTTTCCTGGGCTAAAAGATTGCTTCACCCTGTCTTTCAACTGTCTCCACTGTTACAAGAAATTTCCTAGAGTGCTACTTTCTGGGTTTTTAAGAGATAAGTAAAGGAGAATAATAGTGATTTGCTGCTTATTCCACCATCTTGGTTTCTGGTGGGGGGGGGGGTGGGAAGAGTTGCTGCTGGTATTGCCTTATCATCACCCTGGTAAGATAGACCTTTCCCACCAATCACCTATGTTTTCTTGAGCTAAAAAGTATTTCAACTCAATCTCTGTTGGCTCAGACTCTCCAGAATTTGGTTCAAGGCATTATTTTTAAGTTGTTTGAAGGGAAATTTGGGAGAGTTAGGGTGAGTTCCTACCTCTTCTTGGCCATCTTGGCTCTGCCTCAGGAAAGGCTATATGTAAAAGAAGGCACCTGATTTGAGATTTGAGGAAGCTAATGATTAAAAAATTAAAGATTCCACTGATGATGGATAGCCTTTGAATCATCATGAAGGCAGGAGGTGAAATACTATGTAGAAATGAATCACTTGATGGGATCATATGAAAATATAAAGAATTTTTAAACTAGTTTTGAGAGACAAAGTAAAGTCTAACTATGAATAGCTTCAGTGATCAAACAGAAGAATTCATATTTTATCCTATAGGAAATAAATAGTTACAGAAGAATCTCAAGTGGAGGAGTAACATTGGAACAACATTATTTTTTTTTAATTTCTATGAAGCTTCCCATTAAACTCTTTTGTTATCCAGTGTAAATGTTGCCTTGTGTAGGACTGTCTTAATTCCACAAGCTATACTGCAAAGAATTTCTCAATTTCATTCATATAAAATATATACAAATGTACATTTTCAGCTCTGTGATTTCTTTAAAAATAAAGAAAGATGTCATTTTTATATACATGCACATTATTAATACATTTTCTTCTTGTGCTACAAAACAGTGAAGTCCTCTCTATCTGAACTTAAATCCTCATAATGATTAAAATGTATAGTCTGTTTTCATTTCTCAGGGAATTTGAGTTCATATTTAACTAAATATGCACCCAAGAAATCTTAGGACAATTCTGAAAAGCAGCTTTAATACCAATGTTTAAATGCTTTATAAATGTGATTACCTAGGAGAAGACAAATCACCATAAGAAGAAATATGATTTTAACTGTTTTCGAATAGTCATGTTCAATAATTTTCATCTAATGTTGAGGAAGAAGCCATGCTTTAAAGCTTTATATCTTTTTTATTAAAGCTCCTAATGTACAACAGTAAATGTGTACCTTTGAAGGCTGCTCTGAACTACTTGGAATGCCAGTCAGAATCCTGTCTCTATGACATTTGGGAAGTCCTATTATTATAATAACACCATCAAGTACAGATTTTCTTATCAGAGTCCAGCAGTGGGGCAGAAAATTATTACAAAAGTGCATCAAAACAGCTGAGTCATCATTCCTTTTCACTGAATCATACTTCCAAATCCATCTTATTCAGTCTTCAGTCTCCTATTTTAATTTAGTCTGCATTAAAAATGATTAGCAAACATTAAATGTGTCAGATCAATTTAATGCTTCATTTGGAAATATGTACAGTTTTTAAAAGAGGGAATTACCAAATTGGCTGTTGATTTAAATAATTAAAATGAGGAAGGTACACCCACAGACAATAATTTAGCGACAATGAATATTGTAATATAGCAATTCCACCCACAAAAGATGAAGGAATATGTGACCCTGATAAAAAAATAGATTCCTTTGATATTCTGTAATCATTTATTCATTTATTTATTACAAAATCTTAAAATATACTGAGTGACCTATCTTAAATGCTGGTGAATTAGGAGATGAAATAAATGAATGAATGAATAAAATATTACAAAGTATTTCTTGGTAGCCATGTTTCAGGGTAACATGAATACAGTTGATTTCTCAGAGAAGCTAGGTTTAGGCCCAAATTTCCAATTCAGTAACATCCAGTTAGATAAAAATCTGTCCTTAAACTTGACCAAGTTATTAAGAACTGAGCTATTGAACAATGAGTGATAAATGAGATTTGGGCAGGGGGAGAAAGAAAGCTTGAAAGCTACAGCTGATTTTTGTATCAATCTGCTTGTAGTCAAATTATTAACCTTTCTTAACTAGATTAGTCTCTCTTCTGACTCCTTATGCTATTTTTCTATTTGGGAATCTGGCTTTGATTTCTCCCTTTTTCACCACTGTCACATTGACCTGGTAGGGAAGATAAGTCTTGTTCTACCAATTTGTTACTTATTTCATTGTATGACTTCCTCTTGGAAGGTGATATCTTTGAATTAGAGCAGCATGGTTTTTAAGGAGAGAAAAGGTAGAAGGCATTTTACCAAGAATAAGACAAAATTAAGACATCTACAAACAGTAATTTAGCTATTGCTACACTCATTTGTAACGTCTCTCTAAGACAGATTACTAGAGGGTTAATTGACATACACAGGAGAAGGAGGAGTACAAGGAGGAAGAAGAGGAACAGGCAGAATAAGAACAAATGGAAGAGAGAGAATAAGAGGAAGAAGGAAGAGGAGGAGGAAGAAGAAATGGAGAAGATGATGACAACAACTAAATTCTGGGATTGGTCAATATTTATCTTATATATTTTCCTCTTCTACTGGTTATTGGACTCCATTAATGTATACAGTAGGTATTTTTATTCCCATAGTTGGGTGATATGCTTCTACATTAACTCTAGGGCAAATGTCAATAAATTCTTTTGGAAAAATTAATCCATCATTAACAATAAATGTTTGCATGCATATTAAATATTGATTTGAGGCACATAATTCAAATTATTACAGGTCTTTATTGATTTGACTAAGAACTTAATTTTTGGGAGGTGGTGTATAGGTTGTTTAAGGAGGACTAGCATCTCTAATGTGAGAGCTTGCTGAGCCCATTTCAAAACTGTTCATCTACCTTTGGTATCTATTTGCCTCTCACCTCACCCTGGTGGTTCCAAGAAGCTGTAGCACATGGAGTGGCAACACCCCAGTAAACCATCTTGGCAGACAAGCTAAACTAGGTTGAAGGTAACCAATAGACCTCTTGGTGCCTTAGGTGTATTCTCCTAGCATGTGAAAACATCCCCAAGAAGAATGATTAGAAGAGAATAATTTGTTCCAATGACCATGAAAGAGTCTAAAACAGGCATTGTGGAGTGCTTATACCTTCATTGGACATTGTACACACCAAGGTCATCCACGGCATTCAGGGTCATAGCTACTAGACATCTTGACTTTTGTCTTGTAATAGGACTTAGAGGATTCTGGAAGGGAAAGTGAGGTTGACTACTTTGCAAAATTCTGCCTCACTTAAATCCAATCCACAGATAAGTGAAGACAACCCCATCATGTCATTGGTCCCCTTCAAAAATAAAGGAGAAACAACATTTTGGGGGGTAGCTAGGTGGCACAGCGGATAGAGGATAGAGTGCCAGGCATGGAGTCAGAAGGACCTGAGGTAAAATCCAGCCTTAGATACATAGGAACTGTCCCTTAACACTGTTTATGTCAGTTCCTCATCTGTAAAATGAGCTGGAGAATCACATAGCAAACATTCCACTACCCCAAATGTAATCATGAATAGTCAAACACAACTGAAACAATTGAACAGCAATGAAAACAACTTAATTTAATCAGTTCTTGCTATCTAAATTAACATCCACAAAATTTAATGTAACTTCAACATATAGTAGGCACACAACAACATTTCCCTCGAAGGTTAGATACTGATCTCCCCCCCACTTCAGTAATGCATATATTTCTAGATGATACCTGGATTACTTCCTTACTCTGGACATCACAAAATCAAAATTTGCAAGTTTTCAAATAAAATGATCAGGAGCCTTTCTCCTGATATCTCTACTTATAATTTGCAGGGATACTGGCATATTGGACATAATCCTGTCATTAGATTCCAGGAAATCTGGACTGAAGTCTCTTTTTATTAAAATACCTGTTGAGTGACACTGGAAAAGTCATTTAAATTTCCAGTGTTCCAGGTAATTCTCTTTAAAACAGAGAATTGTTTCAAATTTACATTGGTAGAGGAAGATTTGTCACTTCAATTTCCTTACACCAAGAAATCTGAGGGCAAGAACAAAAACTATTTAGTAAACACTTTACATAGTTTATCTGACTTGGTCCCCTCAATAGTTTTGTTAGGTTTAGGTACTTTTTATTACCTGCTCTTTGCAGGCTAGGAAACTGAGACTTAGGGATTTGAAATAACTTACTCAGAGTGACACATTTCAGCTTGTAAGTTACCTGCATTAGGATCTAAATTCACTAGTATATATGTTTATGAGTTGAAAATATGTAATCTTCCCTTTGACCCAGCAATACCGCTTCTAGAGCTATATCCCAAAGAGATCATAGAAATGGGAAAAGAACTCACATGTCCAAAATATTTATAGCAGCTCTCTTTGTGGTAGTAAAGAATTGGAAATTGAGGGGATGCCCATCAATTGGAGAATGAACAAGTTGTGGTATATAGATGTAATGGAATACTATTGTGGTATAAGAAATGATGAGTAGACAGACTTCAGAAATACCTAGAAAGACTTATATGAACTGATGATGAGTGAGTGGAGCAGAACCAGGAGAGCATTGTACAAAATTAAAGGCACATTGTATGATGACTAACTTTGATAGGCTTGGCTCTTCTCAGCAATGCAAGGTTCTAAGACAACTTCAAAAGAATCATGATGGAAATTGCTTTCCACATCCAAAGAATCAAGGAGTCTGAATGCAGATTGAAGCAAACTATTTTCTCTCTCTTTTTTTGTTTTATTTCTTCTTTCTCATGGTACATTCCATTGGTTACAATTCTTCTTTGCAATATCACCAATGTGAAAATATATTTATTATAAATATATATGTAGAGCCTATATCAGATTACATGCCATCTTGAGGAGGGGGAAGGGGGAAAAAGGGAGGGGAAGAAAATTTGAACTCAAAAGCTTGTGGAACTGAATATGGCAAACTAAAAATTAAATAATTAATTTTTTAAAAAAGAAAATATATATTCTTAACCTTAGAATTTGGAGATTTTTTTTCTTGATCCTGAATTTATATTAGCATATTTTGGAAAAGATCCTATTTTGTTTGTTTTTCTTTAAACGTTGTTAGATAATTCTGTCTTAAGACATTTTTAAGTGTTATATGAATATTTATGTCATAGTCATTCTTGAAATACTTTGTTTTCCTAATTTTTACTTCACATTCCTATAAAGAAAAAGTGTTCATTCTCTTCACAGCATCCATATAGCTGTGGCTGTGTATAATTTTCTCCTAGTTCTTCTCCGCACACTCAGCATTATATCATGTAGGTCTGTCCAGATTATTATTAAGTCCATAACTTCCTCATTTCTTATTGCACAATAGTATTCCATTACATTCATATGCCATAACTTGTTCAGCCATTGCCCAATTGATGGGCACCCCCTTGATTTCCAAATCTTTGCTACTACAAAAAAAAGCTGCTATAAATATTTTTGTACATACAGGTCCTTTTCCCACTTGTGTGATGTCTTTGGGATACAACCCCAGAAGTGGTATTACTGGGTCAAAGGGTATGAATATTTTATAGCCCTTTGGGCATAGTTCCAAATTGCTATCCAGAATGGCTGGATCTGTTCAGAACTCCATTAGCAATGTACTAATGTTGCAATTTTCCCACATCCTCTCCAGTACTTATAATTTTCCTGTTTTGTCATTTTAGCCAATCAGACAGGAGAGATGTGGTAACTAAGAGTTCTCTTGATTTGCATTTCTCTAATCAGTAGTGATTCAGAGCATTTTTTCATATGCCAATAGATATCTTTAATTTCTTCCTCTAAAAACTACCTGTTTGTATCCTTTGACAATTTCTCAATTGCGGAATGCCTTTTATTACTATAAATTTGGCTCAGTTCTCTGTACATTCTAGAGATGCAGCCTTTATCAGAGACACTAGTTGTAAAGATTTTCTCCCAATTTTCTGCTTCCCTCCTAATCTTTGATGCATTGGCTTTTTTATACAAAAACTTTTCAATTTATCATAATCAAAATCATCCATTTTGCATTTTGTAATGCTCTCTGCCTTTTGTTGTGTCATGAATTCTTTGCTTTTCCATTCATCTGATATGTAAACTGTTCTTGCTTTCCCAAACTGCTTACAGTATCAGCCTTTATTCCTAAATCATGAACCCATTTTGACTTTATTTTTGTATATGTAAGTGTAAGTGTAAGATATTGGTCTATGCCCAGTTTCTGCCCTACCATTTTCCAATTTTCCAAGTAGTTTTTTTTTTGTGAAATAGTGAATTCTTAGCCCATTAGCTGGCCTCTTTGGGTTTATCAAAGAGTAGATTGCTATGGTCATTGACTACTGCATCTTGTGTACCTAATCTATTCCATTGATCCACAACTCTGTTTCTTAGCCTGTACCAGGTAGTTTTGATGACTGCTGCTTTATAGTACAGCTTAATGTCTGGAATGGCTAGGCCACCTACCCTAGCATTTCTTTTCATTAATTCACTAGATATGCTAGACCTCTTGTTCTTCCAGATGAACTTTGTTTTTATTTTATCCAGCTCTGTAAAATAATTTTTGGTAGTTTGATTGATATGGCATTGAATAAGTAAATTAATTTAGGTAAAATTGTCATTTTTATTATATTAGTTCAGCCTAACCACGAGCAACTGATATTTCTCCATTTATTTACAGCTGACTTGTGTGAAAAGTGTTTCATAATTATGTTCGTATAGGCCCAGGGTTTATCTTGGTGGATAGACTCCCAAATATTTTATAGTGTCTACAGTAACTTTACATGGAATTTCTCTTTCTAACTCTTGCTGTTGGGCTTTGTTATTAATTTATAGGAATGCCGAGGATTTATGTGGGTTTCTTTTATATCCCGTAACTTTGCTAAAGTTGTTTATTATTTCAAGTAGTTTTTTTACTTGATTCTTTAAGTAAATCATTGTGTCATCTGCAAAAATGATAATTTAGTTTCTTCTTTGCCTATTCTAATTCCTTCAATTTTGTTTGCTTCTCTTATTGCAATAGCTAACACTTCTATTATCAAATTGAATAATAGGGGTGATAATGGACATCCTTGTTTCAACCTTGCTTTTATTGAGAATGCATCTAGCTTATCCCCATTGCAAATAATGCTGAATGATCATTTCACATAGATGCTATTTATAATTTTAAGGAAGGCTCCATTTATTGCTATGCTTTCTAGTGTTTTTAATAGAAATGATTGTATTTTGTGAAAGGCTTTTTCTGCATCTATTGAGATGATCATATGGTTTCTGCTAGTTTTGTTATTGATATGATCAATTATGCTGATGGTTTTCCTACTACTGAACCAGCCTTACATTCCTGGAATATATCCTACCTGGTCGTAGTGTATTATCCTTGCTATAAGTTGCTGCGATGTTTTTGCTAATATTTTATTTAAAGTTTTTGCATCAATATTTATTAGGGAAATAGGTCTATAATTTCCTTTCTCTGTTTTGACTCTTTCTGGTTTAGATATTAGTACCATATTTGTGTCATAAAAAGATTTTGGTAGGTCCCTTTTTCACCTATTTTCCCAAATAGCCTATAAAGTATAGGAATTAATTGTTCTTTGAATGTTAGATAAAATTCACATGTAAAACGATCTGGCCCTGGAGAATTTTTCCTAGGGATTAAATTGATGGCTTGCTCAATTTCTTTTTTTTGAGATGGGGTTTTTAAGGTGTTTTACCTCTTCATCAGTTAACCTGGGCAATTTATACTTGTAGATATTCATCCGTTTCCATAAGGTTGTCAAATTTATGGGATTGTAATTGGGCAAAATAATTTATAATCATTGTTTTAATTTTCTCTTCATTGGAGGTGAATTCACCCGTTTCATTTTTGGTACTGGTGATTTTATTTTCTTATTTTTTTTAATCAAATGGATGAAAATTTTATCAATTGTATTGATTTTCCCATAAAACCATCTCTAGGTTTTATTTATTAATTTAATAGTTTTCTTTTTTTGAATACTGATTGAATTTATTTAATTCAATTGCTGATCTGTAAATATTACTTATAATTTTTTTCTTTTTTTTCATTTTACTTTATTTTTAATATGTTTAGTTTTCAGCATTGATTTTCACATGCGTTTGAATTACAGATTTTCTCCCCATTTCC